>OX578152.1:14220000-14820000 GCA_951213105.1 Amaurobius ferox | reverse complement strand
TATCTTTGGCGATTCTATCATATCATACAAAAACGAAAGATAGCACATGTCAATGGACAAAATAATGTAGAAGCAGAAAATTTACATAGGAATAATCGTTCTCTGTTTTTATGTGGAAACAGCTGTTTGTGCAACCTGGATATTTACACATGTTTTTCTTTGAAAAGATTTGGATTTCATTAAACCAGGTATTGTTTTTTTTAAATTTAAGCATAGCTTTTGCTTTGTTTTAGCGGGTAATTTAAAGTTTAATTTCTCGACTGTATTAAATTTTGTGATTTTCATGTTAGGTACATGCAGTTAACGAAAGTCACAAAACACTTGTTGACAAACAACCATTGCTACATACAAAAAAAAAAAAAAACTATATGCATATTTTTTTTATTATTTTGCTGAGAGTACAATATTTTTTTCTAAGTATCGTTTTTTATAAATTTCGTTAAAGTGCAATTTTATTTCTAAGTATCGTTCTTTTGAAATGTCATTAAAATACAATTTTTTTTATAAGTACCGTCTTTTTTTTTACACTTATGCATTATTTTATACTTATTTATGTATTGCATTTTTATGAACTTTTGTAGGGTTGCCCCGAATATTCGGTTGGTATTCGGTATACTGCCTATTCGGCAGTCAAACCGAATATTCGGTTTAGCCGAATACTTTAATATTCTGCAGAACCGAATAGTAAAAAAATTTTTAAATATTCAGCAATTGGTAAAGCACATTTTTTTATACAATGAATGAAAGTTATAGTATCATAGTACAAATTAATTCAAATTTTTACGTACAAATATTACCGCATTTAAAATAATTTTAATGTAAAAGAAAACACTGATATTAAATTTTGTTGTTTTTTCAATTTTTCTTAAATCTTATCACACCTTAACCTTACTAACTCGTTTAAATATGAAACAGTAACCAGAAAATAAAACTCATAATATTACGTGTTCAAAAAAATAACGGTTAATTTTTTATAAAATATGCAGCTAAAAAAAAATCAATTATCATTTCACCAATATTAAAAAAAGGTGAAGGTGATTAACATTTAAAAGAAACCACTTGGATGAATATTCAATTTTGCAGTATTTTAATTTCTTAAGTTTTACACCATATGAAATATTGTTTAAATTATTCTTTATAATCAAAATTTAATAGAGGTAAGTTATGGTACAGGAATATTAGGCGTTCTGTATTTTCAGGTTGCAGCCTATTACGCTTTGGTTCCTTGCTTCTGAAAATAAACATTCACTATGAACACTGCTAGCTGGTGCAGACAACTACTTTCTTGCTATCTTTGAAAGTATGGGGCTGGAATGCTGATTTTGTCACAGGGTGGGTACACCTGTCTGTAACTGTTAAGTTATCCATCAGCATCTACTCTGTTGTTGTAGTTTGCAAGACCAGGTGTGACAACAACTTAAAAAAGAATCGCTAGGCATTCTGGCAAAGTATCCTTTGCACTTTAAAAAAAAAATGATTTGGCAATGTTTGAATTTGACTGCTCAGTTTCAATTTTGATAAAATTATTTATCAGTTACATTACAGAAGAGACTAAGATAGCAAAAATTTACTTGAATTTGAATAAATTATAATTCTAATTTGTAATGATATTTTAAGCAACTTGGGTTTGTATAATTTACATGTAAGGTAAATGTAAGATTCTCTATAACATAAGATGAAGCCATGATTAACACATATCAGAAATTAACTATCAATTTATGCAAATAAACATAAACCAAATTAAGTAGCCATTTACTATATTAATTTGCTTTTGGAATGATTTATTTTATTTTTTATTTATTTTAAATTAATAATTATACTTAATATAAATGTAAATAAATTTAGGATGTTAAATGTAAATGCATTTAAAAAAGGCACAAACTAGAAACATTTTCTATTTTAAATTGGCATAAAATAGAAATATTACCTTCAAAAAAATTTAACCGAATATTCGGTATTCGGTGCAACCCTAAATTTTTTATTTTTAATTATATATTTTTATATTTATTACACACAAAGCCTAACATGGTGTTCATTAGGACTTTTCAAACACGGTCTTCCTTGGCACCAAAAACAATGGCAGATTTCACCACATTCTTTATACTGAAGCTGTTCCAGGATTAATTAGAGAGAAAGTCTGATAGCCAGTGTACAAGAGAAAATCATAGCTTATAGTAAGATACAACTGAATCTTGGTGAGTACGATGTAGAGGAATGTGGGAAAAAAAACACAAGAGTACTGTGCCATTAATTTCCAATAATAAGCAGTACTGGACTGAACTACTTTGAAGTTTTTTACCTCTATGAGAAGGAACACAACTTGGTTTCAGAAGTACAGTGAAATATTTGTCAATATCATTGACAATGCCATAAAAGGGTGTCTGTCCACTGTAACTTTTTTTATTGTAAAATGAGCAAAGTACTTATATTTTAAATATTTTTTTTTTCTTCATTGAAGACTTTTCTATTTGCATTTTATGTAAATTTGTCAATTTTTTATGTATACAATAGTAAAAATGAATAAAAAATAGTCAAATATGAATAAAATTTGATCAGAAAAACTTTTTATAAAAGCAATTCCAAAACATGGTACGCATTCTCATGATTGTGTCGAAAAATTCTGTAAAAAACACAAATATCTATTGTAATCATTAACCCTACTTTTGTGCAAAATAATCCAAATTTGTATGTATTCTAATCCTATTTAATAAGCACTATGCAACAAACCCATTTTTAATGATATTAGCTATGTTAAAATACATAGATCATGATCAACTTTAAATACCTTACCATAATGAAACAACTTATCTTAATACAATGAATAAAAGTAACCGACCCTTCTCACTAACATGAAGTATGGCTTTTATGTTTAAAATAAAGATTATATCACCAAATGAAAAATTAAAATATACTGTAATTTCATTTCAAATAAAATGTTCAAAAATATTATACACGTTTTGCACATATAAGCAGACTCAGTTTAAAGGATTAAATTTTATGTCTTTATTCGTCTCACTAAATCAGGTCAGTCTGTATTGCTGAAATAGTAATTAAACCTTAAATTTATATATATGATAAACAAAATTGAAATTTTGATTAATAAAATTTATTATTATTATTATTTAATTATGAAATAATCAAAAAGAATCAGACAACACATTTGGCCTGAGGTCCCTGAGTAGCCAATATTTGATTTAGATTATATTTATCTACCTCAGATATAAAATGACCAGATATGATGAAGGCTTAAACTTGTAAACTTTATAATGAGCCTATTTCACTCTAAAACCTAAAAATATGAATTTAGAAAGACTGAATTAGAGCATTCAGGATTTTAAATTGGTCAACAAACAAAATTGGAAATAATGAAATCAAAGCGATCAAGAATTTTAAGAAACTGATAAATGCTCAAAAAGTAAGATTTGTTGGGCTAGCAAATATCTTCTGAAGATTTATATTTAAATATACAGTTTAAGCAGAACCTTTGACTAGATTAACAAAGATGCTAAGTTCAATTAGACAAATGAACATGAAAGGGAATCTAAAGATAAAAAATAATGCTTATATAATAAAGCTGTGTTTCAATTAAATGATTAGAAATAGACAAAATTAAATGGGATGCTTGCATTTACTAAGCAAACGGAGATGATACATTACGTAGTCCATGAAGGAA
This sequence comes from Amaurobius ferox, assembly GCA_951213105.1. Lineage (NCBI taxonomy): Eukaryota > Metazoa > Arthropoda > Arachnida > Araneae > Amaurobiidae > Amaurobius > Amaurobius ferox. Next base: position 14,816,327 of record OX578152.1, on the reverse strand, counting down.
GAAAATGACCGATTTTTAAACTTATTCAATAAAACTGGAATTGGGGGTAATCATATAGTGTCTAAGACAAATTAAGATCATTTCTAATTAGAATAAAATTCAAGATAAGGGAGACGTAGGTATAAGCTCTATCCACCCTGGGGCATCATCAATCAATCAATCAATCAACGATAGCGTAGCATTATTTATACACAAGTATTACAATATCATCTTACAATACTTACCTGCATTCTCGGAGAGTTTTTGTCGTTTATTTGGAGGTGCCTCGATGAGATCCCCCATTATTTAAGCGTAACACACATCAAATTAAGGAATGGCGGATTTCACGAAACTACACATAGCTAACAAGCGCAAATTTCTTGCAAGCGTCTGGCCTAGTGATACAAGAATCTGCAGATAGTACGTTCCTTAACGGTAGGGCCAATCACAGAGAGTGTTATATACAGCCAATCAGCATTTACGTTAGTTGTAACGGATTGTTTCAAATGACGTAATACACTCCTAACAACAGTTGTTATGTAGCCATCTTATTGGGAAAATCGTATATATATATATATATATATATATATATATATATATATATATATATATATATATATATATATATATATATATATATATATATATATACCATTAAATGTATATAGATAATAATCGAATCTATACTTCTATACTATTAAAAACAGATATCCCTTATTTGTTTATGTATATCCTCCTTATTCCAAAACCAATAATTGGCCTTGTGGTTTATTTGTTTTTTCATGTTGCATTCTATCCAAGGAGTTTCATGGAACTGTAAAAAATTCAATAGATTTTTAAATATTTTTGGAAAACCTCTAAACAATAGGAGTTGAATCGAAGCTGTCTTGGAAAACAAGCAAAGGTATTTTAAAGCGATCGCCACTTTTTTTTAACTGAGACTAAATGTTTCAATTTTGTTGTTCAAATGTCTTGATAGTTCCTTTGTTACAGAATTTTTTAATTCAAGGGCTATAAAAAATCTGATATGGGCAGCATATGGCTTTTCCTATAGAATGCAAAGAATTTACTTCTTTCACGGTGAATAAACGATATACAAGATCCCAAGGCTAATCTAAATTTATCTTCTCTTAGATTATTTAGCGCAAATATTGATAAAAAGATGTGTTTGAATGACTATAAGTAGATGTTGCTGCACTATGTGTGCTGGAAGTTTGCTAAAGGAAGTGGGTAAGTTGAATTTAAAACTGCTTTGTTGACATCTTGCCCTTGCATTTTTTATATATATATATTTGTGTCATCAAAGTTCATTTATTTAGTTGTGCTATGTTTATTTCATATCCATATTGCAAGGATTTTATTAGTAATTACGTCACACAATTTACAATGTAGCCAAAAGGCAAGAATTCGGTGATATTTTACAAAATATAGTAACCCACTCCCAAAAGCAGCATTTTTTGCGTTTTTTACTTATATTATTGCTTGATAGAGAGTTATTAGATTAGGGATAGATATTGGCGTTTAGCGAATACAAATTCAGAAACAAAAATCAAATGCAATATAATAAAAGTAATATTACATATCATGATTAAAAAATGAGTCCTGACAGATTTCCTCAACGTCAAACAGGAAGTTGCTTCAACCGCTTCCGTTTAGAGGAGATTTGTTTATATTTACTCGGAGATCCGGTCCATAATAGTCAAAGATGAAACTATCCCTTTACCACCATTATTCAGCTGAATTGAATTTGAATATATGAAGTTAGAGAGACTTTCTTCCTAAAATCCAATTTTGTTTTCAGTATCTGATGTTATACGCAAAGTAATACTGATCTCTATATACATATGTCTGTATGTACTGTTTTTCTATTGGTATTGTATGTCTATGTGCATTGTTTTCCCGGCAGTATCTTGTAATTGCTCTACACCGTTTGGGTGAGCTGGATGGCCTGAGTAATAAATAACTGACAATACAATCGGGTTCTAAAACTATATCAATGTTTATGTCGAGTAGGAACATGAGGATCTATAGGTTCGAAATTTCATCTGATAGATGAGGGGTTATAGGAAATATGGTACGTTCACTGAGGTTGCCATCTCGTTCGGTTCCAGTCTAAATTGGTTAACATGGGCCGTGGCCATTGAGAGAGATAACGCACTATCCTAGCCGTCCAAACAGTTGGTACGTCGAACGGTCTTGGTAGGAAAGACACAACTTCTTGCATGATAACGGCCCTACCGTGCTGTAAACACCGGTTCTCGTTAGATCACCGAAGTCAAGCAGCATCGGACGCGGTTAGTACTTGGGTGGGTGACCACCTGAGAACGCCGTGTGCTGTTGGCACATTTCGGACGCGGTAGCCCGGTGGTTTGCATGCTGCCACAACTGCCGCCGTGTTCATGCGGAGTACGATCACGTTAAACATGTGGGTCTGTAGAGAGGTTGGTGGTAGGGGAAGGAGGGTACGATCCCTGTGGATCTCTCCCCCACTGGGTTCCGGTCTAAATTGGGTGGCACTTCCCGGCCATCCAAACAGTTACCTTACACCTTTCTGGTAGGTAGGACGGTCAGGGTCTCAACAACAACAACTTCTTGCATGTGTGATAGGACACCTTTTTCGAGCTAAGCCGTTTTTCTTGCAACAAAGTATATATTGCTCACATTAAACGGCACCAGTAGCTTATAGAGCAGAGTCTAAATAGACAGAGAACGCTGGTTCAAACTTTCGGTGAGATTTGCATTTTTTTCAATATATAAAATAGTTAAATTTATATCTGTAACACCCTTGATAAATGCATGATTTGGGGTCTAACATCATTTTATTGATATCAAGAATAGCTCTCTACTGTAAATTTGAAGATTTGTTATAAATACATATTTTCTATGAAGTTTTACATTTTTCAATCTTCTGTTTTAATATTATAAAATCATGACGAGACATATGTTTGAGATTACTCTAAATTAAGAAAACTAATGGCAAGTTTCTATAAATTGAGGTTACAAAAGTAATAAAAAGTAAAATTTAGCAGATGAAAAAACCCTACGTCCTGGGGTCTACACAAGGCTGACTGGAAAGACAGTCTTTTTAGTCAGCCTTGGGTTTACATCATGTCCGGAAAGAAAATACTTCACTGCTTTCTTCAAGAAAGTATTGATTTGCGTCAGCGTTACAACTGAATGCTTGTAAAAAAAGAGCCGTGAATCTGGCAATTTTGTTTCTGTTTCTGTTGTGATTACGTAATAGTATGTCTGCTGGTTTTGCCTGAGGCCTTCATCTCGTATCCTACTGTAGGTATTAATAAAAATTTATGTGATTCTCAAATTTAAAGATTCTGTAAAAGAGCTTCTCGTATACTGGTATATGTGCTACAAATAAACTGTCAACGAAATGGCTGTAGAAACCTGACATTTTAAAAATATGACATGTTCATTCAAAATTTATTCCCTAGTTTGATTTCTTATATTGTCAAATTATTTCCTTGTGTTTTCATATTTTTGATTAAATGTTTCAAGTTGTTTTGTATTATTTTATATTGCATTAGCAATATGTTTAAGATTTTTGTACAAGCTTTATATAATATAAACAAATATTTATTTAAAAAATCAAAAGTCTTATAAAATGTTTTAATAAAATTCACCCGTTTAAGGATTTAGGGGTTTTATTATGCAAATATCAATATTTTTTTTGTAATGTTATCTGCATTATGCTTTTATATAATACTTAAAAATATTTGATACTGTACATGAAAAGTATTTATAAGTTCACCATTTAAATGAAATATATTGTCTTAAACCTAATTATTTTAGTTTAATGAAGAAGGCAGTTAACTACCTAGTGTTGTCAATATTTCCTATTGCAAACTGTTAGTAGGTTCTGTTACTTACGAGATCAGGATAAATTTGTTATAACTAGCTATTAATATGCATAGGTGTAACCAAGATTTCTGTAAGGGATGGGCATAGTAAAAAATTAGATTGTTGAAATTGTTAGTGATCTCCTCTAACCCCTTCGAAATTTGATATTACATTAGCCATTGTCTAAACTTTATCCATAGTCAATCCCAAGAAATAGATACTACAAGGGAAATTTTTTGAATTGAAGTGGGGAAAAGTCTGAATTAAAATTTTTTCCTGAATCCCTCTACTTTTCATCACCAAAGATCCATTTATAGCCAATCTTAGAAAATGGATGTTTCAAAGAAAAGGAAAAATTTTGAACTAGAAATGTAAAAAGAGTTTAATATGGAAATTTTTAGTGAACCTCCCTACCTCCTTCAGAATTTGACACTAGATCCATATCAGCCCTTATCCAAGCTCTATCTGTAATAGATTCAGAGAATTGATGCTTCAAAAAATTTTTTGGGTGAAAACAATGATATTGCAATATTTTTGCTGCCAACAATCACCTAGAAGAAACAGTTATCAGTGTTACAGCTGAATTACCTCCAATCAGTGTGCAGATGCAGCATACAAATAAAATAAAATATGTCCTAAATATATCGGGATCATAACTTTTTAGTTGGAAATAGCACATGCACAGATACATTCTGGTTTTGTACATCAGTTGTTTCGACTCACTGAAAAATCCCAAGCTGCAAAGTTCTGCTTTTGAAAAATAAAACATTTTTTAACAGTTAGTATCAAACCTCCAAATGCTCTACTAAAATTATCCAAAGAGATTTTAATCTACATATGTATGAAAACTCTACTGATTGTAATCATTTTTGATTTAATACATTATATCAGTCTTTTGCAAAGTTATATTTTCTAAATTACATTGATTTTATAGTTTTTCATTGAATTTCATCTTTTATATGGTAAATTAGCTCTCTTTGAATGCCAATTCACCAAGTATCTTGCCATAGTTGAAAAAATGATGATGTTGGAAACTGTTTATACCAGCATAACGGGAGCAGTAACATTTTTTTTTTTTTTTTTTTTGTAGCACTACAACTACTTACTTTGTAGAGTTCAGCATAATTTAAAAGAACCTTTTCATTTTTCAGATTTTTTAAGTATCACTATTATTGTTTGATTTTTACTAAAAATCAAATCAGTGTCAGAGTAATGTCTAACCAACATGGTTACCAACATGGCAGTAACTGCCTAGATATTCCCACATTTGGACAATCCTCCAATATAACGTTGATAAAATGAAGTTCATCGAAAACATTCTTGTTTCATAACTAATGCTGTTATTCTAATTTATTTTAATAATTACATTAAGAGAATGAAATATGAAGTCAACTCAATATTATATTTCCATGTGAGTTGTAAACTCATTCATTATATTCATAAAATATTTCTTCTAAAATGTATCAATTCTGATATGACATAAAATGTCAAATGTGTATCCAGAATTATTTTTGAGGGAATGGGGTCACACAGTCTGTTAAGGTGAAACAATACTGTTTGTATACACAAAAGATCCCGATATAATAAAAAGAAAATGCTTTTCTAATTAGGATTTTCGATCCCCCTCCTCCCCTGGATACTCCTTTGCAAAATTTAATATATAATAGAGAATGTGTTGTTGTTGAAACCCAGACCGTCCGACCTACCAGAAAGGTGTAAGGTAACAGTTTGGACGGTCGGGAAGTGCCACCCAATTTAGACCGGAACCCAGTGGGGTAGGCATCCACAGGGACCGTACCCTCCTTCCCCTACCACCAACCTCTCGGAAGGACTTTCGGACCCACATGTTTAACGTGATCGTACTCCGCATGAACACGGCGGCAGTTTTGGCAGTGGCTGGAATTGAACCCGGGCCTACCGAGTGCAACTCCAGCGCGCTAACCAATGGGCTACCGCGCCCAATAGAGAATGTGTGAATTTCCTCTTTTAATGAGCACAGTTCCTACTAATTACCAAGTTCAACATAAAATCATACAATATAAAGTGAAAGTTTAAAAATGTATTATAAATAATAAAGCATTCATATTTCGTTAATAATGCAATATTTTGCCTGAAGTATAATTTAATTATAGTCATTTTAAAGGAATAAATTTACAAAGCAGTATAGAAATGTGATAAAATAAATTTAATTTATTCTAAGATTAACTTTGTTTTAAGATTAAGATATCTAAAAATAATATTTGAAAAATATAAGAAAATAATTTTGAATATACCTTAAATCTTAGACAGTAGCTTTGGGATAAATACTGTCTTTTTAATCTTGTTTCAGTGAATAATTATTTTTATAAGATTTAGTTGCCTGTTGGGAGATACACTAGTACTGATAACACATAAGAGATTATTACATTATTGCATGAAAAATTAAAATAAACTGACCTTTTGCACTTTCTTTAAAACAATATCGGCTATTTCATCACTGAAATCAATGGTTAAAGTAAGTTCATGCCTTCGAGGAGTGATTTAACCTGATAGTAGTTCTTTGGTGCATGTCACGCCAAGGCTGTAGAAAGAAACTGAATTTTCTTTTCTACAGCCCTATATTCAATTAGATAATATGGACACCTCATTGCGTTAATTGGTTTACAAGAAGAGAAGATACGATCGCCCCTTTCCAAGCTTATAATTTCACAAAAGAAACCTGTAGACAAGAATCATCTCAGTAGTCAGCTGGATTTGATTAATATGAGCTGTAAACTTGAATGAATGAGTGCGAGCAAACTTACCCGCTAGTATTATAAAAGTCTCTATTTTATCAATGCAATTCTAGAAAATTGCTGCCTGCTTTTCCTGTAGTGATCAGTTTTTTGTTGCCTTGTTGACATCGCCTTTCTTTACAGCAAATAATGGACAGATTCTGCCATTAAATACAATGGCACTGTGAAGATATCTCTACCCAGATAACTTGTATTGAAATAAGGAGACCTTCTTTCAGCCTTTTTTTACTATTTCAGAAATCAGACAATCTTAAAGTACTAATTTAGAAAAAAAAAAATTATAAATTCATATATAGATGTTCTATAATAAATATTTTATCCTCATCAATGTTCACGGGCCCCTAACAGTTGCCAGGCTCTAGTACCATTGTCCTAACTGACCCGACCCCCCTTTGTGGGGGCCCTGTGTATAGGCCACTCAATGCAGTCCATGTACATCTATACAGCAGGTATGATACGTCTTAAATAAGAATGAAAATTGCATGTTATTCAGATCCCTCACAACCTTCCTAAAAAATTAAAAAATTAACTTCTTCCTCAGACGGACACAATTTAAATAAAAACCCACCACTTGTTGAGACTTCAAGTTGCAATCAGAAAACAAAAATAAAAGAAACAAAATAGAATCATTTTTCTTCAAAAGAAATAAATATTTAAATTACTGCTATATATCAAACCACTGTTCCCATAGCAACCTGACATCATAAAAATCATATTCATGGTAAGAGAGTCAATTTTGCTTCTGCTCCATTTTTCAATGAAATTCTTTTTCAGGAACTGAATAAACTTTATTTAATTTCAAAGCCCCCTACTAAACATACAACCACAAAATGAAGTGTATTAGAATTTGCAAAGTTAAAGATAATTGTTTAATGTAGAATTTTTCATTTTTTTTTGTATGAACTGCACATTCATATAAAATTAATTAAAATATATGTAAAAATTAATTGTACTAAATTACCTGTATAAAAAAATAAAGAGAGAATTATGTGGGAGTTTTCATGATGTAAAGATTGAAAATTTAGGGTAATTACATGATTTAGTATAACAAAATAAAGAAATGAAATTTTCACTTTGACATTGATTAAAAACAGAAATTGTAATGTGATTGTAACCACAATAGGAAGCTACACATAGCACATTATTCAAAACCATCATGCAAAATTGCAAATCATTTGATGTTATAGAATCCGTGGCAGAAATTTTAAAAGGCTTAATTATCAGATGCAATGACTGTAGTTAGATTTTTTTAGTGTAGAGAGATATTTTTTTAAATTGAAAAAGTGAAATAAAAAGATAATTATGATGAAACATGTTACAGAAATAACGATTTATATGTAATTTTTTATTTAAGTGTGATTAGCATCATTTAATGAACACCAATATGTGCTGCTGTCCAGTTGTTGCACATTTTGAATTTAAAATAATAATTAAATATACTTGATGATACTATCAAATGAATGGTTGTACATACTTTTAACCAGAAATGAATTGAAGCAACTTATACAAGCTTCGAGTTGTTAGACATTTTATGTTCTCCTCAAGAAGTGTAATATCTCTTGAAAGAATAATGAAGGGAAGAAGTGATTATGAAATTTGATATGTTTCAATTCACTAACAGTTGATTTTCAATGAGATCAAGTTATAAGAAACCTATTTTTTGTTGTTCCTAAATATCAAAATCATTTATAGGAAAAGTCATGTGTTGGATACATTAGATTTTTTACTTTACATACATAGTAAATATTTAATTTTAATAAAAAATGCATTCCTTATACATTTACAATGTATAGGGAAAGTATTGTGACAGGTTCAAAAATTCATATTTGAGTTTTTCAATAGAACACATTTCAAGCATCCCTGAACACACAAATTGAATATTTTTAAGGGGATATTTGTGTTTGTTTATATGTTAGTGTGTGTGTCAGTGGAAGCGATATCTCATGAACGAATGGTGCAATTTGAAAATTATTTGGCACAAATATTACAATCAGTTTAACTGTAACTCTATTATTTAAAAAGACTATCAAGCCTAGATGGCTGCCCAATTTTTAAATGAATTAAAAAAAAAGTCATTTAAAAATCAGGACCTTCAATAATATTAAATAAATAATCATTTTGTGTGTGTGTACAAAATTTATCATTAGAAAATGAATGACACCAACCTTAGAATGCCTGCATGAACCATTCTCAAAATATAGCACTTTTTCAGATAAATTTATCAAAAAGTTACATGAAATAAGTTACAAGTATCCTTAAATAGATTAACCTTCCCAATAAATTTGGTGAAATATCACCAACTTTGCAATTTTTGAACATGTTGCCAAATTGACAAAAATGTTATCAAATTGGCAAAAATAGCAATGAAAATGATACCAAAATTAATAAAAATTTAATATCTTCTAAAGATTAAAATCAATTAATATATGGACTATATTGCATAGCGGATGCTAGCAATATTTCTAATTGTCAATTTAGATTGGCATGAAGTATAGGTTAATTTAGAAAAGTGTCAAGTGTTAATATACAATTCAATGTTAAAAAATGGGGAGTGGGGAGGCTCTCTCAGTTGAAGAGGTTTGGGACATAGAATTTACTTTAGTGACTTCCATTCATGAACCTCAGATGACATATGTTCATGCAAGGCGAGATCAAGCGTTTGGAGATCAAGTCTAATGGTGGTAATTGCTGAATGATGGGAAGGTACACAAAGCCATTTATATGTCATAATGTAGGTATTGTCTTCTGTTGCACAGTATCAAGCAAGTCTGGCAAATTAGAAATTCATTGATGTTCTCACCTGCAAATTCTTTTATCAAAAATTCTTGAGATTTCACAGGAACAGTCATAAATTCTTTAATTCTCATTTCATAAATTCTTTATTTTCCGGTGGACACTTTGATGGGTAAATAAATCTCCTGAACCCATTTAGACTAATAAATAAAGTTCCTACAATTATTAAATGTAAGCAGCAACCCAACACTAGTGGACGTTTCTGAAACAGCCAAAGAACCTCTTGCAGACAATATTGACGACCATTGGTTGGTGATCGAGAGTTTTTGAGAGCGTTGGGGTGACTGATGGAGGAGCTATAGGCATCCAAGTTTATTTTGTAGATTTTCTGGTTCTATACTCTTGGGACATATTCAGCTCTGGTTATGGAGGCCTTAGTATATTGGTCTGTACCAAATTCTTCTATTGTGGTACTCTCTCATATGTTTAGCAACATTTTCCTTAAACTTGGTGAAGTTCGGAGATATGTATCATCACTTTTAGGCATCTTATAACACTAACATTTTTCTTGCATACAAACTTGAGTAAAGTAATCGATTCTCTATCAAATGAAACAAATCCAACCTTTCTACAACATTTAGCACACGAGTTATGAGTGTGCATTGTCATACCGATTTTTAATTTCAAGAGTCTATTTGTCCTCCCTACTGTTTGTACTAGCAGTTGCACAAGATCTTGACATATGCATTGTTGTATACACCCATTGTTGCTCTTTCAAATCTTATATACTTTTTGGCTTTTCGCAAATAGCATTTTGCTATGAGCAATGGTGAGCAAGTTTTTGCATAATGCCAAAATGCTACATGTAATTTCTAAAGTGTCAGCCACATAAATGATTTGAAAGGCATAAATTTCACAACAAAACATTATGCCATGAATCTTGTACATCATTAGTTTGCTGTGTAAGAAGTTAAGTCATTGCATTATGTAGGAAAAGTCATATGCTGTCGACATCAAACTTTTTTATATGCTACTGCCATCAAATTTTTACATTCTTAATGTCAGCTGTTTGGTACATTCTCCAAATTTAAAAATTTTATTTATATGTTACTATATTGTAATTTTTCATAAATGTTTTTATTTCTGTAGTTAATCTATCAATGTATGCTACAATGGATTCCCCTCGCAGTATGCAACGTAAAAGGAAAACAGACAGTATTACAGAATTGTCCGAAATGGAAGATGAATCTAAACTACACAAGCTAGGCTCAGAAGACCAGACAAAGAAGCAAAATCATAGTGAAATCGAAAAAAGAAGACGAGACAAAATGAACTTATATATAACAGAATTGTCTTCTCTTGTACCAATGTGTAATGCTATGGCTATAAAACTGGATAAATTGACTGTTTTACGAATGGCTGTTCAACATATGAAGACATTACGTGGTACCATAAATTCTTATGCTGAAGGGTTATATAAACCGTCTTTCTTATCAGATGAAGAATTAAAGCGATTGATACTTCGGGCAGCAGAAGGCTTTCTATTTGTGGTGAGTTGTGATCGTGGCAGAATGCTGTTTGTTTCTGAATCTGTCTCACAGGTTTTGAATTATTCTCAGAATGACCTTTTGGGTCAAAGTTGGTTTGATATATTGCACCCAAAAGATGTAGCTAAGGTGAAAGAACAGCTTTCATCATCAGATTTATCTCCAAAGGAAAGGTTAATTGATGCTAAAACGATGATGCCTGTAAAAACAGATATTCCACAAACCCAAGTTCGTTTATGTCCTGGTGCTAGACGATCCTTTTTTTGTCGAATGAAATGCAAGGTTTCTTCCTCGGTAAAGGAAGAAGCCGATACAACTACTGGAATGCATAGAAAAAGAAAGTCGCATCATTCAGATCGCAGATATTGTGTTATCCATTGTACTGGATATTTAAAATCTTGGGCTCCTGCTAATCTGAGTATAGATTTGGAGAATGATGCTGATAGTGACTGTAATTTGAGTTGCTTAGTGGCTATAGGGCAAGTTCAACATTGTTTAGCTAACCCTGTACCTAGAGATGGTATAGAATTAAGAACTATGGAATTTACATCTCGTCATGCTGTGGATGGTAAATTCATTTATGTTGACCAACGAGCATTTTTAATGCTTGGCTATTTACCTCAAGAATTGCAAGGTACTTCGTGTTATGAATATTTTCATCAAGATGATATTATGCATCTTGCGGAATTTCATAGAGAAGTTTTGCAAAGACAGGAGAGATTGATATCTCAAGTCTATAGGTTTCGTAGAAAGGAAGGAAACTTTGCTTTTCTAAATAGCAAGTGGAAAATCTTCCGAAATCCATGGACTAAAGAACTGGAGTACATCACAGCTGTAAATACACTCGTTCCAGTTCATGATACAGGTATAGTTGAAAGTTCTAACAGTACAAGAGATGAACTATTGAGCAGTAATTCTAACAGTCTTGATACTGTTTTATCTTACTTGCCTTCAAGTGGAAATGTTGGAGATGTTCCAAGGCTATCTGGTACAAAAGTTGGTGCTGGAAAAATCGGAAGACAAATAGCTGAGGAAGTTCTAGAAAGACAAAGGATGCAAGAAGTTGTACACTCAAATGTGATTCCTATTGATAGTGACCATTTTCTTTCTCCTCAAGAGTCACATCTACATAAAGACAAAAATTCTCATTTGAGAACTTACTTTCCCAAGCCAGACTTAAATATATTTGACAATGATTTGCTCACCAATTCTCAATCTTCCAACAATATGTCATCACAGTATGCTCCCCCCCCTATTCATAATCAGCATCCCCTCAATGAATCTGTTGACCTCCCAGAAATGGATTCTGTTATTGGCCGAGAAATGCTTCAGGCTTCTTATCAAACAAATAGCAGTGAGGGTAATGATGAGGCTGCAATGGCTGTCATAATGAGTCTTCTAGAAGCTGATGCTGGTTTAGGAGGCCCTGTAGATTTTAGTGGTTTGCCATGGCCTTTGCCCTAATTTTTGCCATAAAATTATTGTAAAATTTTGTTTTAAAAGTATAAATTTCTTTAAGTTTGAAATATCAATGCCAAAATTTAGAACAAATCAAAGTAAAAATATGTGACTATTTTGATAACAAGTTGGATCATTTGATTGTCAGTGAGAGTAGTTAAAAATGCTAAATAGGAATGATTCATATAGTGGTGTTAGATGGGAAGGGGGAAGTCTTGACCTTGCAATAATCTCCATGGATGGGCAGTAAGTATATTTTTTCTGTAGTACAAATCTAAATAAAGGTAAATTGGCATAAAGTTTAAGTAACACTTCACATTTAAGTTAGCCAGCACTCCTTACCTTCTATGACATAGTAAGATTTGAAAGTTCCCCCCCAAGAACACAATTTTATGTGACAGAATTTTATTCTCTCCCTAAGACTGAAAATGTGATGGATACATCTAGGGCAGGGGTCGGCAAGTAATTTTAGGTGGGGTCCGGATACTTTTGAAAATTTTTATCGAGGTCCAGAAAAAAAAACTCATATTCCTTACTAGTTTTTTATTTTAATTTTCACTCACAAAATAATATGAAATACAGTAGATAGGCATATTTGTATTCAAAAATCAATGGGAGATATAATATTTGCGGTCTTGAGTCAGTTTTTTAAAGTTAGGTTCACGCGGGGAGCAGCTTATGCGAAGAATGTCTTCAAGGTGGGCGGCCGTTAATCTTGAGCGATATTTGTTCTTCAAAAAATTCATTTTTGAAAATGAAGTTTCACAGACATATGTGGAGCCAAAGAGAGTAGCCAGGTAAATGGCTAATTTTTTGCAATTTCCATATTTTTCTGGGACATGTTTACTCCAAAATTCTTCGGCGGATGCAGTTTTATACGTTTTCAAGGAAATGTCTTCCTGCAAGTCTATTCTCTCCATTTGGAGTAAAGGCTTTGAAAGGCAGAACAACTTTGCAGCCACATCTGTCCATTCTGCTGCTGGAGAAACTTCAAAAGGCGATTTTAAGAATCGCAACAACTTCTCTATCTCTGCAAAGTCTTGGAATCTTGTTGCAAATTCCTTAAGTTCTGACATAAAATTTGAAAATACTGCAATATCTAATTCAGAATTATTTTTATATTCAAAAATTGTTGGAAAGTGAATAAATTCTGGACTTGCAATGTCTTTTTGAAAGATATCCAGCTTGCGACGGAAAGAAGACACACTTTGTATCAGATCACATATTAATTTCCCATTTCCTTGTAGCTCGGTATTGAGTGCATTTAAATGTTTAAGGATGTCTTTCAGGAAAGCCACAGCTAGCATATTGCGTTCGTTTACTAGGAACTCCAAATGGTTTCTTTCTTTTTGTGTATCCAAGTTTTCTAAGTAGGAGGTTACTTCTTCTTTTATTTCCCAAAAACGTTCAATCGCTTGACCTTTACTTAGCCAACGAACATTGTTGTATTGCAGTAAGTCAGAATGCGCCGAATTACACTCAGATAGAAACTTTTTGAACTGTCTGTGCTGAAGAGCAGAATGAGACCTCATAAAATTAATCAATCTAATCAAGCTGTCCATTACTTCTTTCAGAGTGACACTAAGTTTTCCACAAAGGGCTGCCTGGTGAATTATGCACTGATAAGATAGTAGCCCAACATTCTTATCCTTGATTCTCTTTACTAGTTCCTTTTCTTTGCTGATCATTGCTGGGGCCCCGTCAGTTGAAAGAGACACCATTTTATCATAACTAATGTTTGATTCTGTCATGAAGTCATCAAAAGTCTTGAATAAATCTTCTCCGCGAGTCTTGCCTTTAAACGGCAATATTGCTAGCAATTCTTCCCTAAATGATTTACTTTCAATATCCAAACATCGCATGAAAATGGACATTTGTTCCTCATCAACAATGTCGCATGATTCATCAAGTGCTATGGCATAGCAAGGTGACTTCTGCAAAAGTTTGAGCAAACTACTTTTATTGTCAGCAGCCAAAATTTCGGTTCTTCTTGTATTGCTTCTTGCCGACAATGGAATACCTTGAATTGCGGCAACAACATCCTTTTTTCTCTTCAAAAAGTTCCGCGGCCACTTCCAACATACATTTTTTTACTATCTCAGAGTCTGAAAATGGCTTCTGGTGTTTATTAAGCGTCCAACACACACGCAACGCTGCTTCTGCAGATTTTTCTTGCTCGCTCATAGAGCGAACTAGTAAGACCGTGCTTTTTTTGTAAGAAGCTAGATATGCCTGGAATTTTTCTTGATGAGCTTCACTACCCAGAGGAAAATTTTTATGGAACTGCTGATGAGTTGTTTCATAGTGTTGCTTTAAAGTGCCACTTTTAACAAGAGCGACAGTTCTGTTGCATATGAGGCAAACTGGAACAGCTCCAGGCCTATCAGGCAGCGTAAAACAATATTGTTCAGTCAACTCAGTCAAAAACTTCCTATTTTCACTATCAACTTTACGCTTTTTAGGATCCATATCGATGAAAAAGAAACGTTATAAGCCTCGATAATAACAAAATGCTCTGTACAAGATCAAAACAACTACTGACGAAGTGATTCGACGACCGCTTCCGTGTCAAAGTGTATGCTGGCGCACAACAAAGAACTGCACTGCAAAGGGGCGGTGCTTCCATGCCCAAGGTCGCCGCCGCCGAGTAGACCCGCCCGAAAGATAAGTTTCATAAAGTGGTGTTAGGCTTTCGTTCGAGTTATGCCTGCTCTGATTAAATAAAAATAATTTCATTAAATAAAAATAATAAGGGTGGCGCTCAAACTTATAGATTCTATAAGTTTGATTCTAAAATATTTTTCTATAATATAGAAAAGTATTTTTCAAATAATTTGATTAATTTATTTTATATTGTCAAAAAATTTTTGGCAGTCCAGTTTTTGACCTTCCGCGGTCTGGACCTAGACCGAGGTCCGCCAGTTGCCGACCCCCGATCTAGGGAAATTGAAAATGTTCTGATATTCCTTGATTTATCCATCACACTATCTCTAACAGTAATCCAACTTCATTGAATGAATCAGAGAATTTCTTTGCCCCCTTGTATTTGAAAGTAACACATTCTGTTTGCTAGGATGTATATTGTTAGGTGTTGTAATGATATCCATGCCACTGTTCTTTATGACTATTCACTATCAAAACAGTCACCATTTTGTTTCCAGTCACAAATCTTTGATTTCTGTTAACATTTGATGTTTCTTGAACTGAAATTACCATTGTGCAACATTTATGTTGTATACTGTAAGTTAATTATTTTGTTATGTTGATAGAATATGTATACTGCCCATTTCTCTTACTTTTAAATTTAGTATTATATAAGTAAAGTATTTAGGGTAAACTGGAGCAGCTGTTTTCTAATTGATTTTTTCTTCGAAGTGAATGGAAATTTTTGCTATTTGTTTATATTTGGTGTCAGTTTTTATCACATGTCTGCTTTCCTTTTTTCTTGTCATTCATGTGTAATCACCCAACCAACATTTTACTATAATCTCACATTTAATGTAAAATATTATATTATTCATGAGCTGATATTTACATTAAAAATTACATTCTAATTTTACTTTTTAAATTTGAGTAATGAAACTAGAATGTTTTTATTTTATTTATTTTTTTTTTTTGCTGGAAGAGTTTTTAAGTTAATTTTTGATTAAAATTGTTTATTCATATAAATTATGTTGATTCTACTAAGTTTGTTTAACATTATGTGTATCATTTATTGAATTGTCAAGACTCATAGCTGCTAACTGATTGAAATATAAAATTGGGAGAATTTTGATATATACATTTGGGATCAAAATAGTAAATAAGAAAAATTGAATAATTAAGATTTAAAATTTTGTAATACCTATTAGAAAATATAGATTTTACTGTTATATTATTTTTTACTTTTCTTATACATATGACAACTTTTAGTAAATTGTCTTAAAATTATATGCATTTCTCTTAAAAAAACTAATGACATATACTACGAATTTTAACTACCATAAAATTTACCAAAAGGGATTTTTATCAGCAAAGATTTTTTTCAGGCACATTGGGACTACAAAATCACACGAACCCGTTAGAAGGGGGCATCTTCCAAAATAAGGAAGACATGCTCATTGCAAATAACAATTGTCAGGAAGGATTGCAATTGTCAGTTAACACTAAAGTTTGTAAAATTGTGATAAATAGCAAGTTTTCTTGCTGCTATTGTTGTTAATGATTATTTCATACTGATGAGTACATAATAAGCGCAAAACCGTTCCATGGATACTGTTATATGCAATGGGAGTGTCTTTCTTACATTGGGGCTTATTTAAAAATCCCTATATTAGTGAATTTTCATGAATAATAGTATGTATTCCTTAAGCATATATGGAAATGACTCGGGTAAACTTTCTATATAAAAACTAATGAAAGATTTTAAAATTTCTTCTAAATTTTACAAATAGGTCTGTTTCTCAGCAAAGTATAAAATGATCAGCCACATTTGGGGCTTATTTAAAAATCTCTCATTAGAAAGAAATTTTCATAATAAGTAGTACACCCGTCCCCCGATTTACACGGAAGATAGGTTCTGCACAAAACCGTGTAAATTGAAATCTTGGGTTTTGCGAAGTAAAATTGTGTAAAACGAAAATAACCCCAAAATGTGCATGATTCAGTCATTTATTTAAGTAAAACAAAAGTAAGGCATCTTAGAAAACTTAAAATTATACTTAGTTTATAAAACCACAAACATATGAATGTAGTAATATAACATATTTAATTTATTTTACATTAGGAACAAAGAACAAAAAAACAAAAAGACCCTTAAAAATTAATTATAAGTTTAATCACTGTCATCACTTTCATGTACTATCAGCCTTTTCTTTCTGATAGGTATGATGCCACTTTCATCACTTGAGCTATCGTGATGCGATTCTGGTTCAATGGTTTACGAATTAGGCAAGATCTCGGGATGACAAGACTTTGTCATGAAATCGGTAATTAACAATTGCGTAGGTTTTTTTGCTAAATCTTTATAGACTTCTTCATATTGATTTAAGCATTTACGCAGGTTTCGCTGGAATCGGAGAGCTCGATCAACATTTGTGTCATATTGTAAGAAATGGTTGCCCAATTTTCTTCCCAAATCAAGTCCTACGCTTATGATTCTTGCTGTGAACGCAACTGGTTCAGATTGCTCTTCATCAAAATCATTGTCTTCATCATGTTTGTTTGTTTCACGAATCATGTTAATTAAATCATCTTCATTCAATTCTTCATCAGCCATTATTTCTTCAATATCTGCCTGAGCTAAATCTTCAAAACCTTCTCCTCCTATAATATGGGCCAACTCAGTGATCTGAGAATATTAATGCTCTATTGGTGATTTATCATTTCCACTTTCAACAACATCCGGCCATATTGCTTTCCAGCAGGCTTTGATTGTTGATTGTTTGATCTGAGTGTATGGCAGTCCAACAAGCTTAACACAATCTAAAATTGTAAGTTTCTTCCAAACATCCATCAGAGTAAGAGATTCATCATTCTCCATTTGTTCTAAGATATACCTGAAAGTTTGCTTGATGTACAGTGCTTTAAAAGTCGAAATTATCCCTTGATCTAACGGCTGTAATAAGGAAGTTGTATTCTTTGGTAAAAAAAACAACTTTTACATTTTCGTGTTGTAAATCTGGAGGATGACCTGGTGCATTATCAATTAATAGAAGAGCCTTAAATAGCAATCCCTTTTTAGTTAAATAATTTTTGACATCTGGAACAAAGAAGTTATGGAACCATTCATTGAAAGCTATGGCAGTGACCCATGCTTTTCTATTAACCATCTAATAGACGGGAAGGTTTTTGATATTTATTCCTTTGAATGATCGTGGTGATTTTGATTTGTTAATCACCAATGGTTTGAAAGCTATGGCAGTGACCCATGCTTTTCTATTAACCATCTAATAGACGGGAAGGTTTTTGATATTTATTCCTTTGAATGATCGTGGTGATTTTGATTTGTTAATCACCAATGGTTTCATCATATAATCGCCAGAAGCATTGCAACAGAAAAGAACTGTTATACTACTTTTCGCTACTTTATGACCACTAGCTGATTTGTGAGCTTTGGCTATAAAGGTTCTTTCCGGCATTTTTTTCCGGAATAATCCGGACTCGTCAGCATTGAAAATTTGATCAGAAGTGTAGGAGTTAGCGGCAATGATTTCAGCAAGTTTTGCCGGATATTATTGTGCCGCATCCGAATCAGCAGATGCACTTTCACCTTTCATTCTCAGATTATGTAAAGAATGTCTTTGTTTGAATCTCTCGAACCACCCATGGCTTGCGGAAAAAGATACTATCTTTTCATTGGACGAAGTCGACGGCGACTGATTCTTAAGTGATTGATAAATCTTCAAAGCTTTATTTGTAACAGCATTGGTATCGATCAGGATTCGCTTTTGAGTTTGGTCTTCTATCCATATCACTAAGGCTTTTTCCATATTTTCCATTGTAGCATCTCTAACATATGAAGTCGTACTCATACTGCTTGCATGAACCAGGTAGCTTTACTGTTGTGAAATACATACAGGGATTCCCCTATTACGGGGATTTTCCTATACAGGGATTCCCCTAAATGTATATATTTTACAACACCGGGAATCCCCTGTTGTTTTCATCAGTGTTACCAAAGGAATAAAATTAAAAAATGTCATCAAATCTTTATATAGGCGTATATGGAGCGGAATATACATTTTTATCAATTTTTTGAAATCTGTTAATTTATAAACCGTGTAAAAGCGAAATCGTGTAAAACAGGTGCCGTGTAAATTGGGGGATAAGTGTATTCCTTTTAAAGTATGGAAACAATTTAGGTACACTCTCATATAATTCTATTTCTTTGTAAAAATTAGTGAAAGATGCTAAATTTTAATATTTCTTCTAAAGTTTATGAATAAGTAATTTTCACTATAAACTAGAATTTTTAGCCAAATTTAGTGTTTTATCTGACAATACTTGTATTAGAGGATTTTCGTTAAATTATTATTTCTGTTTAGTACATATAACTATAGGCAAACCTATAAAATTCTTTATAAAAACTAATGAAACATGCTAAAATTTACGAGTAAGGATTTTTACAGCAAAAAATAGTGATTTTTCAGTTATATTTGAGTTTGATTTGAAAATAAATACCTATATTAGAGATTTTTTTTTTCAAAAGTAGTATTTCTTTGAGAGTATATATGGAAAAAATATAAGGAACGCTAGTAAATTTCCACAAAATTCTATACAAAAATTAACGGAAGATGTTCAAATTTACCTCTCCCATCAAAATTTGCATATAGGTTTTTTTAAAGTTAAGTATTAGGATTTTTCAGAAAAATTTGGGGTTTTATTTAAATATTTCTATATCAAAGAATTTTCATCAGTAGTACAAATTTGGAGATTGTGACCTTTGCTAGATTGAGAAACAACTACAAGCCAAATTCTCTTAGAAGAGCTGATCGCTATGTTGTCTTTAGGCCTGCTACATGCACACAGTGATAAAGCAGATGGCAGATGTAGGGCAACATGATTGAACTGCATAGACAGAACATAATTTATCTGGGTAGCAAGCAAGTTGTGGCACTTTCCAGTAGCATGCTTATCCAGTGTACAGATGATGTATAACAAAGTTACAGCTATATATTTTGTTCTGCTATCTTTCATCTGTTTCTTGCTTCTTCAATATATATAGCTTGTCTTGGAATAAAACTTTTAGAACATACAATTTTATTTTCTGGGTCCCATGATTACTATACTCTGGACTAAAGACTTTTTCCTATTTCTACTGTACTTTGGATTTGGATAATTATTATGGTGTTTGTGACTGTATAAAATATGAAATGCTTAAAGCTATTTAATAATTTTATTGTGAAGAAAATATGGCTGCTAGTCAGTATCAAAGTTGAATATCTGTATATAAATTATATGTCCTTCATATGAATGTTAATCATTTCCATTTATATATCTATGTATATATATATTATTTTATATATTTATAAGCAGAGAAAAAAATGCTGAAATGAAATTTAGTTATGAAATATTTTATATTCAATTTGTTACTTGTCAGAAACTTAAAAAAAAATGAAATAAAAATGTGCAATCCTATATTCAAATTAGTATATTCAAGCTCCTTACACTGTCAATTTTTGTCAAGATGTTTATTTGCACTATTTTCATATTCAGTTATTTAATATATTAAAACTAAAGTATAACTATGAAATATATTATGAAAAATAAATGTGGAAAATTGAGAACATATCCTTTCACTAAATATTGCAATATGAAGTTATAAACTGGGACCATATGTAACTTTTATGCAAGAAATAAACAACAGTAGTGCACATTAACACTGTTGACCACATGTTTTGCAATTGGAAAATATATTAATTGCGGTAATTGTTAAGATTTGATGAAAATATTGGCAATTATAATTTCTAATGCTCAAATGAAACATCTTAAATTTTTATTAAATTTCAAATATCGTTTAACATTCTCTCCTGTTATTATGAAGATGTATATAATACCATTATATAACCTTCTATACATCTGCAATGCATACTATGCTTGCTTTTTGTATGCAGTGTCACTACCTAGAGGCAGGGCCACTTTAACTCTGACTGGGGGTCCCTAGGCAAAAGTAAGTTCTAGGCCCCCTTCCCCATAAAACTTTTAAGTAAAAAATGTACATTGAGCACGGAAGATGACCCCCAGCATTTATTTATGGTCAGAAGCAACTCTGACTAGAGGTGTTAGATAGATAAGATGAACTCTATTTTGGGAAGAGCAATTAACCCTAACAATAACAATAAAGAAAAAAATAACCCTTTTCTTCATGGGATTAGGGTTAACACTAAAGATGTGGGTCAGAAAATTTTTCTGGAAATGGAAAATTTTCAAAAAAATGTTCACTATCTTTTTCTGGAAAATTTTCTGCTTTTTATTTTCTCCCTAATTTATTTGAAAATGAAATGTAATGTTCTTTCCATGCTGCTTGAAATGTAGGTAACTTTCCAAGAAGTCTTTGATGATTTAGTTTTCTAATTTTGAGGAGTAAAGGGAGTAACACTTTATTTGTAAGGAAAAGATATGCAAAAACTAGAAGGACACAAGTGACATTTTAGTCATTCTGATAAAAAAGCAGGTAATATTTTTAGAAGCCTTTTCTCTCAGAAATTAATTCAGTAAAATTTATGAAAATATAATAAATATGGAACATTTTTGCAAGTGATTTAACTGAAATGAAATACTTTAAAACAGCACTAAATATATGCTTAATTCAATGTCCACCAAATTGTCTCTTATCTTATGGTACTCGCCCATTCAATTATAAACAGATATTTTTAAACAAATTTTAATATTATATAGTGATTATTTTTAAAAAAAGTTTAATATATATGAGTTATTTTTTTTTAAAGTTTAATTATGTATGTTTTTTATATTTTTATATATTTAATAATATATTTCTTATGTCTTTAATAAACTGAACAATTTATTATTATTATTATTAATTACTTAGTAGTAATAGTAGTAGTAGTCATACAAGAAAGTTGTAGATTCAGAGCTCATGCTGGGCTAATTTATATACTACAGGGCGTAAACAGGAGTCTTTTAGATTTCCTGTTCAATTATCAGCAGCAGGGTTTGCTGATTAAAACCCCATTGATCTAAGCAACATTTTTTTAAGCCACGGATTTTATTCTCCCCCCCCCCCCCTCTTTTTTCCCAACCCTGGTCAACAGGCATTTTTTAAACATTGTTAATATAATATTTAATACTTTATTTTTAAATTATAAGCAATTTTTATTTTTTCCTATAATATTTTTATATCACAATAATAAAACTGCTGCTTGTGAGAATAAAATTTTCTAGTATTTCCTTAAAGAAAACAAGCATATAAAAGATATATATTTAATAATTTATTTCTTACACCTGTAAAAACAGTAAATTATTTGAGATTCTGAAAGGGTGTAGCAATTTTTATTTATTTTTAATTTATTATTTGTTTGTGTATTGTTTTAAATTTATAATTTACAAAAGTATTTTTTCTATTATTATAGATAAAATATAATTATTTAATAACTTTTCAAAAACACAGGTACTTGATGAAAATATTAAATTGCAGCTGTTGACTTCAATATGTATGTATATTAGGAATTTTTGTGCATAGAATATTTTCATATATTTCTAAGTTTAAACCCTTTTTTAACCATTTTATTTAATACATATATATATATATATATATATATATATTAAATAAAATGGTTAAAAAAGGAATGGTGTATAGTGGCATTCTCGTTTATCCAGTTTTCCTATGAATTACTTGTTTGGTAAGAATTTTCATCTTTGATTCATGTTCATATTCTGAATTGCTTATACGGTTGTTCATATTCTGAATTGCTTGTCCGGTCTCCTGCTTAGACTCACTGGATGGGTCTGGGCGTATTACTGTGAACGTTTGTTTGTACTGCCTCCCTGGTAGTATTTTGACTTATTCATTCCGGTGCTTCTAGATAATTTAAGCTGTTGAGGTTGATCGTGTATATACATAGTGAAAGAAGAAGGGTTTATGCAACATGGTAATACAAATTTTCTTAATGTTTCCTATCTTCATTTTTCATTTTTTGATGTCTGTAGTCTGAGTTTGAGCATTTATAGTAATGTACTATTGCTCAATCTGAAACAGGCATTTGTTTGAGTTAGTTAGAGTTAATACTCAGACCTGAAGAGGAATTTAATTCTGACTAATCATCGAATTTGGGCTGGCGTTGTTCTCTTCTCTTATTGGCATTATGGGCATGATTTTGCTTCTATAGTGATGTTAATATTACTTGAATTTTTTATTATTACATATTTCTAATATATATATATATATATGACTATGGCTCTACTGTAAGTACAAATACTGTTAAAAGTCACTGGACATATTATTCTACCTTAAATGTAATATTTAAGAGTAAGTTCAACATTTTCCAGAAAACCCACATCTCTAGTTAATGACCTCGTAGAAGGTAAATTTGATTTTTAATATTTCGCAAGAAATTTTTTTATTTAAAGTTTATATTATCAGCAATAAACTTGTATGGAAAATTTAGAAAAACAAGCAAATTCAAAATGAACTGGTTTACAATGTAAAATGCAGCATAAATAAATATAAATGAGCATATGTACATTTCGGAAATCTTTGTGTTTCCTTTTTCAGTGCAATAAATCAACTCAAATAAGTGCAAGACTATGCTAGCCAAACTTAAAATGGCTAAACAGAATGCAATTTAGTAGCACAACCTAGTGTAACAAAAGGGGAAAAACAAAATAGTAAAAAAAGAAAATATGAACACAGGGGTTGCTCTGGATTTTTGATTACAATCATCAACCTATTCACCAACTAAAAATTTTTTTTGCTAAATAGAGCTTTTATTTGCCAAATTTTATTTTGATGTTTCATTTGAAAAATTTGTTTTGATTTATAAATTCTAAAATTCGAAAGATCATTGTTTTGGAAAAGACAAATAGTATAGTAGTACACATTACAAATAGTATACAATGATTTTTGATTATTTTGACATTGGCAGAATTTATAATCGCCAACATTTTGTCAAATTTTTTTTCAATCTCCAAATGAAATTTTCTTTTGCAAAATGCGATAGTGGAGAGCAGCAGCACAATCCTTGTGAACATGAGAATTAAACAACAACAAAAAAAAAATGCATAGAGTATAAAACGAAAGAAAGAAAAAATTAGACATGGTATTTTACTTTGTAAACCAGTTCATTACTTATTGTCTGCAAAGTCACATGCTTTTCTCAAAGACAAATCCTATTAGAAATTGTGCACCACCTATTAGAAAATGCATGACTGAAATACAAAAGTTTAGCTTTAACTTCCTGAAAAGGCAGATTTAGAAGCCAAATTTGTATAAATTCCTAGAGTGGTTGGTTAAAATAGTTGTGTTTTAACATTATGAGTTAAAAAACATGACTTAGTTTGAGCGATATCAACTATTTCATGCTGACAAGCATGAAACTGGTTTATGGATGTTATTATAATGGGAGGGTATTTCAAAGTTATAAAATATTTTCATTCTTTATGACACTAGGTCTGGTTGACACAGTGCTAATAACTCTGGAATTTTCAGTGAGATAACTTTAAGTGGATCGCCACATGATTATTCATTGAATGTACACATTTATTTCCATTTTAACACAAAAATTGTCTAATTGCAGCTTTTGTCTCTTTTTGAGAGTGCAAAGTAGTTTTCTGTTTTATTATAAATTGTATTAATCAATGTGATGCATTTCATTATTCTTTATTCATACTAACTGTTTATAGTATCTTGAGGTATAACTTAAGCCAAATGTAAGCACATTTATTGTAACTATGTGGCATGTAGGGTAATGCTACATACACATTTTTTTCTATTAATTTCAAATACCAAATTACTTTAATACATAATTTTATATCTTGATATGAATTTAGTTTTGTTATTCATTTGGTTTTTAATAATAAAAAAAAAAGAAAAAAAAGCTGAGAATTTAACACTTTCAAAGTTATCCTTGATTTTCTAAGGATATTTTTAAAATGCTAAAAGTTTTGAAATGGAAGGGGTATAAAAAAATTACATCTTTGGTAATTAAAAAAAAGTTTTAAATCTTGACACAGTAATAAAAATAAGTTAATAAAATGAAAATTTAAAATGTTTTGACAAAAATATGAAACAAAAATTGAGATGATAAAAAATGTTATCACCAGATCATTGTTTATAAACATGAAAATTTGGAATAATTGTTATGATTATGAAAAAAAATGTTTGAGCTATATTTTATAGTTTGGAAAAATTTAAAAATTTAATTATTTTAATGCAATAAAATAATTTCAGAACAAAATATTTAATTTTAACAAATACCAATAAAAAATTCCATTTAATAACATTATATAAATAGTTGTGTAATATACTGTACAAATAAAGTGCCAAAAGATAATTGTAAGAACAGATAATAGATTTTCTTTTTCTGCGCAAGCCAAAGCGCTATATGTTAAATGTGCTAGTAACTACTGAAATGCAGCATTGGTTGTGTTACCTAGTGAGGGGAAGAAGATAGAATAGGATAAAATCAGCAAAAAAGAGCCAGGGAGAGATAAGACTGAGAGAAATGAATTAAATATGGCTAAAATATAGACGAATCATTAACCACATTGCCAAAATTTTAAAAGAAATCCTGGTAAAAAATTGGCAAGCACTTTTGAATAGACACACAGAAAAATCATTGATGATTGGCTATCTAGCAGTGATTTGCTATTAATTTGCTAATAATATATTTTTTTATTTTTAACACAATTTTGATGCTAACTCATGTGATGTTTTAAAGTACACTAAATTTGATTCACATACAATAGTCACATTGACAAGAAATTTGATAAATTTAACATGTACATTTTATTTGTGCCACATTTTTATATTATAATCTATTTATTTATTCTGCCAATCATCACCCGCCAAGTGCTGACAAATTAGTGTTTATATAGGTTATGGTAGGAGGATATACCATGGTTATTGCTGGTTAAAGAGGTAATAGTTGTTAAGGAAATAGTAATTTTCCTGCCTCCATTAAAATTATCATATCAGTGGATATATTTTTATACTAAAATAAGTGGAAAGTTACATTAGCTAAAAACTAAAGCTTAGCTACTTAGATTAAAACTTCAATTAAATAATGGGACCATTAATTAAATTTTATACTATTTGCTCATGTAAAGTGCTATAGAAAAAGGATTCACTTCTAATATAAGGTATTTCATAAGGTAGGCCATCCCTCTGCCCCAAAGAACCAATTATACTTTTCTTCCCACTTTACATAGAAAAATGATGTTTGATTTACAAGTGATGAGAAATATGATCCATGAGAAAATGTGGTCTATGAGAAATGTGAAGTAGTGATTTTCTTAATAATGTGATTAGATGACTCATTGTGATATCACCCTGTTGGATGACCGGGTCCATTATTTCTATCTGGTATAAATGCATGTTTCACTATGCCATTGATCATAATCGAGGATGGCTGTATATATTGTTGTGGAGTGGGTGTGTATTGTGAAAAGTTATAGGATAACAAAGTCTACAAAGGTAACACAGTGTGAATTTCTGGATAAGTTTGGGAGAAGAAAACCAGCAGGCAAACATTACATTGCCATGCTAATGAAGAAATTGGACCACAGTGTTTGAGTGTGTCTGAATATCGGTGGAGGACATTTCTATAATTTATTGTGACTGCTACATTTGTGTGAACTAAGGTCACTTGTAAACTAAACATCATGTTTCTATATAGAGGCGGAAGAAAAATATATAGTTGTTTCTTAAAGAGGACTACTTGGTGAAATCGTTTATTTATTCAATACCATTTAACTTTGATTTTTGTTTGATGATATTCTTATCTAGCTTGTAGTGCATTTATATTTGATGTCTTTATAGCTATTTTGACATAAATTCTGACTTTTATAAAATATAAGTTAAAAAAATAAGTAATCAATTTTGAATTTAAAAATATGCTTAAATATGAAGTTTTGAAGATAAAAAAAAAATAGGCATTAAAACAGTGATTTTGTATGATTGTGAATACTTTGAAACAACCTGGATTCATATTTTTGTCCCAATAGCCAAGCATTTGATAATTAAATCATTCCCTTGTTTTGCTGCCGAAGTATGGACCATTTGAGTAATGGATTTAATTGTTCAGAATAATAGTAATAAATCAATAAATGTGGCAAAATTTTTTGTTTTCATATTGATGATATTCTACCATCCTAATATGTAATACATGCTGATATTATATGCAGATATGTGGACTACATATGTTGTTTATCTTGATAAATTATCTGTTGAATATAGTCGTCAAAATGTGATTAATTACAAAATAGCTGGTTATTATAGATATGAAAAGAACCTCAGAGTTTGTGAAGATCAATGGTCTTGCAGAACAGTTTGAGAAATTCTACATAATGCTTTGAATTAATTAATGCATAAAAATGACATGATATTGTAAAGTCTAATTTTTTGTTAAATAAATGGCGACAGAATATAAAAACAATACAACTGGTATACTTAACATTCCATTTGATTCATAAAGATTGCATAAAGAATTCAGAATTTAGAGGTAGATCCTTTATTCTGAGCACTGTACTATATGTATATATTTTTAAACGAGCTTATGTGTATTATACTATATGAAACAGTTTATTATAAATTTATTGCTTTTAAAGTTATTGATTTATTTGTTGAAAATAATTGTATTTTAGAGTCATGAACAAAAATTTTGTTTCATATATTCTGCAAATCACAATGTGTCATGTGTGATATATGCATGTTCCTGTTAACGTGTACTGCTTGAATAGATGTCAATCATTCATTTATTATATTCTACTCGTGTTTCATAATGTGGATATTTTTGACATTAAGTGAAAACTCATTTTACATAGATAAATATTTTCTGAATTACAAGGATATTGTTAAAAATATAAGGTGAATGTACATAGTACTCACAGCTGGTGATATATGAGTCAATAGGTTGTAAATCATGCTTTTGCAACTTTCCTTAAGGGTTAGACAATTAGTTTAATTGGGAACAAAAAGGAGTTGAAGCATCACCCTTGTTATTGATTGCATCCCCTCTTGTTAAAAGATTGTCACTGATGAAAGGAATGCACTTTGACTCAATCCCTAGATTCAAATCACCACAATTGAGTGTCTAAAAAACTCAACAATATACGAGTTTCTAAAATGCTTAAGTGACACGAATCAGTAGTGAAGTGTGAAGGGAATATGGGGAGACAGTGTCTACTCAAACCCACTATGAAGTTACTTTCTTTCTATTTGTCTACCATTCAAAAAGAGTGCATAAATTATATCGAATAATGTATGATTAAAGTGAGAGTTGCTTTGTAGTGGGTTGTTTCAGTAGACACTACAAAGCAACTTTCTAAATCCCCTTCACACTTCACCACTGGCCAGAACACCGCAATAAGGATGTAGTTAATGAAAGGAGACTACACTGAAAGAGATTCTATTTGATTTTGTATTCTGCTTAATATATATTAACAGAAATACTTGTCTACACTCAAGATAATACTGAAATAACATTGTGATATAAAATCAGAAATATTTTGGTAATGTGCTTCTTAATAAGCTTAATAAACCAGTAAAAAAAATATGTAAATAGGTGGAGCCGGTTTTGAATTATAAGTAGTTATTACAGATTGACAAAACAGGCATTCTATCTCCTGCCATTTTTAGGGGAGGTGTGGAGTATTAAAACTTAAATTAAAGCATTCCTCAGATCTGGCCTCATTACTTGCAAAAGTTTCACCCAGTTAGATTATATATTTCAAGAGATATTTCACTTGGAAGCATATTTTTTAATTTTCCTTATATTGAATCTGTTCGAAATCTGAAACATTTTTATCCATAAACCTGCTCTTTATTAGAGTTTAACAAACCCTTAAAAAATATGAAAATCCATTGAACCTTTTTTGTGTTATAAGCGGTTATAACAGATAGGCAGAAACAGGTCTTTAATTCTTGTTATTTCGCACTTCACTATAGGATGATTACTTATACCAGAAGGTCTCATTGCTTGGAAAAAATCATCCAAATCCATTGCATGTTTAAGATATATTTAAGCTAGAAATACGTATGGTCAGGTGTGTGCAAATTTTCCCCATGACTAAATTTTCATAGAAAAAAATTCACATACTTTTATTTTTCCTATGACAAGCGTGTAGTCATATGTTTTTTACATTATTGCTATCGGTAATATCTCGAGTAGAAAATTTTGTTTTAAAATTTGCATGTTCATTTAAGATTTAATTTTGTACTTATTTTTTGCACATAACATGCATTCTATGTTTAATTTAGTATTTGTTATAGAGCGTAGCACATTATACATTATTAAAAAAAAATATTATTTGAAAATAATTAGATATGGGGAAATTAATGTTAAATGTCATATTTTAAAGCATTTAACCCACCTAAAATTAATATGTAAAAAGCACTTTGTGTAAAGGATAAGGAAAGTTCGGGCAGCATATTTAAGCACAAATAAAATAATATTGCAACATACCATCTAGTTTGAGGACATGCTGGATCCTCTTCATCAGTGCAAGAGAACTAACAAACCTGAAGTCAAAAAGATGAAATGGGATAGTTGAAAGATTAATCCATTTAATCTTTCAACTTCATCCATTTAATACCCATTTAATCTTTTTGACTTAGAGTTTGTTGGTTTTCTTGCACTGACAAAGAAGATCTATCATATCCGTGAAACAGCTGCATGTTGCATTATTATTTTATTTGTGCTTAAATACATTAGCTAAGTTTTCCTTATCATTTAAAAAAATTGTCATAGGAAAAAAATCCTTTCTCAGTGCACCTCTATGCCGTACAAGGAACATTCCTGCTATATTTCAAGTTTCTGAGATTTGTTGAGTCAACCGATCAGTGAGGATTTTCAGTTATATATACAGGGTGTCTCACAAAAAGTGAACAGTGGAAGATTTTTTTAACCATTGGATGTAGACCCATAATTTCAATTGCAAAACTGTTTTAAAGAAGTTATGAAATAGTAATTTAAATGATGTTTCATATTTTTGTAAAAAAAATAAATAAATAACTATACAGTCCCTCTCTCGAAAAAAATCAAATTACAAAAATGTTACTCATACCATATTTAGTAAAACTGCAAAAAAATTTACTTGTAAATATAATCCAATTTGACATAGTTATTAATTAAAAATTTTCATTGAGAAATAAGGGAGCATCCACAAATCAACTTTTACAAATAGTTAATAAAACTTTTACAACTTATTCAAATTTATTTTATACAGATATTTCAGTACAGCTATTATGTTACCATTGTCAATTCATAGTTTGTATTTAAGCATCCAAGTAACTGTGCTACCTTTCTAGTGTTTGCATTATGGCTCTGTTCAGTAATGCTAAATTTTGAGATGATTTTGTAAAGAATGTAACTAATCTCCTAGTAATACAGTGAGGGAATACTGTCACTGTTTCCCATACAGCTGATATCCTTCTAGAGTTTTTATTTTGTGACTCTTATCAATAGGTTCATTCATCGTTGATATGGCTCAGGAAGACGAGTACCAATAAAATGTGATGAAATAGATATTTTAGCCAATTTCTTGTGCTATCCACATGCAATTGTCCAGCCCCTAAGTACTGAGCAATGCCTTCTTTGGTCTACCTGAACTCTCCACGAGTCTACTCGAACCTGTCACTTGCTATACGGAATGGAAGAGCCCTTGCCAATTCGTCTACAAGGGCCTCATTCTGGTGGAAAAGTGCAGTTACAAAAATGTGTTAGAAACTTATTGAGTCAACTGAAAACAGTGGTTTTAAATGATCTTAGTTGATTTAAAAAATTGAAGGGCATGCTGTCTCCCCCCCATAGATTTTGTTAGAAAAATATCTGACAGACCTACAAAATCACAATAATCTGTTTTATTTACTTTATTTAAGTGTTAAAATAACTTTTAATCGGTATCATCTGTCTGTCTTTACTAAATCCATAAACCATGGAAAAAATTGTCTTAAAACCCTACTAAATGATTTCTGCAAATCAATTCAATTTGTGAATGATAATTTTGACACAAATGTTTCTTTACTTTGACTGAATGAAGTATTGGCAACATTTTTGTAATTTAATGTTTTTTGCTAAAAGTTATATATTAGTATTTTGCTAAAAGTATAAAAAGTTAATTTTTCTATTATTTTGCTAAAATATTGCATATAATTTAAATTACTATTTCATAACTTTCAACCATATTTAAAGCATTTTTGCAATTGGAACTATGTATCTACAACCAATGGTTGAAATCTTCACTGTTCATTATTTTTTAAATACCCTGTATCTAGATTTATATTATCACTATATTTCACCATAACACTCCATTTTTTTTTTTTAATGTTATTTATATTATGTAAAGTTTGGATTGTTGTTGGTGGAAATTAAGTGAACAATTTGTTTATTATTGGCACTTTTTTTATAAATAGTACCTCTCATTAAATTGTGGTATCACTCTGACAAAATGTGGAATATATATATTAAGAAATCTGTAAACTAACTTCTTAACAGATAGTCTTGGAATTGAGTTAAGATTTTTGAATAATGTAAATCTAGATTTAATTATGATTCATACATTAGTCTGATTAAATACTGTATAATTATTTTTAAAGGTGGATTGGCACTGTTAGACTGGTCTGGACAAATAATTTGTGCAACATCTTTCTGCATTATCAGTTATCTCCTAAAATCGGAAATTGAGTCCTTTCTGGAGCAAACTAACCATTGAGTTCATGAGCGTACCAAATGGGCATACTTGTCTGCTACCAAATTGTAAAATGCTTTCAAGAACATTTCAAGACATTTTTGGTAGAAAATAGCTAATAGAACTGACTCTTAAAAAGTCATGTATGAAACGCCATAATCATATTTGATCATTGTCTTACTTGTTTTATTATGTTTGCGGATTCAATAAATTGAGAGCTTTGTAGCGATTCAAGCCAGAGTTTGCCAAAATGCATAATTATGCTTTTGGTATGAACTGGAATACTTATTTACTACTTGAAATTTTAACAGTGTAAAACTATGCATTGAAATTTGTAGTGGTAAAATGAAGATTTCTCATTTAATTTTCTCTTGTATATTACAATTTCTATGTGTTATACACCCAACTCTTTTTTTACACGAATTTGAAGTTACACGGTTCAAAAAAAGTCTTCCTTTTTTGAAAAATTTATTTGATCTAACACGATTTCAAAGTCATTGTCTTATACTTATGTACGTGACCATGAGTGGTCAGTATAAATTGCAGTCTTTGGTACCAGTGTATAAAAAAAATTCACGTTTTTACCACACTTCAAAAATTAGGCAGCACTGCTATGTTATCGAATAAGGGGATTCCCCAGTAACTACTGGGGAATCCCCTTATTCGATAACTCTTACCTATCCATTTCATATGACATTTACATAACATATTGCATCATTAAATTGTTTAAGTTTATTAGCTCACAATATTTAATCAATTGTTCATGTTATCTGCTATACATAGTGCTATCAATTGTGCATTTGAACATTTCTGACCTTAAGAAGTGAAAAAAGGTATTTCTATTTAGATTAAATTTTTCCTCTAGATAACATTCAACAAAATGTCGAAAGTTTCAAAGATTCGTAAAAGGCAAGCCATTTCTTTAGAAGTAAAATTAAAAGTTTTGGACTGTCTTGCGAGAGGTGAAGGTGCAACATCTGTGGGCAAGGATTTTGGCTTGAACATAGCTACTATCAGAACCATTAAGAAAAATGAGAATGCCATATGGAAATCTGTCATCTGCGCATCAAAACTTAGTTCCAAAATATCGTCATACATTAGTGATGAAGTGTTAGTAGAAATGGAAAAATGTGTAGTGCTGGAGGATTTATTGCAAAAGAAAATACCTGTAGATGAAAATATTATAAAGCAGAAGGCACTATGAATTTATAAGCAAGTGCAGATATCAGAGCCATCAACAAGTCATCAAGATAAGAGAAAAGAATTCTCGGCTAGTGATGGATGGCTAACAGGATTTCTTAAAAGATATGCATTTCATAATTTAAAAATTAAAGGCTGAAATTGCATCAGCAGATGAAGAGGCTGTTAAAAGCTTTCCAGCAAAACTAGCCCAAATAATCGAAGATGGAGGCTATGTTCCTGACCAAATTTTCAATGCCGATGAAACGGGTCTATTCTGGAAAAAAATGCTTGCCAGAACTTTTATAGCAAAATCTGAAAAAATTGCTAGTGGGTTTAAAGTTGCTAAAGATCGGGTGACTTTTTTATTGTGTAGCAATGCTTCTGGTGACAAAATTTTAAAGCCTCTTTTAATCAACCAATCATTAAGGCCATGTGCTTTGAGAGGAAAAAACATTCAACAGTTGTCGGTTCATTGGAGGGCGAATAAAAAGGCCTGGATGACAGCAGGTCTATTTACGGAATGGTTTGAAGAATGCTTTGTTCTTGAAGTTAAAAGATATATGGAGCAACAATGTCTTGATTTTAAAGTACTTTTGGTCATAGATAATGCGCCCAGTCATCCGGTATTAGAGCATCCAAATGTTCAAGTATATAATCTTTTTGCCACCTAATACTACTTCCTTGGTTCAACCATTAGATCAGGGTATAATCGCTACCTTTAAGCTGTATTATACTCAACAAATATTCCAACATATTTTAGATGCAGTAGAGAAGGGCAACCTCACAATCGTTGATGCATGGAAAAAATATTCGATTATGGATTGCATTACATATGCTTCATTGGCCAAAGAGAAGTTAAGGGTATCAACACTAAATACTTGCTGGAAAGCACTTTGGTCAGAATGCGTCAAGAGTGGTAACTCAGTGCCCCAAACAATGATGGAGTCTTCTAAAATTATAGCCTTGGCACACGAAATTGGAGGAGAAGGATTTGAGGACCTACAAATTGAAGACATCGATGAATTAATGATAGATAAACCTCTAGATGTGGATTATCTGATTGATTTAATAACAGATAACGGAAATAGTACTGAGGATCATAATAGTGATAACGAGGAAGAGGCTGAAATATGTCAACTAACTGCTAGTTTAATTGGCGAGGGTCTAACATTTGGGAAACATATGGTGAATCATTTTTTAAAAATTGATTCAAACATAGAACGTGCCCTAAAATTTGAAAGAGATATGAAGAATTGTTTGGCTAGGTATCAAGAGTTGTATAAAAAACTTAAGAAACCAAAAGTTCAACTGTCTATAACAGATTTTTTAATAAAGTCGACAGTGCAAGACCTTTTGGAAAGTAGTTCGGCAATTCAAAACAGTATTACTGGACGAAAGCTCGACTTTGGTCTAGTTCGTCGCAAGCAATTGCACTTATTATCAAGTAGTGACGAATAATTATGTAACTAAATATTATTTCTTTATTTCTATTTTTAATTTTGAGTTTTGTATTCTTAATTTTGGATTAACAGATTCCTTTTTTTTTTTGCTTGCACTACTTATTTTTACCTATGAATTATGTATTTTAAGTTTTATTGCTCAATAAAATTGCATATGTATGCATATCAGAACTTTTACAGTTTTCAGCATTTTTTTTAAACAGTTTTTAAACTAAATATAGTTCTTTATTTCATCTTACACAGTTTTTGGATAACAGGGACTGTATCCTCAATTTTACTATAGGAAACTTATCTTTTTTTACATGAATTTCTGAAGAACGTATCTACCGTGTAAAAAAATGTTAGGTATATAAGCATTATCTGCTTTAGGAGCATATTCAAATTTTTGGAATCACCCCTACAGATAGGTTCTGCGACTATGAACTTAGCCATTGCAGCCTTGGGTAGCCTGAGCTAACTTTTTGTGAAATTTAAAATGGCTATTTGGTAAGACATAATTTGGATTTGTCAATTTGCATAATTGTGGGATATATAATAGTTTATTTGTCATTGCAGAGATCTAGGTTTTGTGCTTACTATGCACTCATCAGCATATACCATGCTGATGAGTGCATAGTAAGCACAGAACCTATCCATGGATGTTGTTTGCTATTTATATATATTTAATAATATTCTAGTTTAAAAAAAATATCAGAAAATAATTTATATTAACCCTTTTTTATTTTAAGTACGCACCGCACTACTTTGGAAAATTACTCTTCAAATTTTAGGAAAGTAGTAAAAATACTCTTCAAAAATTATTTTTATCAATCTGTGATTCAATTACTCTAACTTGAACACCAAATTACACACCATGAAAAAGCTTTTCTGTTTTGAATAGCATATAGGCTAGCACCAAGTTTTTGTGAACCTTTCATATGCTTATTGAATCAAAAAAGGTCCACCATCACAATTACTTATCAAGCTCAAACTTCACGAGTGTTCAAGGCCAGATTCATAAATATTGCCAATAGGAGGCATTTAAGAAATTTATACTTTCACAAATTTGGTGCCAGTTGCATTTTGGTGGTATAATAGAAAGACAAAAAATTACACCTTATAAAAAGGTCTTATTGTTAATACAATTAATAGCTAGTTGATGCTGATGAGCTCTAATAAAAGTAAAACAAGTCCACTGATACTTGTTGCTGCTATATTGGCAGTGCTTTTGATTTACTATTCTGTGTAAAAAATTACTTGAATTACATTACAAGTTTTTAATGCAGCTTGTGACTTCTGTTTTGATAATGCCTTTTTTCCCTAATCTGTAATGAAAAAATATTTAGAATTTTTTAATTTAGAGGTCTGCACAGCTGAAATGTTAGGATTTTACCAATCTTTCACGATCTGAACCATTGTTTTCTCAAATACATCTGATACCATATGAAGCCCAGTCATCTGTGGATAGGAATTACATGTTTTAAACCTTTTAATAAAAACTAGTGATACTTACAGGCATTGTACCCTATAAGTAATTTTGTACATATACATGTGCAATAAATGTGTGACAAAATATTAATAGATTTAAACCGCAATTCGAGCCAACTTTTGTTTATGAAAATAAATAAACCAAATTTATGACAATGTATTTTATAGTGAGATACTGATTGACATGTGCACCATTATAAACTCTTCGCTTCACTACTCACTCATTGACGCCACATGCAAGTAAATGCTGCTGTTTCAAATAAGTATTTATGGCCATTATTTCATGAAATGGAATTTTTCCAGCATATGGCTCTACATTTTTGATAAAAAGAGTCAAAATCTATAAAAGCACTTTAGCAAAATATTGAAGTTGGTAATTTTATATTGTTATAAGGCGTAAGGTGTCAAACAAATAATTTATTGGCATTAAAGGGAGAAGAAATTTTCAAAATGGCATTAATTGATTTTTTGTGATGGGATATTTTTGGCTCATAGAGTTTTTGAGATTCTGTTTATAGGGATGTGCTGGAATTTCAGCTGAGACTTGCAAATTTTGGTGTGGATACTTCAGTTTTTATATATAGATGGCTGAAATGTGCAATACTTTATAACTATTGATATGAATTCTGTCCGATCGGGCGAAAATATTTCCAAACTGAGTTCTAGTGCATTGTTTCAAAAATTTTCTAGACAAATACAGCCATAACATGCCTAAGGTCCCT
This sequence comes from Amaurobius ferox, assembly GCA_951213105.1. Taxonomy (NCBI): domain Eukaryota; kingdom Metazoa; phylum Arthropoda; class Arachnida; order Araneae; family Amaurobiidae; genus Amaurobius; species Amaurobius ferox. The sequence goes on along the minus strand of OX578152.1, from coordinate 14,779,806 downwards.
ACTCTATGTAGATTACTGGTTAAATCTTTACTATTAAATTCTTGTAGGTTCTGGTGCTTTGCTTTAATTGGAAATTCAAGCTCAAATGGCATATTTATCCCATGATAGAATATTTTAATTTTGTATAAGTAATATAAAAAATAATTATTTTATATCTCCCGATCAGCCTACTAAGAATTTGCCCAGTGTACCTTGATTGTTTTAAATTCTGGTAAATTAAATCAAGATTGCAAACTTTATTAAAACAAATTGGATACCAGCAAAAGATTCTAAATGTTAATTTTTTCTATATTTTAAGATAAAGTAATTCTCAGATAAGATAGTGTAAGATAAAATGCTGAAATTTTTTTAGTATTATAAAAGTAACTTAGTTCTGTATGGTATTCCACCTTTTGTGATTTTAAAAATATTTTTCTTTGGACGGCCATTTTTTTTTTAACATTGTTTTTATGTAATGTACACAAAAGATATTTGCATATTATATATCTGAATGCACACTATAATGAGGGGTTACTTTATATCATTTTATAAACAATGAGTATTTTAAACTACTATTATCAGCTGCATAAATCAAACTGTATATTGTTTTGTAAATCAGTTTCTGTTGAATTTGAAGTGTTAAGTAGTAATTAAACTTAATGCTGTCATAACTCCAAAAAGGTTAAGGTTGCCAAATTTATTTTGCTCATTTATACATATCAAAATTATTATATAAATGTTTCATTTTAAAAGTTTTATTTTTCATTTTGTTGTCATACATTTGTTATGGTTTTGTTTATAAGCATTTAAAACCTTGTGAATTTTGTGTATTCCATAAATAAATAATTAAAATATAGTTTTAATGCATACTTTATTGCTTTATATATGAGACAAATACATCAGAATAAAAGTACAAAAATAGTAATGCATTTCTATTACTTAAAAAGGCACTTAAACAATGATTAAAAATGCACATAAATATCACAAAAATATTTTATAATGCATGCATTGAAAATAACAATAAAAAAAAATACTAAATAGATTTAAAATAATATAGAACTCCTAATCTGAGATGTACATGCTTGAAGTTATTTTTGGCTTTGGTGCATACATTTTACAGCAAAACTGCTAAGAATTTTGGTTTGAGCCCCCTCTTGCATGAGTTTAAATGTAGAGATCATAAACAGTAGGAAGCCCATAGATTAGTTATAAGAGGTTCAGATTAGATTTGAATATCATGCTGAAAGCATTGTTATAACACTTAATATTCTATATAAAGTAAACATAGTAAAATGTTCAAATACATAAAATAAAGCATTAAATACTATCTTAGGTGAACAGCAAAAATGTGTTTCGTATTTTATAGGTGGTGTTGTAGCTTGTTTGTATTGGCTCAATATAATATTAAAAATTCCCTTTTCTATCTTTTAAAATGTTGTTCATCATCTTAAAGCATGGTAGCATATAAAACTGTTTAAGTTACACAAATTTTGAAACTAAAATTAGGCACTGTATTTTTAATACTGCATTACCCACACATTTCCCTGATTTTGATGGAGAAAAAGGCAAGTAACACATTTAAAGTGTTTAATATTGATGAAACGATACATTGAAGAGGAAAGTATGCACTAAAGTGCAAACATTATTTATTTAGGAATGTCTGTGTGAAATCTTACAAAATAATGAGAGATATCTGACATTCTATTAAATATTTAATAATAATTTTTCATGATTTAAGATTTTATTTTTTAAATTTTTGAGATGATAAAGTAATGTTTACTGTCCCATAATAAGGGCTATAGGGCAATGACACTTGAAATTTTCACTAAAAATAGGATGCAACAGTTAGGTTTGTTAAGCTATTAAACAATTTGAAAATACGGACTTTTTCAGGGTGATACCTTTGAGTATATATTAGAAACTTAGGTTGATGAGTTGCAGACTAATTTAAATATTCTATCAAAACATTGAACAGCATAGTAACTTTTTACTATTTCAATGAATTATATATTTCATTTTAAAGCCACAATTGTTTCAATTGCCTTAAAGATAGGCATGGCATAAATGGTATATAACTGAATTTAATGTTTCTAAAATTTATAATTTTGTAATTAGAAGTTCTATTAGATGAAACAAATAGGATAAGTTCAATTTACACAAACAGGCATAAAACAGAAACATTTATTTAGCATTAGAGGTAATAAAACATATTAATAAAAAATTTATTTGATGAAAAGTAATGCATATTATTGCAGTGATATTTCAACATTATTTATTTCACCACTCGAGTTTCATCAAATTTCTTTAAAATCTGACTATATTATTAATAAAAGTTAAAAAAAATCAATCTCAAACATAACAGAAAGCTTAAAATGTACTGTATGGCACAGCTTATATATTTTAATGGCACAAATAGCATAACTTGGACTAGAAGATTGTGAATCACCATAACTATAAATATATTTTCTATCAAAAATAATTCATTTTACATAGTTCTGTGTAACAGAAATGAATATTCTATCTAGCATATGTTTATGTTGTGCAGTATATTATTTCTATCACATAAGTCAATACTAGTTTTTAGCTTAATGCTACATAATTATATATAGGAAAGTCAAAGATTTGATTATTATTAAAAATTAGTACAAGTAAAATATTTTTCTGTACAGTTGGAAATATCTCAAATATTATAAGATGTAATATGTAAGTGTTTTTACTTTAAATTACAGTACTTTTATGTAAGTGGTTCTCAAACTTGAACAAAGGTTGTACTGAAAAAAAAATTGATAACAAGTTTTTCTACTGATACTATATAATATATTACACAAAGTTAACCTAATAAGCAATGCTGAGAAGGAAAATGATGCTTTTAAAATAAAATATTCAATGCTATTAAAATCCATATTTGTTAAATACACAAAATACTTACCTTCCTCTGAAAAGAAAACATAAATACTAAAGTCTCCAAAAAAGGTAACAGGAAAACAGTATATTAACAATTTGAAAAAACTATTCGGGATATTTGAATATTCAAAATATGGTTAATATTTGTTTCGGTTTTGAGAAGTGCCCATCTCTAATTAAAGTTATTGAAAGTATACCGGGATACAAACTAAATTCAGTTGGGCACATTAAGTCTTTTGTAAGATTCATAGTTTGTGCATTTAATAGAGAAGATTAAGATTAAAAGTACTTTGTGTGAAATAGTTGGCTTTTAATGTCAACTTTATAGAAATATGAACTTTTAAATGTTTTAACAATTTTTGTATAGATTCAAACTATTCAAGTTATTTTGCACTGAAGAATTAATTTTATTTTTAATATTTCATCCTTGCTGATGATAGATGTCTTGGATGATTTGAGACTTTACTACATGATAATGTTATAGCATGTATCGTATTTTTGCACAGTAATTCTTTATAGGTAATGACCACCACTAACCATTTTAATGGTTAGTGGTCATTCAATGCAGCACCTACACATTTAATAAAAGCTCTGAATGTCAAAAATTGTTTCAAATTTAAGCATAAAAAGTATATATTTTATAGTTGTGTTAACATGGAAATTGCAGTATGTATAACAATATTTAATCTTGGATCACTGTATGTTGCTTATTTTCAACGTTTTTAGATATTTTAATTTACAATTCAATCATTAATAAAAAATACTTTCAATAATTTGATTAGTAAAATAGCCAGTAGACAATTTCGGTATTTGAAGTATAACTGCTAGTATAATTGCAAATAGAATACAAAACTGAATAAACAAATGAATTATAATAAAATATAAAAAAAATTGTCTGCTATAAATATAAATTAAAATATCACAAGAATGGTTGGTCAAACACAAATAGAGTTAGGAAAGTTTTAAGATATTTTTTTTCTGTGCAGGATGGTGTAAAAACAAATTTTGTGTTTCCAGCCATTTTAGAGTTATTATAGCTGGAATAATGTTGGAGCAAAAAATTTTTAAATTTTTCAAACAAAATACTAAGATTTTAGACTTTTGTCACTACGTACAGAATAAGTCCCACATGCATGCAAAGTTTGAAGGTTCTACCTTCAGCAGTTTGAGTTGTGTAATTCATCAAAATAAAGTGTAAAATATAAATTTCGTTAACAGTGGAACACATTAAATTTTAATTAACTGGAGTGTTGTTGTTGAGACCCAGACCGTCTAACTTACCAGAAAGGTGTAAGGTAACTGTTTGGGAGGCCGGAAAGAGCCACCCAATTTAGATCGGAACCCAGTGGAGGAGGCATCCACAGGGACCGTACCCTCCTTCTCCTATCACCAACCTCTCAGAAGGACTTGCGGACCTACATGTTTAACGTGATCGTACTCCGTGTGAACATTGCGGCAGTTAACTGGGTTGTGGCTCAACTCGACTTTCTCTTCTTTTTTTTTCAAATTTTACAAGAAAAATTTTGAAAATTCGGTATTGTCAGTTCAAATGATTACAACTATAGCGTGTCACCATTCACTTTAAAGGACTTGAAAAAACCTTTTGATTGATACCTTACTTGACACTGTACCTCCCGAGGGGGTTACTTGCCCCCCAAGGGAACTAATGATGTCACAAATAAAAACAATTGTATTGCGGCTATTTTTTACAACAATGATTTAAACTATGAAGTTTGATGAAGTCTATGAAGTTATAATCATTGAGCCACAAATAAACTCTTTTATGCATGATTATGTCAAATTTTGTCCTTTGCTGCCATGTTAAAAAGATATAAAATTTAGAATAAAATTCTAAGTTTTCATCCGAATTTAAAAACATTTTATTTGGTTTTAGATACTTTAATAACAAAGTAATTAAATCTATTCTTGAGAATAGATATATTTTCTCATAGCTGTATTCCAATGTAACTAATTTGTAAAATTTCACATATTATTTTAATACCAATATTCCAATTTAGATTTTGCAAGTGTGTATGGATACATATATTTTCTCTTAGCTGTGTTTCAATATCAACTAATTCGCAAAATTTCACATATTATGTTAATACCAATATTCCAATTTAGATTTTGCAAGTGTGTATCGTATGGACACATGATTTTAAGTTCAATAAAGTCACTAAAAGCAATTAATTTTTATCTTATGGTACAGGTTCTTTAACTATATAATTGAGGGAAACCAAGTGTTACCAAAATATATTAAAAAAAAAGGCATCACAGTATGTAAGGAAAACCATGAGTTGTCTGTATCATATTTTTTTCTTGTTTTCTGTTCAAGACTAGTAAATGATTTTAATGCTGTTTTACAATTAGAGCTTTTCATATTTTCAATATTGAGGATGGAAGCATATAGACACCGTTTAGGAATGCCCAAAATTATAACAAACTATTAAACTGGGAAATATTTAATAGTCTGCAAGCTGCAAAATGATAAAATTCTCTTCTGCATGAGGCAATGCTTTTTAAAAGTCATCTTAAAATAAATATCATTGTCACATAAGTTTTCAAATTATTTCCCATGTATTATCAATTGAAGTTTTCACCAATCTTCATTTTACATCATCACTGGCATGTAATATAGATTCTCACCCTGCAGCTTTACTGCATATGAGAAAACTTATTTTGAGAACCACTACATTAAAAATGTTGATACTAGAATTGGATCTATTCACATGCATCAATTCTGCAGATATTCACTACAATAACTGACATACATGTATCTATATGACAAAACGTTGCACAAAATTAATTCACTGTGCTTTGTTTAGAATATTACTACCAACATTTTTAACTATTCAAACTTTATTTAGGTAAATTTAATTGTTCAAAATATTTTAATATGGTTATACTTAGGGGCAACTTGATTATACAGACCAGGTAAAAAGTCTCAATTGCATAAATCTAACACTCTGATTTGGTACAGTTGAATTCATCTGCTGTGGTATATTACAGGCAAGTTAAGAGAGGAGGTGCCATATTGAGAGATTATCGCTCAAATACGATTTATGTCTCATTAAATTTTCATATTACTTTATTGAGAATTCATTACTAATTTCTGGCTTAGACAATAATTTAAAAAATTTACAAATGATAAATTTACAAAGAATGATGTAAAAGTGCAAAAATTGCATTTTATTTTGAAGATAATTTGTATGTTTATTAAAATATGCAAAACTTTTGTAAAAAACATACATATTAAACATGGCAAAACTTTTCTAGCATGGGCATCTGCATTTAATATAAAGCACTTACAGAGATGATAAACGATAAATTGTATATAAAAATGTTTCTATATACAAGAACTTAAATAATCGATTTAAAAATTCATGAAATCCAAGAAGGAATAAATATGCTGTAAACAAAAAAAGTGGAAAAATTCGGATGCCAAAGAGGCCTTTTTATTTTTTCGGGTTTCGCATTAAAGGGTTGTAAAAAAAAAATATATATTATGACATACTTATTAAGTAAAAAGAAAACTTAAATTGTAAAGCAGTTAATTTAACAATATATATTCAGTATTTTCAAATTTTATACATCATTCATTCTTTCTGGGATGGTTCAAGAACTATATTTCTACGATGGAAGGATTCATTTTGCAGTATATGCACATAATCCAGTTAAGTTGATCCTGAGTATATACACAGAGCATTGTTTACAATTGAAGACCCACAGTGACACCATGTGAATAGACCTTATTCATTTTATAAAATATTATATAAAATACACTATAAAATATAGTAATATGCACACTGGTGAATTTAAAATTGTAAGCAAGATGTTAATATAAGGAAGATTTAAATTTCTGGGTTAATAGACATATGTTGTTTTTTTACTTGTAGTTTTTCATAACGCCACAAAACTATACATTTGTTATTTTTAGGGGAGAGTGGCATACCATGAGCACCAGGGTTTTCAGCACCCCTAGTGATTTTTTAAATGTGTATTAGTATTATACATTGCAACTGAAATGATAAGGGTAAAAGGCTAAGGAAAACTTTAACAATATATTTAGGTTCAAATAACAATGCAGCATACAGCTGTTTCAAGGATACATTGAATCCCCTTAATCAGTGCTAGATAACCAATAAATTTCATGTCAAAAAGACGAAATAGGCTGCTCATTAGTCTTTTTGTTTATTGGCTATCTACCATTGATGAAGGGAATTTAGCTTATATAGTTGTATGTTGCATTTTTATTCTATTTGTGTTTTCATACATTGCTCAAGTTTTTCTTATGTTTTGCACAAAGTGTTTTTAGTTAAGGATTAAGTGGCTTTAGCACCCTCAAAAGAAGCATCAGCAGCTCCAAACTAAAAATATTAGTCTAGGTTCCCACAAATAAAAATTAAATATTTTACAGACTTTCATGGACAGAAATATAGGGGGGTGGGGATCCTTAATTGTATTTTTGACTGGCATTTCAGTTGATACTTGAGAATTATTGTTAATTGTTGCACAATCATACTTGGACAATTGGAGCCTGTGGTAAAGAGCTATGTGATAAAATTAAAAGTTTGAAATGAGAGAATAAAAATCAAGGGCTTTCAAGGACCTATTGTAAAATTCAAGCACTTTCAAGGGTCCTTGAAAACCAAAAAAAAATTTAAAGACTTTCAAGGACTGTGAAAATACGATACCCTGCTATGAAGTAGCATACTAGACTTTTACTTTCAAATACTCAATGATTTTGATTTCTTACAATGAATCAAAATCTTCTTTGAATAAAAATATATATAAAAGAAGATAAAAATAAGAGCAAAAGAAAAAATGTTGATTATGTTCATGAATGGTATATTCAAGGAAAGATGGTATGGGTATGAAAAACACCCCAAATGCCCCTATTCACAACCCAGAAAGGATATAAATAACAAGTATTTGGGTATGGCAGCTGCAGCGTTGAAAACAAAGATATTGGGTGAGTTCCTTGCAAATGGTCTTGGAGAATGAAAATGGTAATGGTATTGTGATGAGGTTGAAAATTAGAATTCAAGTTTACGATGGAAGAGCATGTTTTAAGCATCCCTGAACTCAAAGCGAACATTTCTGAGGTGATGTCTGAGTGCATGTAAATCTGTATATGTGATATCTTATGAGAGAATGGAGCGTTTCAAACATAATTTGGTATAATTATTACAATCCATTAATACTGGAACTGGATTTTAAACACAATTGAATGTTTGGAACCCCCCAAATTTTTGAATGAATTGTTGAAAAGATAAAAAAGAAAATAATCATATTCAATCATGTTAAATAAATAACCATTTTGCATCAATATTTTTATTCTAAACTGAATGACACAAAGTTTAGAATGCTAGCTTGAACTGATCAATATATTGCATGTTTTTCAATCTGATGACATTGGTGACCAATTTTGCGAAATATCACCTACCTGATAACTTCTTAATGTGGGACCAAATTGATGGAAATGCCAAAAATTATGCTAAAGTTACTAAAATGATGCCAAATTTATGAAATTATAATTAACATATTGGAGTACTGCTTCACAGGTGTTAGCAATATTTCCAATTGTCAAGCTATATTTGCCTGAAATACAAGTGAATTTGATACTTCAAAATAATTTTACATGTTGTCAACTAGAAAAGTGCCTAATGGTAGTGTAATTTTCAGTGCTAAAAACATTATACCATGGATTTTGTCTATCATTACTTAACTTTTGAAAGAAGTAAAAAAATTGTATTATGTGCTGTCCACATCAGATTTTTTTAAAATGAAAATCAACTACACTAATTAATGAGTCACAAAATTGAGATAAAATTTGGTCATCTACATGAACCCAGTGCCCTTTACTTCACATCCTTATACACATCTTGTTTTACAATGAAACATTATATAAAATTTATGATTAGTTGAGTTAAAAGGTTCCTATGAACTATGTACATACAAAAATGAATATCTTTGGTAAAATAGAATTTCACAGATATGAATTTAAAACGAATAAAATCCTATATAAATTATAATTTGCAATGTAATTGTACTGAGTACAATTTTAAGTACATTTTAAAAGACTAAAGTCAAGTTTTGATTTATGTACAATAATAAGTAAAACACTGTTAGAATGGTAATTTAAAAATAAGTACAACTTTAAAAATGCAACATATAAAATGCTGTACTGAAATTCAAATGTCAATATAAGGTTTTACACTTTATTCGCTTTTGCAATTTTCTTAGATAGTTCATTGTACCTGAATTTCTTACAAACACTGAATAGTATCTCCTAAAGCATCGGAAATTCATTTGCAATGTGTAGGAACTTATGTAGTTGATAACTTTAGTTAAAATTCCAGTAAGTACAGAAGAATATTTAAGGACTGAAAAACAAGAATCTTTTCTTTATTCCTCGGGATCCAAACTACATGGCCTTCTGAACTCTTGTCCACTTTCATGCATCCATTTGTTCGATACTATAATTAAAACAGAAATGATAAAAAGAAATGAATCACCAGTGCTTCTTGCATTCTCAATGGCTAGTTGTCATTAAATGTGACACCTACACACTAAATCAAAGTTGCTGATAACCAGTTTTAATTATTTTATTGGTAGTGAAACGATATCAAATTGTGTATTTACTGTTTTTGAGAAGCAAAAACAATGCAAGTCTTTTGATAATTGCTTTGTATCGCCAACCTTAATTTGAATTTTCAAAATTATTGATTTTTTTAATCTGCAAGGTGGAATGGATGAAATGAAATCCAAACTAAGATTCCAGCTTGAGTGGAAGTACTTCATCATTTTGAAAAGTGGTTTGAATTTTTGAAGTATTATTTTGCATCGTCACCTATAATTCAAATTTTCAAAATATATTAAATTTTTTTATTGACCAGGAAGTTGATATGGATTGAATGTGACTAAAATCAAGATTCTAGCTATGGTGAAATCACTCGATAATTTTGATACATCATCCCCTTACTCATTCAGTCCAGTGCATATTATAGATAATAAAAGGAAATGCCCGTATGTCGGTGCTGTAGTGAATAATCAAAGTAACATACAGCTACAAAATTTAGTGCAGATATACTTCCCGAGAAGTCATAAAATACCAAGAGCAATTAAAAAATTCCATTTAGTTTCTTATTTATTTAATGTTGAAGGTGAATTTTGAGTAATTTTCACACCAATCAGTTTGTAACAATTGGAAAATTATCATAGAGTTTCAATCTCAACACTATTGTAAAGTAATGCTATAAATAATCTTTTCTATGAGTTTTGAATGAAACTCATAGCAAAACTTCTCCATTTTTTAAGAGTTATTTAAAAGAAGCATGTTTCTGTGGGAAAAAACATGTTTTTAGCCAAAATCCATTTGTATATTCTGACATAGCTAAAACTCTAACAAAATAAAATCATGAAATGCAATATCCTTTTACTTTCTACCAATAATAGAATATACCAGTAATAAAATATTTCCTTTTCAAACTAATGACTAAGAAGAGCATTGCATAAGGGTATCTACCAGATTTGTCAAATACAATTTTCTGACTTCTCTTGACCGTTGCACAAAATTTTAGCAATGAATAATTAATTCATCAAAAAATTGATATAATGCAGACAAACAGTAAATTTAGTGTTAATAGTTGGCTGACAGCCAATAAACATCAGTGGCATTAAAGTTTTCAAGTGGATGAAGGAAACGAGGATAAGACAAAATTCTAATCCAGTCTGTGCAGAATCAAAAACAGGGTTCACTATGGATGTGAACTTGACTTCTATGCCGATTTTTTTCCTGGCTATTTTACCATATTCTGACTTCCTGACCAGACAGCCTGTAAATAATTAAGAGCAAGCAACCAGGCCTGGCTCTAGTTTTTTTGCCGCCCTAAGCAGAAAGCAATGTGGCCGCGCCCTCCCTGAAATTAATTTTTCTGTTAACCTTTATAAATGCAATAGAGTAGAGAAACACTGCTAAATCGCCCCATGGGATTAATATTTCGAGTTTTTCCATTTTAAATAAAAAAAATGAAATTGTTTATTCATTCACAAGAATGAAATATGTTAGCATCATATAAATGATGCTATTCAATTTTAGATTTAAAAAAATCTGTTGTCTAATACATGTCTTTCAATATATATTAATAAATTTTATTATTAAAAGCATTTATTTTACTCATCATGAATGGTGTGTGTGTGTCTGTTCCAACTTCTTTGACATTTCAACATACTTTCCTACATCCTAGAGAGCTGAAATTTGGTACCCAGCGTAGTCTAGTAGAACATTTAAATTTTTTAAAGTTTGTTACATCCTCAAAAAATAGAACCGGTATTTTTTTATACGAAATGGCCTGCAAAATCCCATTATTATAAGATAGTTAAAAAAATATTTGAGGGGCTGTACCGAAGATACGTTTGCAATGTAGAATACGTCTTATCACACGGGTGTTTGTAAATGAAGCAACGGTTTATAGAAACATTTCATTCATTTCTACAAACTGTCAACAGTGGTCTAATAAGTTACAAAGTTAATTATTATGAAATGTTAATTAGTACCAGAATTAAAGAAATAAAACGTAGTAATTTTATTATCATCCCTCAACACACGTACATTCTCGGCAAATTTTAATATAATCATTTAAAATTTTTTTTTTAATTATCGAAATAAGAAAATTTGAAGATCCTGGCCTTCCGGAAATTTAAGAAGCTGGCGGTTATTGATTGTAGAACTAATATATTTTAATTTGCTTAATTTGTTTGATATACGTATATACCACTGCATGTGGAAAAATAAAATTTTCAATGAGAACTTCTAAACAATGGTATTCATTTACTTCCTGTTAAAAGTAATTGCAAAATGTGTAATAACTTAATAATATTAAGTGCATTTCATTTTCATTTTTATTTTTCCTGTTTCTTAAAACTTACGGGGGGGGGGGGGGGGGGGGGCATTTATTCAGTGTTTTTGTTTTACTTTTTAACACATACAACTGCCCTTGTAAATTCGGTTGCTTGCGCCTCAGAACTTTTTTTTTTATTTAAGAGATTTTTTTGTTTATTAAGATTTTTTTTAAGATTTTTTATTTACGTTGACTGAAATGCCGCCCTTAAAATGTGCCGCCTCAAGCAAATGCTTGCTTTGCTGGTGCCTTAAGCCGGCCCTGCAAGCAACAAACCTTATGATCTTCTGCAGTATTTTTAAAAGTGTGTTCCACAGAACCCCAGGGTTCCACGTTGTAGTTTTGTGGAAATGTTCTTAAAAATAAAAGTAAAACATGTAAAATTTTCAATGTATAATTTGATCCTAACGAGCCTCAATTTTGATATTAAAATAAAGTTAATTAGTAAATTTTGCAACAAAAATGCTAAATGTTTTTTAATTTTTTACAAAATAAACTAGTATGTCTCTTGGGATCCGAAATTAAAGCAAAGCACGGTATCTAGCTACATGTTTAATAACTGAGAAACACAAAATATTAAATCCTAAATATTAATATACAAGACTGCCTAGTAACTCACATAGTTGTGTAAGTTATATCAAACAAATATACAATTCGGTTAGGTGCGAATTTTTTTTAATTCATTTATCTCCATAGACTTAACATTATGATTATCTGACCTTTAACCTCAGACACCTTAGTATATACACAGAAATTTAAAATTCGGGCTTCATCATGACCTAAACCATGATTAAGTTAAACTGTGTACAATTTTTTTTTAATCAAGTGAGTTTTAAACTTTTGCCCACAATCAGATTTGAGTTGGTGTTAGGAAGCTAGGCTCCGAATTTGCTTTACTTCAATTAAAAGAAATTCTACCCTAGACATTTTCTTTTTATGGGGTTTTGCCATCAAATTGAATTAAAAAAAAAAGGTTCCAAGACTAAAAAAGTTTGAAAACCACTGATCTAGTGTTTATTAATATTCAAACAAGTAATAGAGAACTTAAGTATTAATTACCCCATTTTGAGCCAGCTAACACAGGGCATGCAGCATGTCTAGTATCCATATCACCTTCTCCATTACGAAACAGATTGAACCAAAACCCAGCAGAACCCTAGAAAAAGCAGTTGATTAATACAAGATGCATACAGTATTAACATTTTAAAACACTTTATAAAATTAAGAGGTACAGGATTTTAGAGGTACAGGAGGAAAACCACATCTCAAATAAAATGATAGAATCTGTAAATATTTGTGTAATTATTAATTTTTACTTTCTCTAGAATACATGGTAATGTATAGGGAAAACATTAAAATCGCGTAGAGTTGTCAATGAATCTGCACATTTTGGGACCTCTAGAACACAAAAATGTGAGTGAAACTAGTATGACAACTGTGAGTGTGTCTGTGCAATGTATGTATCACCTGTAGCTCAAAAACTATTCAATGAAATCTCGCAACATTTGGTAGACAAGTAACTCGTGGGTTACTCTGATGCTGCTTAGATTTTAGCACGATTCAGAAGAATTCTTTTTTTTACAAAATGGCTCACAAAAATGGATAGGTATCCATTCTAGTTGAAAAACTAATAGATCATTATTTCACAAAAAAGTCGCTTGTGGGTTATCCTGGTGCTGATTAGATTTTGGTATGATTAAAATAAAAAAAAAGAACCTACCTTTTTTTTGTGAAATGGCCTGTAAAAATCGGTAAAGAATAAAATAAAAGACTATGTTCAAATGTATCAATATCTTGTTTTATGCATAATTTTTTATGGTAAAAATAATTAGACATAAGATGACCAACCCCATAAGTCTAGAACTAATTGTTTTTGAGATATTTTAGTTCTTTTTTGTATTTTTGCCATGTCACTTTTGAAAATGCATTCAGTCACCAAATGAAAATTGAATTCAAACTGCGAATTCAGTATAATTTCAAATATTTATCTATGTTATTTTGTGTAAAAACTCCATTTAGTGAGCTGTGAAAGAAAGAAAGAAAAAGAAATGAATTTGTGTCTGTAGGAAAAATCATGTGCTGCCTGTATCAGATTTTTTTAATTGGACCACACATTGATATTGACACAAATAACATCTATAGCCAGGGTATTGGGCAAAAATTGGAGCATTACAAAAGATGCAAACATTTTGGTTGTTCTCTATCTTCAAACCTATTAAATAAAATTGTAAAAAATTTATACTTTTTTAGTCAAAAATATGGCACCATTTATGAATATAAAAAAAAATTTCAATATTTTAAACTATTATTTTTTTGGAGAAAAAAATAAATAAGTAAAATGTTTTGGTACAAGTGGGTTTTGGATTTACTTTGCTTACTTTTATTCAATGTATCTTCTGCATATAAAAGATAAATATAAATAGTAAATGAAAATATGTTTAGTAAGAAATCCAGTTTCTAGATCAATCATTTGTTTTTACAAAGCTTAGTTTTTGAGCAATTCTTTTGTAAAGATGAAGACTGAAATTTTTCTGTTTTCGAGATATAATGCTTATATCTTGAAAACCAAAAGTGCTAGCTACAAACAGTGAGTGATTTGTAGTCTTTTGAAAAGATATATAATTACAAGGATATACAATTTGATTTGGGATCGTGTTCTAAGTTTTTGAAAGAGTGGTTATAAATGTTTAATATTTTAAACTATTTTAAAAAATCTGATGTGGGCAGTACATGACTTTCCCTGCAGACTTATATTCACGATATCTTTATTTTAATTAAATTTAATTCACTTTTCATTTTTATTTGGTAACTGGACTTATTTTCAAAGGTGGAGTACAGAAAATACAAAAAACTAAAATATTTCGAAAATGGGTAGTTACAGTGTAATGGCGTTGGTCTTATTCTTTTCATCGTTAAAAATTATGCATAACACAAGCATTTAATAGATATATTTAAGCATACATAGTTTTTATTTTAGATTTTGACGATTTTTGCAGGTCATTTCACAAAAAAAGGCAGGTTATTGTTTTCCGAATTGTACCAAAACCTAATCAGCACAAAGGTGACCCACAAGCGACTTATCTACCAAATTTTGTGAAATTCAGTTTATTAGTTTTTCAGCTAGAGTGGATACAGGCAATTTTTGTGGGCCAGTTCACAAAAACAGGCGGTTTCTTTTATCCCGAATCATACCCAAAATTAATCAGTATCAGATTCTCCCACAAGTGTCTTCCGTACCAAATTTTATGAAATTCGGTAAATTAGTTTTTTAGTTAGTGTGAATACAAAATCTGTACAGACAGATAGACAGACACACAGATGCCACGTTAAAAATGGTTTTATCGTATTCTAGAGGTCCTGAAATGTGTAGATTCATCAAAAACTTGAGTTGCGATTTTCGGTATGATTCCAATACTTTCCCTATACATTACCATGCATTGCAGGAAAAGTAAAAATCTGATGTGGGCAGCACATGACTTTCCCTGCAGGCTTATATCCAAGTTCTCTTTCTTTTAATTAAATTTAATTCATTTTTAATTCAACTTTCGTTCTTATTTGGTAACTGGACTTATTTTTAAAGGTGGTGTAGAGGAAATACGGAAAAACTAAAATATCTCGAGAATGACTAGTCCTATTATAATGGGGTTGGTCTTATTCTTTTCTTTGTTAAAAATTACGTATAAAACAAGTATTTAATGGATATATTTGAGCATATGTAGTTTTTTATTTTATATTTTGACAATTTTTGCAGGGTAATTTTGCAAAAAAAGGCAGGTTATTTTTTTCTGAATCGTACCAAAATCTAAGCAGTACCAGGGTGACCCACAAACAACTTATCTACCGAATTTTGTGAAATTCGGTCATTTAGTTTTTTAGCTAGAGTGGATACAGGCAATTTTTGAGGGCCATTTCACAAAAAAAGGTGGGTTCTTTTATCCTGAACCATACTAAAAACTAATCAGTACTAGGGTCATACCAAAGTGACTTAGCGACAAAATTTTATGAAATTTTGTCCATTAGTTTTTGAGTTAGAGTGGATACATACATTGCACAGACAGACACAGAGACAGACATCACGCTAAAAATAGTTTTCTCGTATTCTAGAGGTCTTGAAACGTGTAGATCCGTCGAAAACTCGAATTGTGATTTTCAGTATGTTTCTAATACTTTCCCTATACATTGTCATGTATTGCAGGGAAAGTAAAAATCTGATGTGGGCAGCACATGACTTTCCCTGCAGGCTTATATCCACGTTCTCTTAATTTTAATTAAATTTAATTTACTTTGAATTCAATTTTCATCCTCATTTGACAACTGGACTTATTTTCAAAGGTGGCGTAGAAAAAATATGAAAAAACTAAAATATCTCGAGAACAACTAGTCCTAGTGTAATGGGGTTAGTCTTATTCTGTTCTTCGTTAAAAATTACTTATAAAACAAGCATTCAATGGATATATTTGAAAATACATAGTTTTTTATTTTAAATTTTGTCGATTTTTGTGGGTCATTTTGCAAAAAAAGTTTTTTTTTTTTTTAATCGTACCAAAATCTAATCAGCACCAGAGTGATCCACAAGCAACTTATCTACCGAATTTTGTGGTTCATTAGTATTTCAGCAAGAGTGGATACAGGCAATTTTTGTGGAGCAAAAGGTGGGTTCTTTTATCCCGGATCGTACTAAAAACTAATCAGCACCAGGGTCACACCCAAGTGACTTACATAGCTGCCAACTCTGGATGGCTGAAAATCTGCAGATTTTTATTCACAGGAAAAAATTCACGACTTTAGGAAAATTTATCAACGTTATGCAAAATCATCATAAAATTAATACATTAAATTTAAAAAAATGGATAAAATAACCTAAAATAAGGAGGAGAAAACAATGGTTAATAGAGGGAAAATGATATAATATAGAAATTAACCTTTATAATTAACCAAAATATGAAAATAAGCTAGTTTAGTCATGTTAATGTGCAAGAATAAGGAGATGGAGATAGATGGAAAAGGATAATTACGTGCTCTCGGTAACGCCTGTGGGAAAAAAAAACTGAATTTCATGATTGTACTAATTATCTGAAAATAATTAAAAAATTAACCTTTATAATGAACCAAAATATGAAAATAAGCTAGTTTAGTTAATGCGCAAAAATAGGGAGATGGATGTCGATGGAAAAGGATAATTGCATAATCTCGGAAACACCCACAAAAAAAAAACTGAATTTCAGGATCGTACTATTTACGTGAAAATAAAAAAAAAATTAACCTTTATAATCAATAAAAATATGATAATAAGCTTGTTCCGCCAAGTTAATGTGCAACAATAGGGAGATGGAGATCGATAGAAAAGGATAATGGCATACTCTGGGCAAAGGCTGCAAACAGGCCCGACGACAGGATTTTTGGAACCCAGGGCAGTTTTGAGACGGGCCCCCCAAAAAAACGTTTCTTCAATCTTTTCTCCACATAAAATTTTTTGAAACAGTGTAGAATTAGTACACTTTAAATTTACCGTAGGCCATATATACAAAAACAAAACCTTGTACATGATAAAACTTCCATCAAATTGCAAATATTTGATCAGAATTATTTTAAAGTTATGTATATATAATTCTGAAATTCTTTCTTAATGTATACATAGAATCACTTGACACAAACACAATTAAAGCTAAATCTTATTTATTAAATGTTGAGTACTCAATATTTGAAAACTAAAGCAGAGTTACCTTCTTTATCAAATTAGTTAGTTATTAATTTATAAACACCCAATTATAAGTAAATATCAAAAATATGAAAAAATAAACACTTCAATCGGCAAATTTGGTTGCTTATAGAAGTTTCTATAAAATAGCCCTTCTGGCTCTTTTAGATGCAAAGTCGTCAATTACATCATCAAAGTTCAAAGAACGAGCAAGATCTGTCTCCATGGCAAGAGTGGTTAGTTAGTCCACACAGTCTTTCTTCTCCCATGGTTGATCTGTTATACTTTTTGATTCTTTTCAAAACACTAAAAGATCTCTCAGCTCCATTCACTGACACTGGAAGAATACAGAATAGCCTGATGGCTATACAAACATTTGGGTACAAAGAATCCAGTTTTAAGCTTTTAAGTTCATTCAACAATTCGAGGGGTTTCAAAGGATCAGACCCCAAATTTGAGCGATGGATTGACTTCAGATGGATCAATTCATCTGGGAGATCTTGAGAAAGGTCGTCGTGGAAGGTAGCAAGTAAACTAGTGCATGACTCAGAAATGGCATCATCTTCTGTTTGTAAATACTGCCACAAACACTGAAAAATTTTGTTTAGTTTCCTGGCTATAACGAAACGCTCGGTCAGTCCTGATACAAATGAATAAATGATTTTGTAGAAAACATTTATCCGGAAATTTTTCTCTTCTTTTGACTCCATTCCGTGGGCATGATGAAGGTTTGGCTTAAACTCATTCTCATAATCTGGTGTTTCACCATGAAAGCGTTTTTTTTTTCTTCTGTCTTCCTCCCACGAGTGCCGTGTCTGTAGGAAGCTCAATTACCATAGCATTGGAAACAAGTGTTAAGTAACACACATTGATTTCGTTATTCAAATTTTATATTTAAATTTGCATTTCTTGTGAATTTGTTTATTTTAGTTTTGTAATAATGCTATGGCAACACTCTTGGGTTTCTGTAGACGTGGTCAGAGGAACGAGCGGTTTTGTTTACGAGTTGACGTTGGCTGTACGAATGTTAAGTTTTAAAGTAAAGTTTCTGTTTCCTGAAAAGCAGTTGTAATTATTTTCGTACATATTGAAACGTGTGAAGTTGGGTAAATTTCTACGGCGTTTCTGACATTTGGTGACCCGGACGTGACCGTGAAGATAGAAAGGTTAGTTTCGTTTGGAATTTTGTTTTAACTAAGCCTGTCGCTGTCACATTTTCATAATGGAACTGCTCATAAGAAAGCGAAAGCCGATTCGAGCATCTTTTACAAAGTCGTATAACATTTTGACAACGGCTTTAATTGATGAGGAACCAGACGATAAAATTATTCAAACACATTTGGCAAATATGGACAGATTAATGATGAATTTAGCAGAGATCGACGACGAAATCTGTAACGCTTTGCTTGCCGATGATTCAAAAGTGGAAGAATATGAAACTGAATATGGGGTAATAGAAGAATATCGCGGAAAAATGGTTACTGCTAGGGTTGGCGTCGAAATGCATTTAAATAAAACCGCAACCAAACGAAGTGCGAGTTTTTCCCATGTTCAAGAAAAAACGAAACTGAAGCTTCCTAAAATTGAATTTGTGAAATTTGGGGGTGAAATAAAAGATTGGCTAGCATTTTGGAGTCAATTCAAGAGAATCCATGAAGATAAATTGATGGAAGAAGAAGATAAATTTCAATATTTAATTCAGTCTATGATCGTTGGCACAAGAGCAAAAGAAATAGTAGACAGCTTCCCTCCTACTGCAGAAAATTATTCAAAAGCTGTTGAAAGCCTTAAAAATAGATTTGGAAGGGAAGAGCTACTCATAGAGTTCTATGTCAGGGAATTGCTTGGACTGGTGATTAAAAATGCAGTGTCTTCAAAATCCAAAGCAAATACAGCTCAATTGTATGATAAGTTAGAATCACATTTGTCTCTTGAATCAATTGGTATGACTTCTGACAAATACGCAGCAATGCTTTTTCCCCTTGTTGAATCTTGCATACCGGAAGAAATACTACGAGTCTGGTTAAGAAATCCGGTGGCGGCTAAAGGTGAAGAAAGTGATACTTACATTGATAAGTTGAAAAACCTGTTATTGTTCCTAAGAACTGAAGTAGAAGGTGAAGAGCGTATCTCGCTTGCTAAAGCTGGTTTTAAGCAAAATGAGAAAAGTAGTCGAAAGGAAATTTGTAAGGAAACGGGTATGAATTTACCGACTGCTACTGATTTATTTTTAGGGATAAATTCATGTGAAAAGTCCATTTGTGTATTT
This sequence comes from Amaurobius ferox, assembly GCA_951213105.1. Lineage (NCBI taxonomy): Eukaryota > Metazoa > Arthropoda > Arachnida > Araneae > Amaurobiidae > Amaurobius > Amaurobius ferox. The sequence continues at coordinate 14,760,053 of OX578152.1, read as the reverse complement.
TGCGGAAAATTTCATGAAAGTAAAGAATGCTTCAAAGCTCAAAAACTTTCTCTAGAAGAGAAGCACGATATTTTAAAAAGAAAGAAGGGATGCTTCACTTGTTTACAGATTGGACATCGTTCTAAACAGTGCAAATCACATGTTCGGTGTATAATTTGTTCCAAAAGGCACTGGGTAGTTATGTGTCCTGAACTAACCAATAATAAGAGGGCTTTAGTTACAGAGTTCAAAGAAGGTGGGGATCAGAATATTACTTTATCCAGCCAAGGCCACTCTGAAGTACTATTGCAAACACTGCTTGTGGTTCTTAAAGCTCACGAGAAAAAACCGAAAAGTTAGGGCACTGATTGATACAGGTTCTCAGCGTTCTTATATTCTAGAAAGTACTGCAAGGCAGATGGGATTTAATCCTGTGAATACTGATATATTAACACAAGTCGTGTTTGGAGGAATCACCTCTAGGAGAGAGCACAAGTGCTACAATGTAATTTTGAATAGTTCAGTTAATAACTATTGCTGTAAATTAAAGTGTTAGACCAACCTGTTATATGTGGTTCAATACCAAGACTCAAGACTGGATTATGGTTGGAAGAAATGAGACAAAAGGGAATCCAGCTCACGGATATAGGAAGCAATCAGCCACCTATTGAAATACTTATTGGAGCCGATTTCGCTGGTCAACTTTACACAGGACGCGTTCATCAGCTAAAGTGTGGACTGGTCACTGTGCAAACTCATCTAGGATGGGTTGTAATGGGAAAGTCGCAAGAGGATTCAAAGTATAGCAATTATGGTTCGGTTTTAACTTCACTTTCGAATCATAGTAGCAATGTTCCTGATTTATGGAAGTTAGAAGCTATTGGAATCACTGAACCATGTGAACATCAAAGCAAAGACGAAGTAGAAACAGCTGTTTCGGATCATTTCAAGAAAACAGTTAGAATTAATGAAGACGGAAGATATCAAGTTAGTCTTCCTTGGATGCATACTCAAGGAGAATTACCAACTAACAGAGAAATAGCTGAGAAGAGATTGAATTCCACAACATCTAAACTCATGAAAGAAGGAAAGTTTGAAAGCTACAATGCTGTTTTCCATGAGTGGTGGCAAGAAGGAATAATCACAGAAAGTTCAGAGAATAGTGGTCATTTTTTACCTCATCGAGGAGTATTTAAGTGCAATTCATCGACTAATGTTAGACCTGTCTTTGATGCATCCTGTAAACAGAAAGGATCTTATTCCTTAAATGAATGTTTGGCAAAGGGACCAAATCTATTGGAACTGATTCCCACAATACTTTTGAAGTTTCGAGAGAAAAAAATCGGCGTTATTTCGGACATAAAGAAGGCTTTCTTGCAAATATCTGTTGTTAAAAGTGATCAAGAATTTTTAAAATTTCTTTGGTGGCAAGGTGAAAGCCAGAATGCTATAAAGATTTTTCAACATTGCAGAGTAGTCTTTGGATTAAACTGTAGTCCTTTTCTTCTTGGAGCAGTGATACAACACCATTTGGACAAATATTCATCTTCAGCTCAACATAATGTAACACAGAAACTTAAATCAGCATTTTATGTTGATAATTGTGTGTGTTCTGTAAACTCTGAAGTGGAATTGCAAGAATTTGTTCAAATATCCACAGAGGTGATGGAGGAAGGAAAATTTGAATTAAGAGACTGGGAACATACCGAAATAACGGATACTTGTGTCAAATCTAATCCGTCAACAGTCTTGGGATTGTTATGGGACAAACAAGAAGATGTATTATTCTGTGACATCGCAGCGATAAGCAAACCTGAAGGGACCATCAGTAGAAGAACTATTTTATCTATTGCACAAAGACTATTTGACCCCATAGGTTTCACTTGTCCAGTTATATTGTATCCTAAGTTGTTATTACAAAATAGTTGGAAATCTAAATTGAGTTGGGATGCTGAAGTACCGAAAGATGTTCCACATAACTTTTTGAAATGGATCGCTGAACTACAAATGCTTAATGTCGTGAGGATTCCTAGACATGCTTTTACCAATGATAACTCAACATTGAGTCTACATGTGTTTTGTGATGCATCTGGGATTTCATATGCAGCTGTTGTATATTTGCGATGTGAAACCGATACTAATATTTCTGTGCAGCTACTCATGGCAAAATCAAGAGTTGCACCATTAAAACCCATTTCTATTCCAAGACTAGAACTTTTAGCTTGTTGTATTGGTGCACGTCTAGCAGACTTTGTGAAGAAAAGCTTGAAATTTGATTCTGTTAGGGAATATTTCTGGACGGATTCTTCTACTGCCCTACACTGGATTAAAAGAAATGAGCAGTGGGGAGTATTTGTCAAAAATAGAGTAAATGAAATCCAGAAATTATCTAATATTGAAAATTGGAGACATGTTAATAGACAAAATAATCCTGCTGATCTGCCCTCCAGAGGATGCTCAGTGAAGAAATTAATTGAATCCCGATGGTGGGAGGGACCTCCATGGCTGAAACAGAATGAAAAGGATTGGCCACGCTCTGAATGCACGGTTAATGAAATAGACGTGCTGCAAGAAAGAAAAAATATCTCTGCGGTTCTGTTGAGTAAAACGTTTAAAGAGACATGGTTTCTATCATATTTTTCAAAGTATACAAAAATTATAAGAATGGTAGGATGGATTTTGAGATTTCTTCAGAATGCTCGAAAGAACATTCATGATCGAAACACTGGAGAATTATCTGCTGATGAGTTGAATAAAGCTGAAAAGGCAATTATCAAAACTGTTCAAAGAGACACCTTTACCAAGGAACGGTTAAATAGTTTGAAATCCTTGTGTCTGTTGAAAGACCATGATGGTTTAATTCGAGTGGAAACAAAGTTGACAGAACGTAAAGATGAAGACAATTTCAAGTACCCAATACTACTGCCAAGCGAACATAAATTGGTAGAACTTATCATCCAAGAACACCATGCAACCAAACTTCATGTCGGATTACATTCCTTATTGTCAGATTTGCGTGAAAAATTCTGGATACTTAATGGAAGGAGAACAGTACGCCGTGTAATTTCGAAATGCATTAGATGCAAGAGACACAATGCAAAATGTATACAAACAACTCCAGTTCCTCTTCCAGAAGACAGAGTGAGACAAGCGTCAGTTTTTGAAATTACTGGAGTAGATCTGGCTGGACCCCTCATATTGAGGGGAGGTGTGAAAAGTTGGGTTGTTCTTTACACGTGTGCTGTTTATAGGGCTATTCATTTGGAGCTCATAACATCATTATCTACTAAAGCTTTTCTGCTCAGTTTCAGACGGTTCATAGCACGTCGTGGAAGACCTAATACCATCTATAGTGATAATGGAAGTAATTTTGTCGGAGCTGATAATCTTGTACAAAAAATTGATTGGAAAACCATTGAAATAGAAACAGCAGTCAAAAGAATTACTTGGAAGTTCAATCCACCTGCTTGGTGGGGAGGGTTTTGGGAACGTCTTGTGCAGATGGTTAAGAGACTGTTGAGACGGGTCTTGGGAACAGCTTCTTTAGACTATGAAGAAATGATGAGCATTCTCTGCGATTGTGAAGCAATAATTAATGCCAGACCACTGACTTACATTTCCGAAGATCCTGAAAACCTAACTCCTTTGACTCCGGCTATGTTTTTGCAGGACATGCAGACGGTGGGAGTGCCAGACTTGGACCTTTTGGACAAAGTGGATCTCACAAAAAGACTGAGATATCAGCAGACATTAAAGGATCAGCTAAGGAAAAGATTTAGAGTAGAGTATCTTGGCCAATTAGTGCAACATAGGGGAAAAATGAAAATGCTGAATGTCAAAATTGGAGATATAGTTCTCATTGAATGCGAGAATAAGAAAAGAACTTTCTGGCCAATGGCAAAAATAACTGAAGTTTATCCCGGAAAAGATGACAGCAACAGAGTTGTGAAATTAAAGACAGCGACGGGGGAACTAATTCGACCAGTTCAGAGAATTTTCCCTCTTGAAATTGAATGTCCATCCCGAGAACCAGAAACTGATACTGTAGCTAGTGAGAAAAGGGTTGTGGACACTTCACCCTCTGTTCAACGAAAGACTGTTGTTACTAGAAGTGGCAGAACAATTAGACTCCCATCTAGGTTTAGATAAATGTAGAAAAGTTTAATTTCCATTTAAATGTTAATTTATTTTTAATTTATTGTAAGTTTTGATTATAATGTTTAAATCAAAAGGTGGGAGAATGTTAAGTAACACACATTGATTTCGTTATTCAAATTTTATATTTAAATTTGCATTTCTTGTGAATTTGTTTATTTTAGTTTTGTAATAATGCTATGGCAACACTCTTGGGTTTCTGTAGACGTGGTCAGAGGAACGAGCAGTTTTGTTTACGAGTTGACGTTGGCTGTACGAATGTTAAATTTTGAAGTAAAGTTTCTGGTTCCTGAAAAGCAGTTGTAATTATTTTCATACATATTGAAACGTGTGAAGTTGGGTAAATTTCTACGGCGTTTCTGACAACAAGCTTATCTTCACTAAGAATATGATCAAACTTGTTTCTTAACTCTTTCATCTCTTCCATTAGGCTGTCATATTGGTGACTTCTATATCAAGAGTTGTATCTCTGACTTGAAGAACTTTGTTACGATGGGCGAGAGTTACGAGAATTTTGTGCCAAATGGTAGCCATTAAGAGACATTTGAACGATTGAAGATACCTTGAAAACCCCAACAATTGACTTTTACTTTCAACATTCATATTCAGCTCCATCGGGAAACAGCACGCTTGACACCGGGAAGATGTTTGGCAAAGGACTTCACTGAATAAACCCTTGCTGACCACCTTGCATCAGAGAGTCTATGCAGAGAGCAGTTAATCTCTTTTTCTAGGATTTCCCATCGTTAAGGAGCTTTGGAGAAAAAGTTATACATCTGCTGTAAAGTTCCAAAAAATGTAACAGCATCTTCACAACACTCGGCTGCATTAACTCCACAAAGGTTTAAGCTGTGTGCAGCACAGTTTGAAAATAGAGCTAAAGGGTTTATTTTAGATATAATAGCTCTAACTCCTTTATAAACACCGATCATATTAGCACCATTATCGAAACCTTGTCTTCTACAGTCACTCAAAGGAATACAATGCTTTTCCAATTCTTTCATTATTTCATTAGCTATATCTTCTCCTGTTTTTTTGTTGCATGCAACAAAGCTCAAAAATCTCTCCGATATTTGAAAACAAAATTTATTCTCTGATAAATATCTCAAAACAAATGTTATCTGCTCATGGTGTGATGAATCTGGAGTAGCGTCCACCAGTATAGAATAGTACTTTGCCCTTTCCCTCTCTGATAAAACAGCACGAAAAACTCTGTCTCCACAAGCTTGAATAAATTCATTCTGAGATTGCCAGAAAAGGTAATGTGCTTGAAGACGTTTCCCGTCTTCTTGAGCTGCTTTTATTTTTGTTGTATGTTCTCTTAGTAGCGGATCATACGTAGCTAAGAGCTCAATTATTCCCAGAAAATTTCCATTGCTAGGATCTCCAATCTTTGCTGAATCACCTCTGAGTGGAAGGCCTCTTTCCGCTAACAATAAAATTACAGACAAGAGTCGTCGAAATAAATCTCGAAGGTATTTCGTTTTTTCTGTCATTTCGTTGTCCAATTGAGAATGAATATCGATCCCTCCCTTTAGACGTCTTTCAAACTCTGTCCATTCAACATAACACTTGTTTCAAATGCTTGGGTCATGAATATTCTTTCTTCCATTCACCATCGCTCATCAACACTGAACGGTTATTTTCTATAAGTTTAGTTGAACGACCAAATAAACGGCAAGGAAAACAGTAGAGAGACTGATTTTCCATATTCCAAACTAACCAATCTCTTGGACATTGTTCACCATTTTTGCTTTCCGCGAATAACACAAGTCGTGGAAAAGCTTTTCCATCATGTGGAAGGTTTTCGGAAATTGGAGGGGGACCTCTTCGCACAAAACTTTCTATTGCATCAGTATTTGGACAGTTAGTTAACGTTGCAAGATTAAAGGGAATCTTACATTCAATTTCATCATTTATTTTTTGAAGCAAGTCTGCTGTAAATCCGATGAAAGTGAGCTATTTTCATGAGACTTGGGTTCCGTTTCTGAATGCTTATATAGGCCCAGGTTTACAGATTCATCGGCTGGAGCACAAGATATTTGGGGCGAGCATGGAAAATCACTTTTTATAGATGGCCCAGGCTTTACGCTAAATAAAAAACATCATCATCAGCAACAGCAGCAATACCATGATCCACATCAGAATCCGAAAGTGTAACAGTCTCAGATTTCTTAATTCCAAATTCAAACAATGTCCACCTTCCTTTCTTACTAGTCTCTAATATCAGTTCTCTATCTTTACATTTTTGGGCCTCAGATATTTATACTTATTATTATATTATGTTTATACTTATCCATAACTACAAATCAAAATTTCACTGCTAATCATTCAAATATTGACGCTTTTCTTTTTCTCCTTTCTTGTTGCAATCGTAGACTTTCCTATTTGTTAAAAAAAAAAACACGTCATCACGCTCACGTAATACCCCCCCCCCTTGTCACGGTGTGTCACGAGCACATCACCACCCACCCACCCCCTCGAACATGACATCATTTATGGACGGCCCCCAATATACATTTCCCTCCAAAACAATTGCCGTTTTATTCGCAGGCAGACAGTCTGCAGAGTAGAAAGAGAGTGGAAACATTCAATGTGCCGGTTTAGTAGAAGGTAATAACGTTTGTAATAGCTCCGGTCTAATTAAATAAAATGTTTTCCGAGCTTAATTCAGAAGTTCCTGTTTTTTTTTTTTTTAGTTTCTAGGACAAGGGGAGAATGCAACCGCATGAGCCAAAAAAGGCTCCCAGAGACACAAATATTTTATTTTTCTGTGGGACCTATATGCTAAAAATTCGTAACATGCGTCCTCTAGGACCGGGACCCCCTAAGGCTCAGGCCGCGGGGCAATTGTCCCCCCTGTCCCCTCCTCTCGGCGGGGCCTGGCTGCAAAGAAATAGGAATAAAATTAATTTCATGATCGTACTATTTATATGAAAATAATTAAAAAGTTAACCTTTATAATTAACCAAAATTTGAAAATAAGCTAGTTTAGTCAAGTTAATGTGCAATAATAAGGGGATGGAGATAGATGGAAAACGATAATTGTGTATTCTTAGCAAAGCCTGGAAAAAAAAAAAGACTGAATTGAGCAATCTTATAATTTAAACGAAATATAATTTATTTAGTAAAATATTTCCTTATTTTGATTCGCACTATAAAAATAAATTAGGTCTATTGTTCTGATATGAAATCATTAGAAGAAGAAAATGGATGCATGGACTCTCAGCAAAGCAGGAAATATGAATTGAATGGTGGGATGCATGGATTTCATGGGATTTTCCGTAGTTTTGGGAGCAATGTCCGTAAAACTGTAAGATGAAGTAAAAATCCGTATAAACATCGTAAAATCCGTAAAAATTGGCATCTCTGCACATGACTTACTTTTCCACGAGATGATTCATCCAATCATTAAGTGTTATAAGTACTCAGTGCCAGTTGGTACATCTTCAAGACTGCTATTCTCCATGTGAATGGAAAGCATCCGCAAGTCCCGAGAAAGGAAGTGAAGAAAAATTGTTTATCATTTTCAGAGGAAGAGGCGATATTTTTAAGGGATTTTTGCAGCTAGCGGAATCGGGGAAAAGTAGGGACTTTTAACTTGTGAATGAAAAATCGGAGAAGATTGCAATGCTGCTCGAAAATCGGAAACTTTCCAGGTAAATCGGAAACATTGGCAGCTATGGACTTACCCACCAAATTTTATGAAATTCGGTCCATTAGCTTTTGAGTTAGAGTGGATACATACATTGCATAGACAAACACACACACAGACGTCATGCTAAAAATAGTTTTTTGTATTCTAGAGGTCTCGAAACATGTAGATCCGTCGAAAACTCGAATTGTGATTTTTGATATGATTCCAATACTTTCCCTATTTTGAAAAGATGGTTCTAATCTTGACATTTTAATATTTTGAATTTTATTAAAGTTTTATTTTACAAGATAATATTTGGCAAAAAACCTTCTTGGTTCTATCAGACTGGAGCTACCAGTAATTTTTTTTCAAATTTTATACAAGTTTTTAAATTTTGCCTCTGGATGAAAAATTTTGATGTAAATTATAATTTCTGCAAATGTACATAAAAACAAACTTTTACTTTATTATTAGTAGTATATCCTTTCTTCATATAATATAAAGAATATATAATATAAAGAAACTTAAAACTAACAATGATGTGCAAATTCTTATAGCACTCTAAATGATATTGTTATTCAAAGTATTCTTTTAAAATATTTTACTTAATTATTCCAAAAAAAGTGTATGAATCTCTGCTCTTACTATACAAAATTATCTTCAGCGGTAGATCTGAAGAATAAAACATTCTGATCCTGTTTGCAAACAAATTTGCAAAAACATGAAAATGGATCAATATATGCCGAAATGAAAGCTCTAAAATGGTACAATTAACATTTGATTAAACACAATATATGAGTTAAATGTCAAAACAATAATATTCGAGTTTGAAAAAACTTTGCCAAAATAAAATAGATGTAAAAAATTGAAGATATCAATAACTCCAGTAGTCTTTACTCCTATCCCTATTAATAATCCCTTGACATACTTCCATGGTACATGTTCCCCTGATTAAGAAATATTACTTTAGACTAACAATTCCCAACCAGGGTTCCGCAAACCTGTACTTGGGGTTCTGTGAGAATTTGCTAAAGCTTGTGAAAAAATACATCTTCCAATTTTTTTTTTGTAATTGAGTAAAAAGATTAAAATCATTAAGCTTTTAAAATAATCTATTAATAAAAGAGGGAAGCATTTTAAAAGTTTCACTTGGTAAGGTATTCATGTGAGAGTTAAACTTTAAGGAATGAGAGTCCAACTTGAAAAGAAATTTTTTTTAGCGGAAAATTTTTAGCGTTAAGGAATTCAGTTGGCAGTAATGGGCATTATACTCATAGGGCTGCCAGATAAAATATTTAAAAACCATAACAATAATTTTAAAAAATGCCAGATGAGTTAAAATATATTTTTTTCTTAATCACATCTCATGAAAACATAACAAAAACAGTAAAATGTTTTTTTGTTAATTTTATGAGAAACAATTAAATTAGCACAAAATCATTACAAAATATATACAGAATATTTGTTTATAACCAGCCAGACAGATGCAAAGAGAAAATATTTGTCATTTTTTTATTAATGGTAATTAAGAAATAGGAATAGGCAATAAATACTCATGTGATATTTTATTTAAAAGTGTGAGATATTTATTATTTATGAACTCTACAGCTTTAAATGATTATTTTTTGTAATTTACTCCTGTCTAACCTAATATGTGTCAACTAAGTAATCTAGTCCATGAGATTTTATGAAATACTAGTCATAGAAACTAGAAACTTGGGTAAAATTTAAAGGGGCTATTTCAAGGCTACCCACAAAATTTCATCAAATTCGGTTCAGCTGTTCTCCCGTGATGATGAAACAAACGAAAATTTCGTTTTTTACTAATATCTCAAGAACTACTGGTTGTAGAAACTCGAAATTAGACTAAATTTTAAGTGGAGCTATTTCACGGCTAGCCACAAAATTTCATCAAATTTGGTTCAGCCGTTCTCCCGTGATGATGGGACAAACAGACAGACCGACATATTTTAATTTTATTTATATAGATTTCAAGGGCTCTACAAAACAAAAGAGATTGGAAATCACTGCTCTAGGCAAATATAATTAACAAATCTTTGATTAAGTAAAAAGACCAAAGAACATGCATTATGAGAAAGGGCACCCTGAAAATTTTTGGTCTATGGCACCAAAAATCTAGTTATGCCACTGGTGAGTAAGCATTTATTTTGGCTATAAACATTTCAGAGCAAAACACAAATACCTTTCATTGGAAGTAAAACATTTAGTGATCTAGCCCATACAACCACAGACTTCCAGTGGACAGCCAATAAAGCTCCCGTAAATCCTACAACTGTCATATCCTAAGCACGACGTCCACAGACTTCTTACTCAAGACCATCTTGCAATGTGTTCCAATTGTATTCCATTTGAAGTACTTTATGACATCTTCTGGAACTTTCATTGACCTAGAGGGCATACCATGAGTCTTTCGTCAGTCAACCGTTCTGTGCAAAACGACTTCCGGTGTCCATCTTGGATAAATAAACTATCTTCATGTGTATTCAGTAAGCAATTTTGTTTCTCTTTTAATATGTTAACTGCTGATACAAAATTTCTATAGTTAATCAAAACCTAGTCCGACATCAATATATTGATGCCTGCCTAGGCAAAACTTAATGATTTCCAACAGAAATCGGTAGATCGCGATTATTCAGTTTTTAGGAAATTTCACTTTTATAGCACAATATTTCAATTTTTCTAACCTGTAATTGAACGGGTAAAAAATAAATTATATTGTAGTTTGAATCTTTTTAATACTCGAAACACAAAAATAAAGTTTAGAATGTTATACATTTCTTAATTTGCTTTAATTTTAATTATGTAAACACCTCTATAAGCATATGATTTATTAACATGTTTCAAGTTTTCTATTCATGCATGGATGAAATGTTTCAAATCTTTCTGTTTTATAATTTTGTTTTTATTATTTGGGGGGGGGGGGGGTGTTTAACCTTGTATAAAGGTACATATGGGAAAAAATGTCAATTCATCTAGTGCAGACTATTTAATTTTGAGGGCTTTAGCCTTCTAACCACCCTGAATTTGTTAGTGTTGCCATGCATTAATCGTCTTGGATGATGACTATTAACAAATTCACGAATACTTTATTCAATTTTAATAAGTGATACCTGTCAAGAATTGTTAGCTCTCAAGAAGTGTACTTATCTAAATTTTATTATACTTGTTTCAACAAACTGAATTCAAAATTTTCCACTACATTGTACTAATAAACATACCATTCATAACCTCTAATTAATTCACCTAATAAAATAAATATTTGAAGCAAAAATGCTGATTATATTGTAAAAAAGACTTGTTTAAAAAACAAACGGGAAAAGTACATCTATGAAACTTTGTTTATGTTTAAAGTTTAAGAATATAAACTCACAAATTATGACAATATTATATAATATATTTACTGTTATTGTTACCTCAATCACTTCTTTCACAGAAAATGAAACTCGAAGATACATGTTAGGATGACACGTACTATATTTCAGCATTTAATATTACCTTAATCAGCTTATATTTTATTAATACTGTAAATAAAGATAAATACAAAAGTGTCATATCTGTATATCTCCCATTTGGTTTTATAAGAAAATATAAATCTGTTTTTTATAATGCAATCAGCACTTTTGCTTCTAATTTTTCTTTTATTAGTTACAAAGTAATTAAAGATTTTAAAAGGTTTACTTGTGCAGTAAAATGAAATATTGATATGTATTATTTACTTGGTTATTGGTTAAATCTACCCGATCATCAGAAAATAATGAACGGTTACATTTGAATTTTTGTATGTAATCATCAAATATGACATAAATATTTCAAGTTTTCTGCTATAATATTGAATGGAGTAGTAGGAAATGCCAATATAACAAGTTTTAATGTTGTTAAGTCTATCTTAATATGTTATTATACAAGTCAGAAGTATGAAACGTAGATGTACATAGTCTGTATGTGAAAATTTCCAAAATTGTAACTAATTTTGCAGATACTTTCCAGACAAAATAAAAATTATCTTTTTAGTTTGACACATGCAACAATCACATGCTTATTTTCTCCTATTTGGAACCTATTTGCAAATAATTACATATTTAAACATTTTTTTTTTTTTATAAGTTACCTTATTTTAGTCTTATGCACTTCAAAAGTTTGTGATATATTTTTTTTATCATTTATCTTTTTGTTTTGGTGGTTCTGTAAACAAATACGATTTTATTTACAATTAGATATTTTATATTACTCTGTATGCTATAGTTTTCATAAAAAGCTTTTTATTCTAATTTTTAATTTGCTTCTTATGTCTCCATTCTGAAAGTTATACTTTGCATTTTTTGTGCCTGGTATTGCAATTTCATTATTTATTTTCAAAATGAAATTTTTTGAAAACAAGTAGTGGTTATATAGGAAAGTCATAAGTATTTTGTGTTTCTCTGGGATTTACTTAAATTTATACCTATTTCTTATTACAAAGTTAAATTTAATTGTACAGTCAAGATTGCATTTTATACTTATTCTGTACATTTATAATAATGCAACATTTTCAATATGTTTCAGAAATTTTAGCTCCCATTTATTTGTAATTTCATTTTGTTTACTAGCAAGATATTTTATACAACATAAATAGCTTAGGTGGTAGAAATTCACTCTACATGAAACAAAATTGAAAACTGAAGAACCCTTTTAATTTCGAGTTTTGTTCCACATCTAGCTCTATTGACACATTGTAAACATGAGTGAATGAAATGTCCTTTCCATATGTGATAGAAAATCTTGTGGATGTGTGCCTATAAACATTTTATTTAAAAAACAAAACAAAAAAAAAACTGCTTTTTATGTTTGGTAAGATTATTTACAGCATATTATATGTTAAATATTGATAGTTTTCTAATTTCTTAACTGAACAGGTAGGAACTCTGTCACCTTCTAATCCTGACCTCAATTACTCTAGTGAAATACAGGAAAGCTAATGCATACAATTTTTTCTTTTTCTATAGAGAACCTTTGTGTTGAAAGGTTCACTATACTGCTTTTATCAGTTAAGAAAATACACTGTTGCAAAAAAATTCAGCTACAGCCATTAAATTTGGCATACATGTTGTTTTATAAGTTATGCAAATGATCAAACTGTCAATGCCAATGATGTTATAGGGCTCATTAAAAGGGCGCATAGTGCAGCATTTTAAACGACTTGTGTTCTCTCTCATCGGCAATTGAAACTTTATTTCCTGCTTTGATACTGCAAATTGTGTACAAAGATGCTATTGAGATGTACTCTATGGCTCTAGGAACAATTGTTGGATTTTGAAAGGAATCACATCATCGGCCTAAGGAAAACTATTTGAACTAACAGATGTATTAGTCACAAAACTATAACTGGCATTTTGGTAAACTGACAAATTAAAAACCATCAGCAACAATTTTAATTTAGCTGTTTAACCCTTTGCGGACGGTAGGCGCATCCATGCGTCGACTGTGAAACTGCATTCAAGGACGACAGTCATGCATTGGAGTCCAGGAGAAATTTACCCTAAAGAGCGACTGACACCAATGTGATTTTCATGTGGAACATATTCGTTGAATTTATTTGAATACTAGATGGTGCTAAATGTCCATTCTAACATTTACAACGTATTTTGCAAATATTTAACCTTAGTATAGGGAGTCCCTATGAATCATCATTTCATCTAGAGAAGTAAAACGTGGTTTTGTAATTTAAACAAACAAATCATTTCTGGCAGACTCTTGCTATGCTGTAATTGAGTATGTGTTCTCGTTTCGATTTTAGTTTAATGATTGCATTGGTGAATTATTGGAATGTAAGAGAGTATTTTCTTTCAAATTTGGGTTTTAGAGGAATATGCGGTAGTGAATTTATTAGGTTATTTCGGATAAGGGAATGGCTATGCCAAGACATTTTTATATATGGAAGAATATATTAGCATGGAAATCGAACAGGATATTTATGAAAGCAATGCAGATAGTGAAGATTCGTGGATATTTGGTATTTCTGATGAGCACACAGACAGTTTTTATGAATGCAAATTTTGCAATGTTTGTCTACGTGTGAATCCATGTTTGAAATACATTATGTGTAAAAGGCGTATTAATTAGAAACAATGCTATTTTCTTCCTAAAAGTTGTACATAATCTCTATTAGCTGTATAAAGTATTGAGTACAATCATTTGGATATTTTTCCTGTGCAACAAGTAACAATTTTAATCAAGTTAATTAATCACATAAAATTTTAATATTTAAATAAAAGATAATTTGCATGTAACATATACATCTAATGGAAAATAAGTATTTCCTTTATTCCTGAAAAGTAGAATGCTGTGTTAAACGGGTGATTTTTAGTTTTTTTTTTCTAGAGTTCGGCTTAGTGCAAAAAATATGCCGTCCTTTGGGAACAGTTCGGAAGCGAAATATTCCGTCCTTTGGGCCACAGCAGTTCCAGAAAGCCACTGTTCGCAAAGGGTTAAAAGTAATATAGTGGTGCTAGGAAGTAATATAGTGGTGTTAGAAATTAGGAGCCGGGTGTCAATAGTACCTTATCATTTTTACTCAGTTACCAAAATGCTCTATTTGAATGCAATTTTAAATTTATTTATATTTGTTGTATTATGTGGCCAATAAGATAAATTGCTTCTTATTAGCAGCACAGACTGTGCAGACACATGCAATCCATGAAGTGCCTTGGTTAGGTTGTTAGAAAGAAGATATGTCAGAATTTGTGCTATACATGTGAAAAAAAGTAGAAAAGTTAGGCATAGAAAATGATGATTGGGTCTAAAACCTTGATTGTCAAAATAAAATTTGTAGATCCAAACTACTCATTTCAACCATGAGTGGAGCTTGCTTATATCTAGCTCGGATGTTGTAGTATACTATTGGTTATTGTGAATTTTTTTTTTCTGTTATTTTGAATCTTCTATACTTTTATAATGTTAAACCAAACGTATTGTGCTTAAATTAAACCAAACGTATAGAAAACAATTAAATGCCTGTATGTTGGATATTGTGAAGTTTTTAGTTTGGGAAAGATAAATAATGTGTTTTGTGTTTTTTCACATTACTTCTTTAAGTAAATGAAAAATCCCAGGAGCCATAATAAGTTTGGTGACAAAGATTTATTCCCGGAGACATTAAGCCCAAACATGTAAAGATTGCCTGTGGATATTTAAATTATAACAGACATGATGCTCATCTGAAATGAGAGAACAAAGAGAACCAACAATACATTTTTGATTCTGCTTATGAAGATACTTCAATGTAAAATAGGTTAAAAGGAAAAGGAGTTTTGCTAGGTCTTATTTTTGATGATTATGCTGCAAGTGATGATTGTGTTGAAATAGAATCATAAGAGATCAGTATTGCTACAATTGCAGAAAATACGTTTGATGAATCAAAATATAAATTGATTTAAAAAGAGATAAGTCAACTTCACTATATTGATTTTTTGTTTTACAATACGCAGTCGGATAAGTCATCCTTGTAATATTGCTTATCATCTAATTTTTTTATCATTTATTACAGTCTTTGAATTGATTGATAGCCATTTGGGCTATTCTGATTTAACTATGAAGATGTGTTGGGAGCAGTGTAAAAATGTTTATCAATGAGTGCAATTAAGGAAATTAATAGTTTTGTATATTATGTCATATAAATTTTTGTCTAGCTAAGAAACCTTAGCTTTATAACATTAATGTTCTGGTGGTAATACAGTTGGCCCCACTTATGCAGGTATTGAATAATAGCATAATTATGTGCGCCTAGAATATTGCAAAATAAAAATAAATCCAATTGTAGTAATAATGCTAAATATGCTGCTTTATTGTTAGGCAGCCCTTTGTTAATTGTATAAAAAGTGACTCTGTCTTTGCTAATTCCTGGTACTGAATCCTATTTGCCTCAATTTATCCTATGAACTATGAAGAGTTATGATTTTAGTTTGCAATTTACTGCATACTTAAATTTCTAGATTTCATAGTATGTAATTAAAATGGATTAACAGTGATTGCAGTGATGGGAAAATTCCTGTATATTGTCGAAACAAATCTATTCCCAATGACAAAAGCTATGGTGAAAATTGGAATCTTATCTATCTATATTAAATGTAAAATATATGCTTAACTGTTATTCACCGTAACTTTGAGAAAAGTGGGGGTGAGTATTATCTATTTTATGCTTTGCAAAATAATTTTAAAATGTAACACTAAAACTTACAAAGCAAACAACATTAAAAGATTGTGTAGGTACACCATGAGTGATGTAAATAAATTAATGTATGGTATTATATAATATTTCTAATATTATAGTAACTTTTAATTTGAAAAAGAAAATATTTCTTTACATGAGCATTTAAATGCCTGTGGTATATGTTAAGTATTTTTGTTGTTTTTACTTAATTCACATTTTTTCTGAAATATATATATATATATAAAGAGAGGGGCTATATTATTGTACAGTAAGAAGTTATCATAATTCACTTCATAGCAAATTTTAAAAGAGTGTATATGTGTTTAAGCAGAGCAGACTCTACCGATCATCCTAAAGTATATCATGATTGTTTTGAATACTGATGGTGTACCCCTTATAAATAACATCTACAAAAACTACTAGCTTGTTTATAGTTCAATTTCTGGAATTTATCTGTCAAATTGTATTATAAATTCCATGGACATCATTTTGCTTTAGGGGAATGTCAGATTTGGAAACTGGCATCAACATACTTACTTGTTCATTTTTTCACACAGAATCACAACATGTGAAAAAGAGAATATAGTGAAATGAATTAAGGATATAGAATGTCGATATAACTTTAATTTATAGACAAATATGTTTTAGATCAAAAATAAAGAGTTGTGATTTCATAGTGTTTTAAATTGGAATTGTCATTTAAAATGAACTCGCCTTTCATCGGGTATCCCTATTGGAATGAACTCAAATATAGAATCCCTACACTGTTTTCTGAAGTGTGGAACATAATCGTTACGCTTGCTGTATATACACTTATCGTTATTGCCTGTATCGTTACCTGTATGTAAATTCTATGGACATCATTTTGCTTTGAGGGAAATTATGAAGTCATTGAAACCTACGTTATTTCTTTAATTTATATAAATCAGGCCATCTAAAGTAAGTATAAAATAATTTAAATTAATTCCTTAAAATGTGGGAAGTTTTGCATGTCTCTCTAGGACAGTATTTCATAAATTGTGGTCTACAATCTATACAGGTAGACTGTGAATAAATCAAATTATTAGAATTCTCTATATATCATTTGAAGTTTGCATATGTCTTTTCAGATTAAACAGACTATATCTCTAATGAAATATCACGGTAGTGGGGATTGTATTAATTTGACCAATAAATAATATTCTTTTATGATCTAAATTACAGTTACATTTATTGAAATACACACAATGTGATTGATTTTTTTTTATTTGTAAATGACAAAATTTTATATTCAACTATAAGAATATTTTACCACTAAAGGAAATTGACAATTGACAACAGTTGAAATAGATGGGTCAGAATTTTTGTGCTATAAAGTGGGAAGATTTCATAGTTTTCTCAGTAAACAGTTGATATAATGGTACTAGTTTATTCATAGCAAACTAAGCAATTATTAAAAAAAAAAAAATCAGAACTTTAACACAAATTTTATTTACATTGCATGTCTATTTTATAATCATCAGGTTATACATATTATCTTAATTTATTCTGGAGAATAATCATTTTTATATACAAATATGATTTCTTTATGAATTTAGAAATGTATCTATTTTAAATGGAGTTACACATTTATCTGGGTGAGTTAAATTATTGCATTTAAGATTTTGAACACATTTCAGAATTAAAAGATATTGCACTTAACACGTTCGCTGCCAAAACTGATATGGTGTGTCCGTTCACACGTGCCAAGATCCTATCTGCATTTTTATGCTTCTAAATTATTTTTAACGGAGAAGAAGGCTCGACCTCCAAAGCCATGTAGAGTTTGTACTGGACAGAAGATAAAGCGTGAAATAAGATATTTTTGCCCGGATGTGTAGAAAAACCAGCACTTTGCATGGAAAATTGTTTTAAAACTTATCACAAATAATTTTGTTTCATTATACTTATTAAAATTTCAACATAATATAATAAAAATATCTTTTATTTGTTGGGTTTTTCAAAATATATCGTGAATAGATATGTTTTTGCGCTCTAAATATTTAGTTATTGTATCTATGTTTTGAGAAATAATGATCCATTTTAGTACGCCAAGAGTATTATTTAATCCCTTCCTGTATGCCAAACACCTAAACATTGCATACATTTGCTATGGCAATACTTGTACTCGGTGATTTAGGTAAGACGATCAATAACAAGTTATCTCGTAGCTGGCAAGTAAACTCAGTTTGCCAACTACGAGTATTCTCGTAGTTGGCAGCGAATGTGTTAATAAATATAAATCATAAATGCATTGATAGTTTATTGGCTTATATTCTCATCCCCTGAACTTAAATTATAAAATGACAAGGAAACATCTCAATATTTAAAGAAAATTAACGTATTTGTATATTGCAAATAAGTTGGTTACTCTTAAATGAATACCAGTTTCCTTGTCATTAAACGATTGATATTTGGGTGTTGTGAATATAAATTAAATTGATTATTTTTTATGATACATATATATTTGAATATTGAATCCTAAATCATTCATTAGGTGATTATTTTCCCTCCAACCATTTGTCTGCTTTTTTGATCTATAGAAAATAGCCCCTAACTACTAGCTTTCCTACTGATTTTTGCCAATCATAAAGAAAGAGGAAGGTTTATACATTTTTAACAAAATATGTAAAATAGAAGTATTTATAACATGCATTGAAAAATAATGCATTCATTTTACAAAAATGTTATACATACTTCTAATTATTTTAAATGTTATATATACTAAGAATTAAAAACAAAAACAAAAAAAACAAAAACATTCCTATTCTCAGCATCTATGCTTGGCAAAAACATCAGGAAAAAATTCAAAAAAGTAAACTAACTAAAATTTTAAGGACTATTTCCCATGGGTTAACATGGGGATGATGAAACAAGTGGCTGGAGGAAAAGGATCCTAAAAAATCCTAAAATCTTCCAGTAATATGCCAAAACACAGCCCATAGTATTTCTGCAGAATCCTATAAAAAGCCTATGGCACCATAAACTAGCCTAAAAATAGCTCCCAAAAGCCTCCTGTGCATGAAGGCATCCCATAAATCCCCAAAGCCTCCTGTGACATGCCTGAAGCCAACCCAGAAGTTTCTAAAGAATCCACTAAAAGCCTAAACACATCCTGAAAATTCATGAACTCATCCTAAAATGGATCTCCACAGTACATCTTAAAGTGTGACATTTGTATCTCCAGAGGACCTCCTCTGGAAGTCTCTAGGAAAATACAGGCCTTCTTTAGGACGTACCGAAATCCTGCATATGACTTCCTCTGGACTTACTGTGGACGTACTTGTGTTGTGTGGGAGGACTCTAGCACAAATTTTAATTTTTTGGAATTAATGATTATTCTCAGTTGATAATTTTTATTACTTTCCTTACATAGATATTATAATGTATATGTAAAGTATTGTGACAGGGTATTTAAATTCGAGTTTTCTATTGAAAAGCCTGCTTTAAGCATCCTTAAACTCGAATCAAACATTTTTTGAGGTGATGTGTCTGTGTATGTATGTTAGTGTGTGTATTTATGTTAGTGTGCATGTCTATGGATGTGATATCTCATGAACAAATGAAGTGTTTCAAAAATAATTTGGTACAATTATTACAATTAATAATTAGTGGAACCCTATTGATTTTAAATGCAATCGAATGTTCAGAAGACTCTCCAAATTTTTAATGAAGTTTTGATAAAATCGTTAAAAAATTAGGACCCTCAATAATGATAAATAATCATTTTATACATAATTTTTTATCAGCACAAATTTTAAAAGCTAGGATGGACTGTTATTGAGATATTGTATGTTTTTAAAATAAATTTATCAAAAAACTACATAAAATTAAAAAAGTAGTAATTAAATATGTTAACTTTCCATATGTAATATTATGCAACAAATCTGTCAATATAATTTTTGTGAATCTGGCTCATTCTATTTATGAGAGAGATGATAATTCAGGACTAAATACATTGGGTAGTGGATCTTGTACCTCATTATTTCACAGTAAAAGAAGCAAAGTTATTGTATTATGTAGATCAAGTCATGTGCTACCTATATCAGATTTTTAAGAGTGATATGGGTTACGTAATACTCATTTGGAAGGATTCCACAATATTTTTAAATTTAAAATACTAAATAGGTTTATAAAATCATATTTTGAAAAACATAATTGAGTAATTCAATAATTGTTTGATGATACCTTTTGTGGTGTTACTCTAACTCCAATGTTAGGAAATACAGTTGCTCCCCCAGCATCAACATCACTCATCTAAAAAATTCAAATTAGCAATAAGCAAATATGCAATTTAGAAACTTTCAATCATATAATGAAATACATCAGAGTTTATACTCTAAATGAATTAACGAGAGTGTGGCTCCGGTTCCACTTGACTTTCTCATACCAGAATTCATTAAGTAGATTTTTTTCTTTTCAAATTTTACAAGAACATTTTTGAAAAATATGTATCATTAGTTCAAATGATCACAATTATAGCGTGCTACTCTTCATTTTAAAGAACTTGAAAAAATCGTTCAATTCATACTCAAGTTTGACAATAGCCCCGTTCACATGCAAGCCCATATTTTCCGGTCATGAAACATTGGGGTGAAGAAGGGGATATTTTCCGGGAACCATTCTAGATTGGTTCACATGTGCAACCCCATTACTCCCGCTTAAAGGGTCAATTTTTAACACTTTACAACAAAGTTGAAAAGTGTTTATGACTTTGTTCATTCATTCATTCATTCTGTCTGTATGTCTGTCCGTTAGCACGATAACTGCCATAAAAATGACTTAATCAAAATCAAATTTTAGTATGTTGTTCAGACGGTCTGTAGAACCTATGGGAATATAAATGAATAATATCACCCAATTAGTTTTGGATTGAACCCGGGTTGGAAAATGAAATACATTGAACCCTATGGGACCTAATTTTTAAAACATATTTTAAGCAGATTTAAAATTCACAAATTGCTTCGAAAATTTTAGGTAATATTCAAATTGTTCCATAAAATATATATATAAAAAAAAATTCAGCAAAATATATTGAGTAGTTTTTTAAATAAAAATTAAAATAATAATTACACCTCTTATATGAAGCAATCACGTGACCATGAAATGAAAAGATCACGTGACCCACTTCAAAATGAAATATGGCATCCATCTTGTCTCAAAATCGTGATTTTTAAAGTTCTTTTTAATTCATATTGAGTGTTGTATCCACCCTAAAACCGCTTTATTTTTGTTTAAATTCTGTGCATCTACATACTGAAACAATGCAATTACAATATATTTGAGTTTAAATGATCATCTAAATTTGATTATTTCTACAACGAAGCCTATTTTTCACTTATGTAAAATGTAAACAGCAAAATATGTAGAATGAGTTTTATAAGAATTGCTGTTAACGCAAAATTATTTAGGTCATGGAGTCTGAATAGCTGAAATGAATGAAATATTCATTGATTTTACAGAGAGAAGGACGATTTTTTTCGATGAAGTTTTAAGCATAGAGTTTAATTACTTGTAGCTCCATGGTCTTAATTTTTAAATAAAATAAATTATTATAGTATTGTGATGAACGAAATGAATGGGAAAATATTATGAATGAAATGCTGCTTTTATAGAGAGAGTCAGGCTTGTTATTTTTTCTATGACATCATTTGAATGAATTTCAGTTGTTTTCGATGAAGTTTTCAAATATAATAAATTATCGTAGTATTATGATAATTTAAAAAATATCACCGAGGAATGTATCGCATTTTAGAGATGTTTAAACCAGGCAATTTATATTTCAATGCTGTCGTTTGAATGAAGTTCATTTTTTTTCGATGAAGTTTTAAGTTTTAAAATATAATAAATTAATGCAGTATTGTAATAAGTTTTAAAATATTACCGAGGAATGTATTGCATTTTAGAGATGTTTAAATAAAATTGCATTGAAGTTGGAAAGTGTTTCATAATCAATGCTTTAAGCATGATTGATCTTTCTTGTTCTTAAATACTTTTGACATTCATTTTTGGTAAACAATATATCTTTTTTTTTAATTGCTATTTTAAAAAGCATATTATTTTTAATTCACTATTTCATGTTATTATTTTATCTATTTAATATTATATAATACCCTTATCTAAAACTAAAAAAATACTTTTATCATTTATTAAAAACTACTTAGATAAACCCAGAAAATTTGCCCAAGAAACAGGACATTATATTTCAAAGTTGCTGCTTCAAAGGAAAATCAGCTGGCTTACATCACTTTTAACTGACACTCAATTGTATACGTTTTGTAATTAAGAAACAAAATTTTTTTATAAAAATTATCCTGATATCGAGGAACAAATATTTCTAATTCATGAGATAGCAGTTAGCTCAAATAAACAAAATGTACATACCCGCATCAATCTTTTTCAGTAGGATTCTCCGCACATTAAATTCTGAGGTATAATAAGGATTAATCCGTTTAATTCGTAAATAAGTCCGTGTAATGAATGCAAAATAATCTATATAAAATGTTGTAGTCATCATAATTTCACAATCTTCAGATAAAATTTGTACACAAGGTCCATGAGGTATCTCAGTATCCGCCATGTTTTTAAAGAAATCGCAGCTGCATGCATGGAATTGTGGGTAAAATCCCCAATCTACCCCCGTTGTTCCCTCAAATAAGAAGAAACAAAATTCTTTCTTTCTTTCAACCCTCTATCAAACCGGTATTTTGCCAGTTTGGACATTGGAACGGTGACAAGGGGAAAATGCGGCTATAATACCAGCTTTAAAATGTGCATTTGAAAGGGGTTAATGTGCCCCCCTGGGCGTAACTTATGACAGCACACACATAAAAATTGTATCTCAACTATTTTTTAAAACAATGATTGGAACTATTATATTTTATGGTCATTGAGACATAACATACCCTTTTTATGTATGATAATGTCAACTTTTATCCTATGCTGCTATGTTAAGAAAATATAAAATTCTGACGTTTTCGCTGAAATTTCAAATAATTCTATCTAGTTCTAAATTTTTATCATTAATAAAGCCAAATATAAAGTTTAATAAAAATCCATTAATATTTGTGGCAGCTATTGTGTATACGACATCAACCACAGACAGCCAAAACGTGTTCATGAGGTCAAATACATATTGGCATCAAAATCGAAAATTTTCATAAAGACAATATTATCTCTATATTATATTCTACAGTATGAGAAAGCAAAAATCTAATTAAGAGAGATAATGCTTGTTAAAAAAAAATTTAGAACAATAAATTTATGAAGAGCCTTCATATGGTGGCAATGTATATACTTTATTTTAGACAGAATTATTAAGCATTTTTATACACTTTTGCACACTTATTTCATACAGTTATACGAGTTATGAAAAAGCCAGAAGTAGGAAAAGAACCAGAAGTGGAAATCCTTAGGGAATCACCTTACTCCTCTGGAATTTGATACTGAATCTGTATCAATCATCATCTAAGCTATATCTATAGACAATCTTGAGAAATAGATTTTTCAAAGAAATTTTTTGAACCAGAAATAGAAAAAGAACCAGAAGGAGAGAGTCTTAATAACCTTAGTAAAATAATGTTAGAATTAAATGATTATTTAGATGTCTGAAAATGTTGAAAATATGGCAACATTGAGTGATCGGAAATGAAATATTGTTTACATACCCCAATTTCAGTGTTAATAGAACTATAAAATGCGTACCATTTTTGTGCTTAAATTTGAAACGGTTTTTAATATTCAGAACTTTTTTTAAGAGTGCAGGTGTCACATTTAATGAACTCTATATAAATAAAATTCCATCTGTTTGTGTCATCAACAGAAAAGAATGGCTATACTGAATTTCATGAAGTTTTGATAGGTAATCTTGGTATAGCCCCATTCTAAATTTAAGCACTCTTCTACCTGTCATCTTTATATCCTACAGACTGTTTGTAATTCCATCTGTAAGCATAGTAGTTACAGCAGACGATTTTTTTTAAATTATATTTTATCAAATGAATTTATTTGTAATTTTTGATCCATTGTGGTAACTATGATAACTGAGTTACTTTTCAAAATCCAAAAGCATATGCTGGCCATTTCTTTAATCAAAATTTAAAAGGTAATGTCAAAATTAAATGATTATTAAATATTTGAAAATGTTGAAAAGAAGGCAACATAGAATGATTAGAGATGAAATTTTGACCTACATACCCCAATTTTAGTGTTAATAGAACTATAAAATGTAGGGTCATTAATACGCTTAAATTTGAAACAGTTTTTGATATTTAAAACTTTTATTAAGTGTGCCTGGTGTCATATTTAATGAACACTATCTATATAAATAAAATTAAAAATCTATCTGTTTGTGACATCATCAAGGGAAAATGGGTGTACCGAATATCAAGAAATTTTGATGATTGGACTTAGTAGGGTCCAACTTAAAATTTAAGCATACATCTTTCTGCCCCTAAGGAGACCAGAAACATAGTCTACAAAAAAGCTATTGTCTAACTGTAAAATTGTTATTATCTATATAAATAAAATTATAAGCTATGATTTTATCTGTCTTCAAAATTTAATGAAAATTGGCCTGAATATATACTCTATAGAATATAGGTCCATGAAGTTTAGTAGTAGAACCAAAATGGCTGCTTGAGAATTAAGCAGTGATATTTTGAAAAATCCTTTAAAATATATAGTTTTTTTTTTTTTTTTTGTTGAGACCCAGACCGTCCGATCTACGAGAAAGATGAAAGGTAACTTTAAAATATATAGTGTAATAAGTGTATTACATATTACACTTAAAATATTTAGTGTAATAAGTAAAGAACATTCCATTTTTAAATATTTAGTTACATGAAAAACACAAGAAAAATCACATTTAGACATGCCAACTTTCCAAACAAAAAAAGCAGGAGACTATTTTGTGGCAAATATATTGTTTACTTTTGGCACTTAATATTTGTTTAAAATTATATTTTATATTTCTAATAAATAAAACATTAAAATACTGTACCATTTAAGTGCATTATGTTTTAAACTTATCAAAAAAAGAAATTCATGAACTATCTATTGAATTAATTCAAATTTATCTGTTTAAAATAGTGCTAGTAACAAAACATAAAAAAAAAATAACTTGATAATATTAATCATTGATAACTTTATTAAATTTTAATGTATAAAAAAATACTGTATTAAATAAAAAATTAACTTTAATGATTAATCAGAATATGAAAATAAACTAGTTTGGTCAATCTAATATGCAATATTTAGAAGATGGAGATGGATGGAAAAGATACTAATGTCCTCTTGGCGACTCACGAGAACAGACTGAATTGTGCGATCGTAACTTATGCAAAACAATTAAAAAATTAACCTTAATAATTAATCAGAATATGAAAAAATGCTAGCTTAGTCTATCTGATATACAATATTTAGAAGATGGAGATGAATGGAAAAAGATACTAATGGACTCTCGACGATTCATGAGAACATATACCGAATTGCACAATCACACTATTTATGTGAAAATAATTTTTAAAAAATAACCGTTTAGCAATTTATGCTGAATTAGAAAACTTTTTAAGGAGCATATTTATTTTATTACTTCCATGAAAAGTGATCGCGATCTTAATTTAGATCACACGTGGCTGTAAATATCCGTTATCACATTAGTTTGATTGGCATTACCGTGCATGCAGCCGTAAATTTACATTGACCTAAACACAACGCAATTTTTCGTAGGAAACCATGCCAATTTCGTAATCCGTTGTATGTTTCCCATACAGACTACAGAGTATAGAAATCATAGTAATCAACATATCTGATCTTCCTCCGAAATTCTCTCGTAGTGCTACGGTCTCTGGTGCTGCTGTCTAGGGGAGGTCAAGGATTGCAATCGGAAATCATTAAATGCATCACTTTACTGATCCCAGTTTGGGTTCAAAATAAAAGAAAATAGCTCCTCGCCTCTAAAAAAGAAATTATTATGGATTTGCTATGATCCCGGGAATAGTAGAAATAAGTGCCAAAAATCGGTGTTTTCAAGAAATTATGCCACATCTGGGTAATCGATAAATTTCAAATAAAAAAGCCGGAGAAATTCGTTAGAAATCCGGAGGCCAGTGAATTAATAAAAAATCTGGAGAGTTGGCACATCTGCACATTGAATTGAATTTATTTTTTTAATCATCTAAATATTCAACAAAAGCAATAAAATCATAAATTAAATCATTAAAACTTATCAGTAAAACTAAATAAAAAGATCACCAACAAAATGTCATTAATTTTTTTTTTTATATTACATTTAAACTCTTATTTTTTTCTATAAAAAGAAAGAAGCTAAACATTTTTTATTTTATATATTAGCTCACATATTAAAAGTATATTTTTCCTCCAAAATCAGCTTCCAATCAGTAGTGCCTTTCTTTTTATAAGCTGTTTTACACTGGCTTCCAAAAGTTAAGCATGGAAGGTAAAATCCACAAAAATGGAAAAGTAAAGCTTTGATTAACTCAAAATTGTACACGAAGGTAGCAAATGTATTTATTCATTAAAGAAAACAAAAATTATGTACAAAGATGAAAAAAATATTTACTTTTTGTAAGTTATATGGTGAGGTCACATTTGGGTCATTAACAAAATGAGGTTTAAAGGCAAACAAACCAAACAAAACTTGTATTAATATGGTATGTGAACACATCGGACCTTCACACAAACTTTGCAACAATTTTACATACTTTTAATGAAGGTGATCAACTATCGCAGATGCGAGCAATGGCCATTCCTCCAATAGGGCAGTTTCCAAATCTCAGAGACTGGCTGGAGGAGGTAAAAGTGAAGAGACAGCATGCCAAAGGGCTTCCCCAAGGTTTTCAATGGGATTGAGGTCGGAAAATACGTCGGTCACTCCATAAGAGAAATGCTCTCACTTTCCAGGTATTTGTGAACGATGTTAACTCGATGGGAATGTGCATTATCGTCCATAAGGAGGAAATCAGGACCAACTGCTGCAGCATAGTCTCGCAATGAAGTCTAGGACTTCATCCCGATACCGCACAGCCATCACAGACCAGTCTTTAAAGATGTGCAGCTCTGTGCGATATCCCATTAAAATTCCAGCCTACACCATGATGCTGCCACCTCTAAATGCATGATGTTCTATGATGTTTTTGGTTTGATTACATGTGCCTCATTCTCCAGATCCTTACACGCTTATAATCTGATTCCAGGGCAAATCTGGACTCATTCGTGAACAGGACGTTGCACCAATCTGAGACAGTCTAATTGACATGTTGAAGACACCATTTTAATCTTGCCCCTCTGACTTGGACAGTTAGTGGAACACAAAAACGTGGTACTCGGGCATACAGTGCCTTCACGTGGAGCCTTCATTGCACAGTACTGCAAATATTGTCTTACCAAATGCCGCTGCAACCATGGATGTAACAGTTGTGGAGGTCACTCATTGATTCAGCTTGGCTACTATAGCAATATATTGATCATCAGAGGGTGTGGTAACCCTTGGACGACTGGGCAAAGGTCTCCGGACAACTATTTGACTTGTTTGGAATTGTTTTCATAATCGAGAAATTACCGAATGATCAACATCAAAGAAAATAGTGACATCTTTGATTGACTGTCCTGCTTCAATGTGTCCGACAGAGCTCACTATCTGTTATTCGCCTTCTTTCAGCCATAGAAACACTAATATCATCAAAAATAATCCTACAAAAGTTATAAACACTTCGTATCAGCATTTAAATGCACATCTTCAAACCCTTCAGAATGCTGGCATCTTCAACGACTGCCTAATTAGCATATATCTAGATAGTCAATCGCGATTGGCTGTAACATACAATATTTGCATACTGCCATCTACATCCGCAGCAATTTTCAGTTACCAAAATTCAAATACGCTTTTGAAAAATGAAAATTTGCATTGTGTGTTTAACTTTTGGAAGTCAGTGTATTTCTGTCTGTTTATTCAGAATGTTTCAATTCTTCACTTCACTTCATGCTTTTAAAATGTGTAAAAGTAAACATTTAAGGATATTTTGTAATCTACATACTCTACTTAATAACTGTATAAAATTTAATGACTGGAGATAAAGGCAAATCAAAATAAGTTCTCCAAATAACACTGCTTTTCACCAAAGTTAGTATTATGGCATCTGAACCAAATTTCATACTCATATATTCTCGAAACTGATGTAAGTAGGGAGCTCATATCTTCAGAATTTTCATAGTTCTAGTTGATAAATTTTTATGCCAATTTTCGTTAAAATCAAAGTAGGTGAGTTTCAATTTTGAAAAAAATTGGATGATTTGACATGATCATTTGACATGGATGATTGACATAAGTCAACTGTTTATAATTATTCCTACAAAAACATGGGAGATCTTTTTTTAGTTTTGATAACTTATTTTTCTGGTACATAATTTTAAAGTTTGAATAACAATAGTCCTAATTTTTAATACATTAATTATGAACAGCTACATCAGAGATTTCCAACCAGGCTCCGCAAGCCTGTGCCAGGGGTTTCATGAGAATTTTCAAAAGCTTGTATAAAGTAAAACTTGTCACCTTTTTTATTATTAAGTAAAAAAATTTAAATTACTAAGGTTTTAGTGTAATCTATTAACAAAATAATAAAGCAATTTGAAATTTTAACTTAGTTAAATATTCCCATGATAAACTTTAATCAGCAAGAATTTTACTTGAGAAGAGAAATTTTGTTGAAGTGAAGAATTTTTGTAGCAGTAAGGAATGTATTTGGCATTAATGAACATTACCAGCCCTCCCATCAACTACTCATAAGACTGCCAGATAAAAATTTTGAAAAAAAAAGTTAAAATCTATTATTATTATTAATTATATCACATAAAATTGTGAATGTATCATAAAAAAAATAATATGTTTTTGTTGACAGTTTTATGAAAAACAATTATATTAAATCAAAATCCTTACAAAATGTATACACATTGTTCATATCTAGTAAGCCAGATGTAAAACAAAAATGTTTGTAATTTTATTATTAACTGCAATTAATAAATAGAAATGGGCAATAAATATTATTTTAATATTTTATTCAAAAGTATGAGTTAATTATTACTTATGAAACTAATTCTACTGCTTTAAACATCTATTTTATAATTTAACACTGTCGAATTTTGTGTCAAGCAAGTAGAGGCTCAACGAGATTTTATGAAATATTTTAAGGGTTCTGCAAAGTAAAAGAGGATGGAAATCACTGAGCTACATACTAAAGATGAAAATTTTCTAATAAAAATAAGAATAATTTTGAGTAGCAAACAAATAATCAAAGGTACTAATTTTATCTTACGTAATTGATCCATGTAGCTATCCTGTTTCCAGTACCTAATCCTTTAAATGCATTGATTTCATCTTTCTAAAATAAAACAAGAAAAATTTAATCATTAAAAATTATTAAACTTTCTAAAATTGCAACTGATACAGTAGAATTTAAAACTATAAAATTATGCAAAAATAGAGATAATTAAAAGTTTCATCTATAAATTTACAAATACTGTAATTGAAAATCTGAAATATGTAACAGTAGAAATCATGTGACCGCACACTTTGGGTTAATTGTATACCCAAACCATGGATAACTCGAAAAATGTAAAGTGGAAAGCTGCAGTAAGCGATTTATTCATAGGCACCAATTTGAAAAATTATTGGGGGTTTTGGAAATTTTAAATCAAATAATCCATACATTTTTTAAAATATTGAAGTAAAATTTAAATTTCATTCAGTCAGATAGATTATCCGGCACAATAAGATATCTGAAATGCTGAAATGAAGCGAATTATAGTTAAGTACAGAAAAATATTTTTTTCCCCAGATAATTATTAATTTCTTTGTATGCTCAACATTATTATATACAATATACAGACACTGTGAATTTCCAACTCAATTATCTTTATAAAAGTAATAAAAAAATGTAAAATTTATTCTTAGGCATTTTTACTGATGTTAAAAAAATCAATAAATTTATCTTTAAATTATTTCCAAGTTAAAATCTTGTATTCAGAATACAATAAATAGTTTGAGGGGTAAATGTCTATACACAATTTATATATAGTAAACAGGAAATGAATAATGAAAAACTTTAAGAATTGATAGCAAAACAAAATTTATGCATATATTTTCCCCACTAAATATGCACAAAAATATTAGTGATACGAGGAACCCACAATAAAATTATTGGGGGTTAAAGAAAAGTCTCGAAAAGTTGGTACCGCTGGATTTATCTATGTCAAAAGTATTGGGCATGTATCACCCAGAAAGCAAGATATCCCAACTATTAAACACACTTTATTAAATAATATTTTTATTTCATTTTTGTTCTTTTTATGTCCATGTTTAATTTAATAGGTTCATTTTTTTTTAAATAGATTTAAATTTTTTAGTTATAATATAAACCTTTTTATTTTTACCTAATTTTTTTCAATGTTTCCCACGAGTAAAGAGAAAATGCAGAAATAAATTTTAACAAGTATTGAATGCTCCTAGCACTGAATTTTCATTCTATATAGAAAATGCCATATATACAATACACAGACACTGTGTTGAAGGCCCACACCACTCGGCTGGCCCAAAGGTTTGCAGCAGGTAATTGAGTGGCTGGACGGTGTTGTTGTTGTTGTTGAGACCCAGACCGTCCGATCTACCAGAAAGGTGTAAGGTAATGGTTTGGATGGCCGGGAAGTACCACCTAATTTAGACCGGAACCCAGTGGGGGAGGCATCCACAGGGACCGTACCCTCCTTCCCCTACTACCTACTTCTTGGAAGGACTTATGGACCCACATGTTTAATGTGATCGTACTCCGCATGAACATGGTGGCAGATGTGGCAGCGTGCAAATCCAGTGCGCAAATCACCGGGCTACTGCTCCTGAAATGTGCCAACAGCATGCGGTGTGCCCAGGTGGTCACCCACCCAAGTACCAACCACGCCCGATGCTGCATGACTTTGGTGATCTAATGAGAACCGGTGTTTTCAGCATGGTAGGGCTGTTGGCTCTTGGATGGATTGTGTTGTTGTTGAGACCCAGATCGTCCGACCTACCAGAGAGGTGTAAGGTATCTGTTTGGACAGCTGGGAAGTGCCACCCAATTTAGACCAGAACCCAGAGGGGGAGGCATCCACAGGGACTGTACCCTCCTTCCCCTAACACCAACCTCTAGGAAGGACTTACAGACCCACATGTTTAAAGTGATCGTACTCCGCATGAACACGGTGGCAGTTTTGGCAGTGGAGGGAATCGAACCCAGGCCTACTGAGTGCAACTCCCATGCGCTAATCACAAGGCTACCGCGCCCTGGCTGAACTGTGTTGTTGTTGAGATCCAGACTGTCTGACCTACCAGAAAGGTGTAAGGTAACTTGGCTGGAATGTGTGGAAAACCCAGGCCGTCCGACTCATCCAGAGTGGCTGGAATGTGTTGACCCAGACCACATGACCAACCCTAGGGTTTACAGTAGCAATATGTGTTGCCGGTGGCTGGAATGTGTTGAAGACCCAGACCGTCCGGCTCGTCCTGAGGACTTGAGCAACCATTTAGACGTCAATTTTCTTTAAAAAAGTAATAAAAAAATGTAAAATGTATTCTTAGGTATTTTTACGGATGTTAAAAACCACGTCACGTTAAAGATACCAAAATGATGTAACCACTAGTCTTAATGTATTAGCTTGGATGTGCTTGCCAACTAAGAGTGAATAATTTAAATATTTCAATTTGCAAATGCTTTTAATTTTAAAATCGTTAAATTTTGAAATGTGTTTATTTACAATTAAAATTAAACGTTTAAACTTTAAACATATTTGTTTGCTTGTGAATAGCTATGTATTTTAAAATAAATGGAGTTTTAAAATGCTTTGTTTATTTTTTAAATAAATTTAAATATTTGAATGCTTAGTTTATGTTTGTGTAAAAAGCATTTTAAAATCTTTTAATGTTTATTAAGCATGCAATCAGTATTTATGTTTTGTCCAATATTTTGCAAAATTAAAAAAAACAAAATATAACCACTTTAGCTGAAATGCAAAAATCGCTTTTTTCCCTGTAAAGTGAAATACTTGTTTCACAAGGGTTTTCTGTTTGATGCATTTTTCTACAATAAGGATTGTCGTTTATGGTTGAATATTGGATAATAATTAAAGATATATCCGTTGAGTTTCAAAAAAATATAATTAAGATATATAATTACAGTATTTGTTTAGAATACAATCTGTTTTACATATTTTTCAACAAAAATGTAATTTTTAATAATATTAGACATATCTTCGATTACGTCCCTCAGTGATAAGTTGAATTTTCATTTCCTA
The DNA here is from genome assembly GCA_951213105.1 of Amaurobius ferox. Lineage (NCBI taxonomy): Eukaryota > Metazoa > Arthropoda > Arachnida > Araneae > Amaurobiidae > Amaurobius > Amaurobius ferox. The sequence continues at coordinate 14,727,717 of OX578152.1, read as the reverse complement.
ATTGCATCAATAAATTTACTGGAGTGTGGCTCAACTTGACTTTCTCATAACAGAATCCCATTGTTTAGTAACTTTTATTCTTCAAATTTTACAAGAAAAATTTTGAAAAATTGGTATTGTGGTGCCAAATGATTATAATTATAGCATGTTACCTTTCACTTTAAAAGGCTTGATGCGAAGAGGAAGGAATTTGCCCCCAAAGGAGGTTAATGATGTTATGAACAAAAAAACCTGATGTAGGCAACACATGACTTTCCTTATATAATGCAATGAATTTACTACTTTTACAGTAAAAAAAAAAAGTTTTTCGTATAGTAGATACTTATATTCTTTCTAAGATATTGAATTTTCGACAATCAGTCGTCATTTTCATAGATTTAGCATCATTTTTATTAACATGGTGAGATTTTCGTTAATTTGGTAACATTTCAAAAAGTCGCCAAGTTGGCGACATTCCGCCAAATTTGGCGCCAAAATCTCGCCAAGCGTTAAGGACTGAGAAATAAGTTATTCTTACAGCAGATAAATGACTATTGGCTTTCAAATACAAAAGTATTACTCAAAGTATCTTTTCTCATGAATGGAATGACCTAAATCCACGAGAATGATGTCACTAAATTTATCACATGATATTACATATGAAAAGTGAGCATGTTTCTCAACAGTTAATATATATTTTTTAATTTATGGGATTTTTTGATAAATTTATTTGAAAAATGTGCAATATTTTGAGAACGGTTCGTGCTAGCGTTCCAAAATTTATGTTAAACGTTTTTTAAGGAAAAATTACATAAGAAATGTCTATTTGCATAACTTTATTAAAAATTTTGATTTTTTTGATGTTTTTTTCAAAATTTGACTCGAAAATTTAGGGGGTTCTGAACATTCGATTATGTTTAAAAACAATAGGCTTCTAGTATTCACGGATTGTGATTTTTGTACCAAATTTCATTCGAATCACTCCATTCATGCATGAGATATCATCTCCACAGACTCACTGACACATACACACACACACATCACCTCAAAAATGTTTGATTCATGATCAGGGATGCTTGAAACGTGCTCTCCCGTCGAAAACTCAAACTCGATTTTTCGACCCCGTCACAATACTTTCCTTATACATAATGTATATAAGGAAAGTAAAAATTATACTATTTTTCACAATGATCAAAACTATTAAGTCTCATGATCATTGAGCCACATAAATAAACCCTTTTATGCATGATTATGTTAAATTTTGTCTTATGCTGCCATGTTAGATAAAATATAAAATTTCAAAGTTTTTGCCTGAATTTAAAAAAATTCTATCCCGTTCTAGTATTTTGATAATGAAATCAGACAAAGTTTTCTGAAAATTTATTAATTTTTGTGGTCAAGGTGCACACAAAAATTGACCACAGACATGCACAGACTGACATCACTCCAAAAATAATTAAAACATGTTCAAGAGGTCTTAAAATATATATTAGCATCAAAATATCGAATTTGAAAATTTTTATGAAAACAATACTTTCTCTATACTATATTACATAGTATGAGGCAGTAAAAGTTTAAATAATAGAGATAAATGTGTGAAGCTCAAGAAATTATGGTCTTAACTCAAACCTTTATTTATAAAATTTTAACGATATTATTTTGCAAAATTGCTGATATATGTTTGAGAATGGTTGGTTCTATTATGATGTTCAAAAAATCGTTCTTTTCATCTATTAGATGGCAACAACAGTGATTTTAAGCCAGTTGAAGAACATAATTTAGAGAGTTTTGTTTCACATCTGTTTGAAGTATCGGAATTTTGTTATTAACTGATGAGAAAAACACAATTTTATGATTTACGTTTAATGAGTATATTTATTCATTCCCTATCATTTCTGACATGCATTTAGTTATTTTTAATATGAATGAAAGTGCTAAAATACTGTGTCTCCTATTAGTACATGAAAGCGAGATATGCATAGTGCATACTTCATTTTCCAATGTTAGTTTCACTTCCTGCACTGAAGAAAAACAAATCTATATGTTATTCCTGTTATGGTTATTTTTGAGACACGAACTGGCCATCCTCTGTCATCCATCAGTGAAATTGAATTTGTTTCTGTACAAAAAGGTCACATCATGAGTTAACAATTCAAGTGAGATCTTTTATCAATTAACTTGGAATAAATAAAAATCATCGCTAAAATACTCAGAGGTGATATTGATAATTCAGTTTTTATTGCAATGTATCCTACAAATGTTATAAGTTTTAAATATGCTCCCATTACCTCTGTGGTGTGGCTGCATTGAATCATTTACTGCAACGAAAGATATCCCCAATTATACCTTCGGGCTCGGAGAATTTTTCAGGCAACGGTCATAATACACGTTTATGATGCTTCTGGTTCTGAATTTGAACCTACCCCCCCCCCCCATCATCGGGGATCTGCAGCCCCCCACAGTTGGTGACTTTGGACATACGAGCATGCAACCTTCTCTCCAACGATCTCACCTCTCTCACAAGATGGCAGCACTACAGATGACACACACTTTCTCCTCTCCTCTCGTGGTTGACTACGACTGACACCACGCCACTGCACAATGAGGTACGACATGTCTCCAGGCTATTCAGGTCATAGCTGAGTTTCAGCTTGGAGACATGGTGGGGGTTTTCTGGCTGCCCCCCCCCTCCTCACTGAAATCTGACCAAGTTTCTCACCCATAGATATCCGTGCCCATAGATAGCCGTGTTCATGCGGAGTACGATCACGTTAAACATGTGGGTCCGAAAGTCCTTCCGAGAGGTTGGTGGTAGGGGAAGGAGGGTACGGTCCCTGTGGATGCCCCCCCCACTGGGTTCCGGTCTAAATTGGGTGGCACTTCCCGACCGTCCAAACAGTTACCTTACACCTTTCTGGTAGGTCGGACGGTCTGGGTTTCATCAACAACAACCCATAGATATCCTCTCTACATTCTCACCAGGAAGGGGAGTGTATGGCAGGGCTGCATTGTGTCACTCACTGCTACAAAAGACATCCTCGATTATACCTTCGGTTTGGAGAATTCTTCTGTCTTAAAGGTCATAATAAGGGTCTACGATGCTCCTGGTTCTCAGTTAGATACTATCCCCCACCATTGGGGATTTGCAGCCCTTCCACTCTTCCGTAAAAGTAAAAAATAAGTTTCAATTCTAAAACATTATAACAGAAGCAATGTTTAACTTTCAACAATTAAAAAAAATTCTACTAATTATGTGTAACTTCAAAAAATAATTAGCTAAATTCCTTTATATAATTTGAATTTTTTCAAACACTATACACTAAATAAATGGTTATTACTTTCCTTATATACATAGTGTAATGTATGGGGAAAGTATTGTGATGGGGTCGAAAATTCGAATTTTAGTTTTCGATGGAAGGGCATGTTTTAAGCATATCTGAACTCGAATCAACTGTTTGTGAGGTGATGTCTGTGTATGTGTCCATGAGTCTGTGGGTATCTCACGAATGAATGGCGTGTTTTGAACAAAATTTGGTACAAAAATTACAATTAGTGAATATTGGAAGACTATCAATTTTAAATACAATCGAATATTCGGAAGACCCCAAAATTTTCAGATAAAATTTTGGGGTCTTCCGAATTCTCCTCTGTCATCCATTAGTGAAATTGAATTTGTTTGTGTACAAAAAGGTCACATCATGAGTTAACAATTCAAGTGAGTTCTTTTATCAATTAACTTGGAATAAATAAAAATCATCACTGAAATACTCGGAGGTGATGTTGATAATTCAGCTTTTATTGAAATGTATCCTACAAATGTTATAAGTTTTAAATATGCTCCCATTACCTCTGTGGTGCGGCTGCATTGCGTCACTCACTGCAACAAAAGATATCCCTAATTATACCTTCGAGCTCGGAAAATTTTTCAGGCTCAACGGTCATAATACGGGTCTATGATGCTTCTGGTTCCGAATTTGAACCTATGCCTCACCATCGGAGATCTGCAGCCCCCCACAGTTGGTGACTTTGGACATACGAGCAAGCAACCTTCTCTCTCTCCAACGATCTCACCTCTCTTACAAGATGGCAGCACTACAGATGACACACACTTTCTCCTTTCCTCACGTGGTTAACTACGACTGATGCCACGCCACCGCACAATGAGGTACGAGATGCCTCCGGGCTATTCAGGTCATAACTGAGTTTCAGCTTGGAGACATGGTGGGGGTTTTCTGGCTGGCCCCCTCCTCACTGAAATTTGACCGAGCTTCTCACCCGTAGATATCCTCTCTACATTCTCACCAGGAAGGGGAGTGTATGGCAGGGCTGCATTGTGTCACTCATTGCTACAAAAGAAATCCTCAATTATACCTTCGGTTTGGAGAATTCTTCTGTCTTAATGGTCATAGTAAGGGTCTACGATGCTCCTGGTTCTCAGTTTGATACTACCCCCCACCATTGGGGATTTGCGGCCCTTCCACTCCTCCGTAAAAGTAAAAAATAAGTTTCAATTCTAAAACATTATAACAGAAGCAATGGTTAACTTTCAACAATTAAAAAAAATTCTACTAATTATGTGTAACTTCAAAAAATAATTAGCTAAATTCTTCTATATAATTTGAATTTTTTCAAACACTATACACTAAATAAATGGTTATTACTTTCCTTATATACATAGTGTAATGTATGGGGAAAGTATTGTGATGGGGTCGAAAATTCGAATTTTAGTTTTCGATGGAAGGGCATGTTTTAAGCATATCTGAACTCGAATCAACTGTTTGTGAGGTGATGTCTGTGTATGTGTCCATGAGTCTGTGGATATCTCACGAATGAATGGAGTGTTTTGAACAAAATTTGGTACAAAAATTACAATCAGTGAATATTGGAAGACTATCAATTTTAAATACAATCGAATATTCGGAATACTCCAAAATTTTGCACCAAAGGCAACTTTTTTTGGCAAAAGAGACTATGTGTAAGCTTCAAAATTAATTTTGAATTGAAACAAAATACTATAGTTTCTAAGGTAGTTTCCATGAAATTTACATTGGATATTCATTTGATAAGTCAGATAAGTTAATTTTCAGCTAAGTTTCAATTATTTTCATAAGATTTCTAAGTCAGTTATCTAATTAGAATTATTTGAATTGTTATAAATGGCGAAAAAATAAAATACAACTTTGATGACACAGAATGCTTTTTCATAATTAGTGAGTGAAAATAACATTTCTATCATTACAATTAATTGCATAGAAATGCTTCTAAATTAGAAAAATTATACAAGGTTCATAGGTACCATGCTGAAAACACCGGTTCTCGTTAGATCACCGAAGTCAAGCAGCATCAGGCACGGTTAGTACTTGGATGGTGACCACCTGGGAACACAGGGTGCTGTTGGCACATTTCGGGAGCAGTAGCCAGTGGTTTGCGCGCTGGATTTGCATGCTGCCACACCTGCTGCCGTGTTCATACGGAGTACGATCATGTTAAACATGTGGGTCCTTAAGTCCTTCCGAGAGGTTGGTGGCAGGGGAAGGAGGGTACGGTCCCTGTGTATGCCTCCCCCACTGGGTTCCGGTCTAAATTAGGTGGCACTTCCCGGCCGTCCAAACAGTTACCTTACACCTTTCTGGTAGGTCGGACGGTCTGGGTCTCAACAACAACAATAAGGTTCATAGGAAAGTTCTTATGTACACCATTAACTTTGAGAAAAGATTAATGTGTATACATGTTATTTCCATATATAGTAAAGTAACTATGCCCAATCAAATAAAAGTGACTGCAACACCCCTAGTGGAAAATCTATATAGTTAGGATAACAAACTCGACAGCAAAGTGAGATAGACAAAAAAAAAGTTAATTACAAAGTTGTAGAGTGATCACGCTCAAATAAATAAAAGTGATTGCAGTGTCCCTAGTGGGGAATCAATAAAATTAAGATAACGAACTCAGCAACAATGTGATAGACGAAGTAAACTAATTACAAAGTTAGAGAATTGTCTGATTAGTAGGAATGGACACCAGGAATGCAAGAAACACCTATGTATTAAAGGCAATACATATCTGTCAAGAAGCTGTATCATCAGGGATTGTAACATGTAAACATCTGCAATCTCGTTAAAGTATGTGGTAATATTCTTGTTTGAATTTAAATGTACATTATTGTTGTTGGAGAGCATTTTAAACAGGCTGTACATTTGTAAGTAAAATACATTTTGTGCAAAAGATAAAGAAAACTTGAGCAACACATATAAACACAAATAACACAATAATGCAGCATACAGCTGCTTCGAGGATACGCTGAATCCTCTTCACCAGTTCAAGAAAACCAATAAACCTGAAATCCAAGAGCGAAATGGGCACATACAGAAGCAAGCTCTTAATGCAGGTCTTGGGTATATACCCCCTCCCCCCTATTTTTTCTATTTGTATCCATTCTTTTTTTGAACTTCAGGTTTATTGGTTCTCTTGCACTGACAAAGGGGTTCCAGAGTATTTTTGAAACAGCTGTATGCTGCATTATTGTGTTACTTGTGCTTATATATGTTGCTCCAGTTTTCTTTAGGTTGTACATTAGATTCCTATACATGTAAGATTGCCTTAAATTCCTGTGCATTTTAATATTCCTGAATATGACAACAATTCACCAATAATCACGTTTTAAATAAATACCTTCTGCAGCAGTTTTAGTGCCGATTCCTACATATTAGACAAGGCTCTAGAATTTTGTAACTGGCTTTTCTCATATATCTCGCTCTGTTGCTACGTCATTATCTTAACTTAAGTCATTATCTTAACTTTTTAAACTTTCCACTATAGCTGCTGCAATCACTTTTTTTCAATCAGGCATGGTCACTTTACTTTAGATAGCAGGGGCCACATTGCCAATCACCATTGTCACATTTTGCGAAAGAAAATTCAATTTGTCAATTGAAAAAAAGATTTGACAAAAATGTTTGTTATGAATTCTGCCAATGTCAAAATCAAAAAATTGTGGTATACTAACCATAATGTGTACTACTATCCTATTTGCTTTTTCTAAAACAATAATTTTTGGAATTTGAGAACTTACATATCAAAATTTTTTTTCAAATGGAACGTCAAAATAAAATTTGGCGAATAAATATTCTATATGGTGAAAGAAAATTTCATTTGGCAAATTGGTTGGCGGAAGGAATAAAAAAACCAGAGCAACCCCTGAGATAGACCTATTGTACACTCATGGACCTTTCAATATAAAGTTATTGGGGTGCTTAAGGACTTCTGTTAAGATAACTGGTAGAAATACAAAAATAAGAATCTTAAAAATAAAGTAAAATATATTGTAAGTAAAAAAAAAAACTCACTCTAGCAAAATCATAATGAGGTTCATAATGTCCTCCAATCCCATAATTGACAACTTGAAGCTCTTCTGCTGTATCAGTATCAAGTCCAGTAATGGCCTCTACACGTTTACTCACACGGCTAACTACTTCATGGTCTTCATTTCTAAGCCAAGCACTAATAAGCAAGATTCAGAGAGATACTAGTAAATAAGATATCTAGTGAGACTAGTAAATAAGAAATTATAATACAGGGTGATCGAAAGGAGGTGCATATAAAATGTTAAATGCATATGTACTGAGAAATTGAAATAGTAGACTTTTTTTATGTGTATAACATCTATGTTTGGGGTATCTGTGGTGAAATCGAAGCATTACAAAAAATGTAAGCACTTTGAATACTTATATCTTCGAACATAATAAATAAAAATGTAAACAATCAATTTTTAGTTGTTTTGAGGAAAATATAGTATAGATTATGAATACATAAAAATAGCTTCAATATTTTAATCTTTAATTTTTTTTTTCATTAAAAAGAACTGTCCAAGGGAGTTTTTTTTTTCATTTTGCTTACTTTCATGCAAAATGTCTTCAAAATAAAAGATAGTGTCAGAAGACAATGCCTTTTTACATTGTTTATAATGTTAATTAGTATGAATTACCTTTCCTTTAATAAGAATATTTTTTCCTTTAATAAGCAAATTTATACTTCAACTTTATATATATTTTTACAAATTTATTCTTAAATTTAAATCAAAGTAACACCTTAATTTTAGGAATTAAGACTTATAAGGACTTTAAGATTTAATTTATTTCATCTGAGAGCTTTACAATTAGTTTTTTCAACTACGTTACATTGGAGAAACAGCTGAGATTGATGGAACAAATAATTCCGGAATACCTTATCTGAACCATTTCCTTTTCAGAATTCACAAGTAGTGTTTTTACAGATGGCGACAATATAAAGGGGGATCCTTTGTATTTTACAGTGCTGACTGAATTTCAGAAGAAGACATCCCAATTTGATTGCTTCCAACCAGTTTAGAGGATTTATGGCCAACTGACTCACCCCTCTTCCATTTTTGATCCTGTGTGAAATAATTTTTTAGAACAGCTAAAAACCCTTTCGGTGCGACCTTGAGATACTTTAGAGGGCATGCAATGCGACCGTGGGTACGTTGAAATCACTGGTCTGCGACCTAGTTTATTCAAAGAACGTAGGGACGTGGTTTATTATGAGATAACTTCATTTCGAGTCACTAGGATGTAGACAAAGCGATTCATCATGAAAGGATACTATTCGCTTTGCATGTGCAAAGCCAGGACCTTTATATCATTTGACAAATTTTTGTGAAGTTATGAGGATAGCCGGCGCTTGTTAAGGGTGGCCGGCAAGCTATTTTATCATTTTTGTCAAGAATGCTGATTTTCCCATCCGGGAGTGTGATTTTTACTATCAAATCCACGATTGTTGAACAGAGCCACTTTTATGGAATTGATTGTCGACAATGATACCATGTATGGACGAATTAGCTTTTATTTCTTGTTCTTTACCTCTATTGAACATGTTGCAGGAAAACCATCAATTCAGTAAAGGGATATAGCAACCATTCATTGATTCGAAGCCATTTTATCGGATCAGTAATTAGGCACCCCCCCCCCCTCTTTTATCTCGAATTTGGGAAAAATATTCCTCTTCATTGACAATCGTAAATTTTAATGATTGGACTGTTTGTCCCGAATCTAACCGAAAAACCTAAAGTGACTTTCTGATACAAGAGTGCCGGATTTTCCAGATGCAATAATAATAAAAAAGAATTGCATTACTCCGTTTGAGTAACTTTGGCAAAATATTTGACAAGGCAGTATTCACAATTATGGAATAAAGTTGGTAATAATATGAATTCATATTAATTAGAACTGCCACGACTACATCACCTACATAACGTAAAGGATTGTTCAGATTGTTGATCCTTGCTAATCAAGCCTGAATGACTGCATTCTAAGCAAATCTGAATGGCGAAGGAAGACATACCCAGTGTCAAATGACTTCCACTGCGGATTATAAATTGGTACGATCCTCATCATTGAGAGTAGAATTGACTATAACATCCAGTCCTGCTCTATTAGCACTATAGTGAACTTTATACATGACTCAAGGCAATACAAGAACAAATGATGACAAGGACCCTTATAATCATCGCAAAAGACTTCTAAAATCTGTGAGTGTTATATATTTTTCTAGATTTTCCTCCAATGTTATAATGAACTTACACATAAAAAAATAAGACTAGTTAATAAGCATAAAAAATAAATTTGAACTTTATACATGACTCAAGGCAATACAAGAACAAATGATGACAAGGACCCTTATAATCATCGCAAAAGACTTCTAAAATCTGTGAGTGTTATATATTTTTCTAGATTTTCCTCCAATGTTATAATGAACTTACACATAAAAAAATAAGACTAGTTAATAAGCATAAAAAATAAATTTATTAATAAATAACTTCATTAACAAAAAATAAATAATATATATATATATATATATATATATATATATATATTAAGAATTTTATTTTACTATATATATATATATTAAAATAATGATTGATAAATTTAATTAAGATAAAAAGATTCAAAATAAAAAAATAGGGGAAAGGAATGATGTTGAAGTGCCTACCTGTTGTGTCAAACTATTAATATTACTTTACTGTGAAGTGCATTGTATGTAATTCAATTATAAATGTGCAGTTTCACGATAATGACTTTTTTTTAATAAGAGATAACTTGTGACAATTATCAAGAGATAAAAATTTGTATAATGTTAGTCAAGAGAATTTTGCTAAATATACTTGTGATTGTTATAGTGTAATTAAGATCTTTGAGTGCTCAAATTCACATTCTTTTTTTTATTAGAATGATTTTTAAATAATTTCTACTTTTTTAATTTTTAAATAATTTCTACTCTTTTTAGTTAATAGCTTTGGAGATTATAATTCCAAGGTAAGTTTTGTGAACGTATACCACCATAATTATTTTTTTCAAACGTGGGGTATTCGATCTTGGCCATATCAAAAGTACCCTTACAGATAGATATAAATAGTAAGGGACAAAAATATGTAATAGGAAATACAGTTTCTAGATTTATAATTTGTTTTTAAAAAGCTCTTATAAATTTTTTGAGTAATCGTCTTGTCAAGTTGAAGAAGATTGAAAATCTCTAGTTTTAAATGCTTATATCTTAAAAACTAAAAGTGCTATGAATAATAAGCAAGAACTTATAGCTTTTTAAAAAAGTCGTACAAGTGTTTATAATTAGATTCTGAATCCAGCTCTCAGTTTTTGAAATATAGTGGTTATAATTTTTTTATATTTTAGTAACCTGGGTTTTCCAATGGCAAAGGAAAGTTGTAATATTTATAATGTCATGAATATTGCTGCTTAACCCCTTCCTTCTCGCTCCCGTCAAAATGACGGGGTGAGTTTTCGCCCTCTATTTCTCGTGCCCGTGATATTTCCGGGCTGGAGTGTTCAAAAGTTACGTGCTAAAAAGATTAAAACCAATTCATTTCTTTTGCCCGGAAAATTTTTTATTTCTCATATTACACAGCAGATGGCAGTACCAGTATATTTTTAATGTATTTGTAGATATTTAGTTTATTTTAAACTAGATGGCAGCACTAATCAAACATTAGTATTTTTGATATGTATTTTGTAATCTGAGAACAGTTACTTAGTCTCGTTGTGAATACACGTGGTTTGTGTTCTGTGATAAAATATATTTTTTAATATTCTGTACATTATGGAGTCAGAGTCAGGAAGTGAATTGGATTCTAATTTTAGTATAAATGGATCCGAGAGTGATTCTGAAATAACTGATTTTTATGAAAGTTCGGTTAGTGAATCTGAGAGCAATGATGATGGATCTGTACTGTTGCCTGGACGAGTATGGACGAAAATTCTTTCTACTTCAATACTAAGTTTAATAAAGTTCTCTTTTAATGGCAAAACGCTTTTCTTAAAACAAAATTTCTTAAATTCTTCTGGCGGCCTGGAAAATCAACATTGTCACAATAACCCTGAATGTTGACTTTTCATTAATTTTTTTTTTTTTTATTTTAAGCCAAAAAAAAATCCAAAAATTAAAAATGAATGCATATATTGTTCACACACTTATTTTTATATAATTTTCTTGAATAAAAAAAATAGGCACTTTTATAACCGTTTTCTTGAAAATTATCCGATCGTTAAGGGGTTAATATGTTTACTTACTCCTTAGTGAAATATTGGTGCACAAGCATGAGCTATTTTATTTAGTTTTTAAAAAATTAGGAGGTTAAATAAACTTGTGGATTCTAAAGATGTTTAATGAAATTTGAACAGAATAGATCGAAATATACATATTCAAGAACATATTTTTGTGCCAACAGGCAAGTTTGTAGATTAACTTGAATTTAAAATCTTGTCAGATATATTGCATAAGTTTAATTTATATACCACCAAGCAAGTTAGTAAAATAATTTGATATTTTAATGAAGTGTATGGCGTGATGAAATCAAAACAAAAACTAAAAGTGCTAACTAGCTATAAACAGTTAATAATTTGTAGTACTTTGAAAGTCTGTAACTGAAAAAATCAAATAAAGATATTGAACTTTATTGAAGTTTTATTTTACAAAATGTTATTCATGCAAAAACCCTTTTAGTTTCATAGGACTGGAGCCACAGCCAATTTTTTCAGATAGTTTGCACTAATATACTATAAAAAATGCATCAGAAATATTGTCTACTCTTTTTAATAGATCAGATAATAAGTACATACCCCTTCTATATCAATCAAAGCGCATGGTGTTTCCTAGATTGCAAATGTTTTTTAGAACAATAATTCACTACCCACATGAGAGTCAATGTCATTGAAGAGTTCCAGCAACACAGTCTCTATTTCAGACACTGTGAGTTGAAATGAAAGGCCTGCCTGTTTTCGATTTGTCTGCAACAGATCCAGTTCTTTGAAAACGATTTATCAACCGTACAATTGTTAAGGGTTTTAGAGGACATTTCTTCTGAAACTCTTCAATGACACTTTTATAAGAATGGCTAGAGAAATACTGCTCTAAAATAATTAAAAAAAAATTGTTTCATTCTTGGAAAATGCCATTTTCTTTGATTAATAAAATGTGATTATTAATTAGCATTAAAAACAGCAGACAATATTTCTGATATATTTTTCAAGGTTTATTAGCACCATCTAACAGAAAAAAACATACTAACATCGAAAATTCAGAATCATATGGTCTTTGCCCATTTTGAATAAAAAAAATTCTGGATTATAGAGTTTGGATAAAATTCAAAATTAGTATTAACTAAATACACTATTTTTGTCAAAATTAATGATTTTGTCTGATAGATTGTTTTTCTTTATGTTGCTAGTGCTGAATGACGAATGTTTATGTTAGGAATGAGTTTTCTAAAGCTTCGATGTTTGAAAGCCAAAATTTTACTTTTACTCCTTTGTTTAAATGCACAAATTTCAGATTCCGGAAATAGGGGATCATTATTTTGTCTGGTAGATTGTTTTTGTTTATATTGCTAACTTAGTTGATTCATCTTATGTGTTTGACAAATGTTTATGTTAGGAATGAGTTCTCTGAAGCTTGACGATAATTGTAAACCAAAATGTTACTGTTGATTCTTTGTTTAAATTTGCAAAATTTTAAATTATTTTAATTTTAATTTAGTCTGGAAATTAGCAACTTTTATTGGGAAAAAAAAAAAAAAAAAATTCTGAATTTTGGATTACAGGTCGGGGTACAATGGTTCAATTTGTTACTTGTTATTTAAAAAATTCTACAGCAAAACTTAATTGCAATTATTGTTTTTAAGTAAGTATATCATAAACCTGAATATATAGACAATATGTATACTCATGAAAAGTGATAATTTTGCTCATCGTCTAAAAGAAAAATGTCAAAATGTATGAAAGTGGTCTATTGTACCCCAACCTCCCCTAGTCACTAGTTTTAATTGTAATATGCAGTGCATTATACTTAAAAGTAAACCTTTCAGTATGTTATAACTGTAATAGCAAACTATTAAATGTAAACTATTTGATAAAATGATCAAATTGATCATACAAAGTTAAAATAAGAATAAATTTAATTTTATAAACATATTGGGAACCAAATATTGTGGGGGCACTTGCCAAATGCTTCACATGTCCATGCAGTAATATGGGCCAGCCAACAATGGGGCAAAACTCTGTTCTTTTATTGTTGCACATAAGATCACAACATGCTTATTTTGTCATATGAAGCTGTAATGTGAAATAATTATTTGTGCTTATAATTTTGTTTATTATCTTATTTTTCTGTTATACACCCCAAAAGTTAGCAGCAAATTGCATTTAAACATCTATGCATGCAAATATTGTTGATTTTAAAATTCTTTAGTTAATTTATAAATTACGTACTTACATGTTTTAAAAATACTTATATTCTATACTATAAAGTGTCGTATTCGTGTATATTGTATCTTGTAAATTGGCTTAAAGATTTTGATGAAATGAGATGAATATATGGAGAGTTTTATAGAAAAATCTGCTGAATTGGTGGCTGAGCAATAAAGGCAAGGATTTCCTAGTGCTCGCTCGGCTGCTGAGTTGTGAGTTCGAGTCCCATCTGTGATTATGGATGTTGTGTTGTCAGGCATAACGTGTTCTGCCCCCACTGGTACAGTGGGGCAGGGTCTTTATGACAGCTAAATGGCTCACAATTCTGGCCAATGATTAGGTGACTGATTGCATGCATCAAGTGCCTAACCATTAGCAAATAAATAAAATAGAAAAAAAAAAGTAATTCTATTTTAACATAATTATTATCAGTTTTATCCCATTTATCTTCATTTCTTTAAGAGACAATATAGACAGTAGAGTGCACAGTTTTGACTTAATGAATTTGGGATATTTTGTTTGTAACCTTTAACATGTTGCTAAAATAAAATTTTAGAAGTGTTATATTAAAATCCAGGTTTTTGAAAGTAAAATTAATAATAAAGACTATCATTTTATGCATGAAATATGTAAATTTTGATAAGAAAAAAAAACCTAATGTATTTATTATACAAAATTCACCCAGGAAATCCATATCCTTCTTAATGAATTTGGGATATTTTGTTTGTAACCTTTAACATGTTGCTAAAATAAAATTTTAGAAGTATTATATTAAAATCCAGGTTTTTGAAAGTAAAATTAATAATAAAGATTATCATTTTATGCATGAAATATGTAAATTTTGATAAGAAAAAAAAAAGTCTAATGTATTTATTATACAAAATTCACCCAGGAAATCCATATCCTTGTCTTTATACAATTTGGTAAATCTCTATTTTTGACTCCATTATCCGTTAATTACTGTAATTTAGAAGATAAATTTGAGTTCATTTATGATATTTAAGAGTCAGTATGCAACATTTCATTTATCTCTATGTTTAAAGCAAGAAAAAAAAAAATTGTGTCATCGTTTAATGATTTTCTACAAAGCACTACTAGTCCACAAATCGAAAGGGCTGGCAGTGATGTCACAAGCTTGACAAGAAAGGTTACAATGGGAGAATAGCTACTGAGATAACCTGTTAATGTTCCACTAACTTTACTAAAATACATACCTTTTACTAATTCTATAGCTTGCAATTTCAAGTTCACCAGATTCAGAATTTTGCACAGTTGCACGAGCAAGCTAAAAATAAAAAAGCCTTTCATAAAACACAATCTAAATTTAGATAACAGATTTTGGAGTTGCTCAATTAAAAATATTTTAATATTATTAATATAGTATGGTTACAACATTTTATTTTTACTAGTGAAATCCGCACACATTCTGACAAATAATTTGTTAACAATAATAGGTTAAATCCCAAATGTATTATCAATGACATTTTAATAATAAGTGAAATAAAGTTACATCTTAACTCATGCAATGAACATGTGACATAAGAGATCAATCGATTTTAAATCACAATTCGTGCTAACTTTTGCTTATGACAAGTAAATAAAAGAATGAATAAATAAATAAAAAAACATTAGCATCTGTGACAATCTATTTTATAGTCAGATACTAATTGGTGTATGCACCATTATACAGGTTGATTAAAAAAAGATGGGCTAAACTGTACGAGATCGTAGCACACACCAAACTAAGCATTTTTCATCATAGTTTACCGGGTCGTAAATGAAACATAAAGGTGTCAGTAGATGCTTAATGGTGAAACCGATGAAGTGAGGTAAAAACACAAGAATGACTTAGAAGTTATAAAATTATAATAAACAATAATTACAGTAATTTTAAAAAAAGTGACTGCAGTCATTGCTTGGATTCACTGGAGTTGGTATGGATATAACTGTTACCTATGCAGAACCCACCATACTGTAAATTATGGCACACCAAGAATATGCCTCATTGTTCTTGTGCTTGGTCGAACTGCTACTATGTCCAGAAGTGTCTGTTCCACACTTGATATTCTAGCACTCCTTGTATGGCCTGCATCAGATCTGATAGCAAGAAAGGATTTCGATTCACAGAGCTGCTGATGCAAGCATTCAAATGTTTATGATTGGGCAACTGCTTATCAGTGGCGGCTTGTACCCAGAGGTTGCAAGGCGTGTATTTCCTCATAAAAAGCCCCTACATTATTATTTTTATTTATATAAATGTATTAAAAATTTTGCAAATTTTTTTTGAAACGTCCTTCCACAAAAGTGCAGTGCTGCCATCTTGTAACACATTCAGCAACTAAAATCAACAATGTAGTTGCTTAATGCATTATAAGATGGCAGCACTACAAGAATTTTCTACACTGTGGTTTCGTCGCAGGGCCATGAATTCAGAGCGACCCAGATAGAACAAAGATACATAGTTTCAAATATTATTGTGAGTTTGAATGAACGAATATGAACATTGGCTATTTTCAAAGCATTATGTGCCACATATCGTTGAGCAGCGGTCGACAGAAAATAAGCCAGTTTATCGCAAGGTCCATAGAATATCTTATATATAAGGTTGTCTCGTTCAGGGGAAAACTTATCCCAGGAAGGAAAGACGAGTGACATTACTGCTAGACCCCTTCTCTGTCAGAAGCGAGAAAAGCTATTGAGAGACGTTGATAGGAAATTATTTAAACACTTACCTAATAGTAAGTGTTTGCACGCAATATAGAATAAAATTAAACAGTCTAATGTGAAGTATATGGATATTTAATAAATTCCGTACATGTGAAAAGAAATATCAAAATTTGGATAAGCCATGAAAATGTTAACATCAAGAGAAGTTTATACAAAGATTACAGAATGCTATGTTCAAAGAATGATCACAGGTTATATATAAAAAGATATTGAATGACCTGCGAAGAGACACAACTGTCAGGTGCGTTATCGAAATCGGTTTGAGAAGGTATACACATATATTTCTAATCTAAATCGAGCAAATCAGTCGTCATTTAAATATTAAATGAATTCTGAGGTTTACAAGCATGAAGAATGTAGAATAAAATATAGTATTTCCAGGCAATGCAACACATATCTTTCTAGTTCAAAAATGTTACATATTTTAAAAAACATATATTATCCGGATTTGAGAGAAAGTCAGAAAACTTTCAAAATCATCTGAAGAAAAAACAGTAATTGATTTAAATTTGAAAGCACATATTTTACCAAACCATTGCAATAATAATCATTAGTCACATCAAATGTAAGTTTTAATAACTTTTTGTTAATAAAATTTCTGTCAAGGCAATCATATCTTAAATCATCAAATTGGAGGACTCCGTCATGAGTAATACATGATAGAATAGTTTCCATGCAATAGAAATGATTTTTCATTGCAAGAAAAATATATTCATAAGTTAAAAGAAATTATTCCACAATTCTTGGTCGCATTTTAAAGAGTCAATCCATGAAATTCTACGTAATATCTATACCATAATAAACAAAATTAAACAGCAGATCTATATCGTTAAATATACAGAAATGGGTTTTCTTTAAGCATATAAAATAAAACATTAATTACATGGTTTGAACATACAATCTTACAATCTAAATAATTTTAAAATCAAATCAATGACATTTTTCAGATATTATAAAGTTAAAATATTTTTTGTATTGGAACGAAATAGTACACTTACTTTTACTGGACAGAATATGTACCATAAAATTTATATGCAAGAAATTTTAAATCAACAATTTTTTAAAGAAATATGAATAAAATTGCAAATTGATAAATATAATAAGGAGTGTTTAATAGAAAAAAAATCTTATTTAATTCTATTTTATCATATTTCTCATTAGTTGTATCCTATTTCAAACCTTCATTCCTTTAATAAACAATACAGACAGTAGAGTGCACAGTCTCAATTTAATAAATTTGAAAGGGATATTTCGTTCAATTATTTAAAAGTACTACCAAATTCATGCAATATACTTGCAAGTAAAAATATTAATAAAAACCATTTTATGCATGAAATATGTAAATTTTGTGTAAAATAAAAAGCTCAATGTATTTGTTATAGAAAATCAACTGGGAAAATTCATATCCTTGTCTTAGTATACAATTTGTCAAACAGTTGCTTTTGACTTCATCCATTAATTTGACTCCATTATCAGTTTTAAATTCAAATTTGAGTTCATTTGTCATATTTCAAAGTCAGCACATTATTGTAGGCAACATATCATTTATCTCAATGATATTTACAGAGAGGCATTTTTAAACAAAACTGTGCTATTTTACAATGCTTTCTGCGAAGCGCCACTGATTCGCAGATCTGAAGGTCTAGCAGTGATGTCACAACTCGTCCAGAAATGTTACCATGGAGGGAAGAACGAACGAGACAACCTGTTAATATTCTATTTACCTTGAGTTTATCGTAGGTCTTCTAGAATTGGCATTATTTAGCTATTGTGGCTGCGCTTAAGAATACAAATTTGACGGATTACCAATACCAACATAGTTAAAATACCAACATAGTTTTGGTATTTTTAAATAAATCCTTGAATAAAATGACCGTTTATACAAGAATAACTTTGTTTATTTTTAAAGTTATATAAGTAATTATATTTTAAATTGTTCAATAGTTTATATTTTTAAAATATAAACATTAATATATAAGTCCGATAAAAAATTTGTTACATTCCCTACATTTATGTATATAAAGGGAAAGTGTGACGATTTGAACGGTTAAATTTGTCTTTTTGACGGATTTAAATATGGAACACATTCTTCCACTCAAATTTAACATAATCTATGTGTGTAAATGGCTGTTTATGCATGTAAGAATCTGTGGACACTATATCCAAATAACAAATGGGGCGATATGACCAAAATTTTGTACGATTATATTGTCTATGAAGTATGAAATGTTATTTACTTTTAGCGAGTACAAATATACAGAAAGCACACATATTTACATTTTTTTAATATAAAATAAATAAATGGCAGTCATTCATGTAAAATATTTTGATAATCAAAGTACATGATCATTTTATGAAAACTATTTTTCAATATAAAATATTTTCTTAATATAAAATAAATAACTGTCAGTTAATCATATAAAATCTTTTAATAATCGATATACATGATCATTTTATAAAAGGTATTTTATAATCATCAGAAATAAAATTATACAGTAATTTTATTATCAGTAGGAAACAAAGAATACTGATTTTAAAACCCTGGCGTGCCCCGATTTTGACAAGTTAGTAGTTAATCCATGAAACGACTTATACTCATATAATAAACTTTACATACAAAAATTGCAAATTAAATTGGTCAACTCTTTTCTCATGCAGCATTTTCGCATTATAGCACATTTGGAAACAATGTTAAATAACAACGCCATTAATGTAGCCAAAAATGCCAAACACCAATCAAAGTAATACGAAGTCAATATAACTTTTTTATATATTTGTTGTAAGTGCATATAAATGAGTGCGATTATTAAGTTTATTAAGGCATTGATAACAAAAGAACCAAATTTTAATATATATGCGATTGGTTTAACATTGTTCAAATCTTTTTACATGCGATTATTAGATTGTTACCGAAATTAACTGAAGTCGGAATGAAATAAATTTATATTCAGCCCACATCATATGTTTTTGACTCTTGAATGTAAAAAATTACGAAGAACGGTAAATATTTCATAGATGCCTATAAATCTAATATGATTCAACATTTCTTTTTACAGTGCAGTGCAATATTAAATTATTAAAGCTAAAAAAAAAATCTATCAAATTTAATTATAAAACTAAGAAACAATAATTTTCTAAGACATTTAAAATATATAGTAAAAATCACTCTCACAGCAAAATGTTTAAAAGTCTTGAATTTATAATAAAACTTTATTATAAATTTTATAATAAATTCAAGTTTTAGCAGCCAATTATCCTTATACACAAAAACATATACAAACATATTTTCAATTTATTTATATATATATATATATATATATATATATATATATACATAAAACATGCTTTAATCAGAACCTCTCTCTACGTATTGATCATAAGCCGCCTATGTGGGAAACGTTCCCCCATACAGTTGTTGTGCCCCTCTGCCATTCCCATTTGCAGCTCCATAGATGAAATGCATATAGGCCTTTTCCCTATTTGTAAATTTCTACATCGTATCAAATGGAGCTGCGAATATCTGCTGCAAACTGATAAGGCCATACATTCGGTGTTACGAAAATTTGCATAAGGGTTCTTCTTCTCCAGATGAAATTTGCATACGTGGTTTTCTTCTTCAACCAGAAAATAGCAACAAGAATGACACTTTAAGTTTGTGGAGTGGTCGCTTCCCAAAGAGTAAGCTCCCTGTAATGCCTTTGCGTTTCATTTCCAATCCAGTAAACTAAGATAAAAATGCTTGGTTTGGTTTGTACTACTACCTCGTAAAGTTTGACCCATCTTTTTTTAATCACCCTCTGTACTCTATCTATGCTTAACTACTCACTTACTGACATCACATGCAAGTAGGTGACATATGGTAGAGGTCGTTTCAAATTTTTTTTAACATTATTTTGCAAAATTAAACTTTCCCAGAATAGTGACATATACTTTAGGAAAGAAGAGCTCAAAATCCATAAAAGTTCTTCAATATAATATCAAAATTAATTTTTTTAAGCAAGTTATAAAGTGTCAAAAAATAATTTTTTATTGGTATCAATGAGACGAAAAATTTCAAAGTGGCCTCGACCAATTTTTTTGGAATTTGATGTTTTTACCTATACAGGTTTTGATTGTGTTTATGAGAATGTGTTCAAATTTAAGCTGGGACTTGCAGTTTGACAGATTTTAGCGTGACTGCTTCAGTCCAAAATATATATATATATATATATATATATATATATATATATTGTTACAGCTTCTCACTTTTCTTTCATTGGATCTTCAAACCCCTTTATATATATATATATATATATATATATATATATGTTGAGAGAGAGAGAGAGAGAAAAATAATTTATTACTCGGGCATTTTAGTTTGAACACATTAAGCATATTTCACACAATAATACATTATATATGTGCATTACATTATATACTTTATTCATCACTAGTGCTTTTAAAAATAATTTGTTGTAAATATTTTGCATTTTATTGCATTTTATAATATTTTTATCTGCATTTTTTTTTTTTTTTTTTTTGCATTGAATTTTATCTTGCAAGCTGTTACTGGGACTTCATAGCTTGAATTCTTTTAAATAAATAAAATAAATAAATACATATTAAAAGTTAAAGGCCCATAACTTCAATAAAGCAACTCAAGTTTAAATTTATGAAACAAAGTAGATATTTAAAAACATTTTTATTTTCTGTACATAGTATAATGTATAAGGAAAATACTGTGATGGGGTTAAAAATTCAAAATTGAAGTTTTCGACAGAAGAGCATGCTTTAAGCATCTCTGAACTCAAATCGAATGTTTTATGAGGTTATGACTGTGTGTATGCCTGTAAGTCTGTAGAAGTGATATCTCACAAATGAACGGAGAGTTTTGAATAAAATTTGGTACAAGAATTACAATCAGTGAATAATGGAATCCTATTGATTTTAAACACAATCAAAAGCTATTTATTAAGAAACCAAACTTTTGAATGAAATTTTGATAAACTTAGAACCTTCAATAATGTTATGTAAATAATTATTTATTAAGTAATTTTTTATTAAAAAATGAATGACAAACTTTAGAACATTAGTATAAACCGTTCTCAAGATACTGCACATTTTTCAAATAAATCTATCAAAAAATCACAAAATAAAAAAAATATTAACTATTGTGAAATATGTTCATCTTTCATATGCAATATTATGCTACAAATGTGTTAACATCATTCTTGTAGATTTAGTTCATTCCATTCATGAGAAGATATTTTGGGTTTTGTATTTTGATGCTCAACAATCTGCTAACAGTCATTTATATATAAGAAATGCTCTTTTCTCTGATTGTCTGTAATGCTTGGTGATAAATTTAGTGAAATTGGCAATTAATTTAGCAAAATATTGTCAACTTGGTGATATTTCGCATCAGATTGATATAAATATTATCAAAATTGCAAAAATAATGCTAAGATAACAAAAGTAACGCCAAATTGATGAATTAATTATTTAAATATTTTAATATATATGGACAATATTATGGATTTTATCAATATTGATAAGTGTCAATTAAGAATTGTGCAAAATTAATTGGGTACTTTGAAATAGTTTTGCATGTTGTTATCCAGAAAAGTGCCAAAGATAAAATTCAATGATAAAAACATTGTGAAGTGGATCTTATACATATTGTTATCACTATGACAGAAGTAAATTCACTGCATCATATAGAGAAAGTTATATGCTGCCCACATCAGAATTTTATTTTATATAAATGCATCTGTTTCATGAACAGTGAAACTCACTATACTTTGAGTCAAAAGTATTACTATATACAATTGACTAACATGTTTTTTCTTTTTTCAGATCTTTCAGAAGCCTCTCTGTTGACCTAAAAGGCTGAATCTTTTCACACTTATAGTATTGAATACGGTATATATTCCAATGGTGCCAGATTTCAATTTAACATCCCCTCCCCCCCAGACACAGAAAAGAGTGGTCAAAAAGTCTTTACAGACTATCTAGAAGCCCCCTGGTGACTTAGAAAACTAAATATTTGCACACCTACAATATTGTGGTACTACCTCTACATACATAAACTACTAAAATTGACTTTGCTCTGATACATAAATTACTAAAATTGACAGAGGCATGGAGACCAAATACTCATATGAATCCAATCGCTTCTTTGGGATAAATGCATGATTTTATTTATTGATTAAATATTTACAATATGTACAGACATTATATAAATACTTCAAATTATCCAAGATCAAATTATTGAGATGATAGGCATTCTAGACTTTGTAAATTTTAAGATTCTCCAAAATACTATCTACATAAAAAAATTAGCATTATTTAATTTCATTAAAACCATTCAAAGGAGTAAGACAGGGAGCTTTTGCCAAGAACTAGTAGACACTTTGTGCACTGTGAAGACAGTCTTGCATTGGGGAATGCAACTGAATAATTTGCGGCAGCAAAGACATCTGATCAAAGATGCTTGGAGCCACCAGTACCCGAATTATAAGAACAGAGGAGGAGCTAGCTTTTGCTCAGTGATTATAATGTCGGTCTTGTAACCAAAGGGTCCCTGGTTCGGGGCCCGGCGACGCCTAATCGCCACAGTGGTCACCCTGGACGTTTGAAACATGCAACCTTCCTCTCCAACGACTTCACCATCTCAACACGAGATGGCAGCACCACACGGAGTCAGAAGCCTTGACACTCCCTTCCTGGTTGACCACGACTGACCGTCACGCCAATGCGACACGCCTCCCGGCATTTCCTCATCAGCGGAAGGAGTATGTGGCAGCAAAGACATCTAATCAAAGATGCTTGGAGCCACCAGTACCCGAATTATAAGAACAGAGGAGGAGCTAGCTTTTGCTCAGTGATTATAATGTCAGTCTTGTAACCAAAGGGTCCCTGGTTCGGGGCCCGGCGACGCCCAATTGCCACAGTGGTCACCCTGGACGTTTGAAACACGCAACCTTCCTCTCCAACGACTTCACCATCTCAACACGAGATGGCAGCACCACACGGAGTCAGAAGCCTTGACACTCCCTTCCTGGTTGACCACGACTGACCGTCACGCTGATGCGACACGCCTCCCGGCATTTCCTCATCAGCGGAGGGAGTATGCGGCAGCAAAGACATCTGATCAAAGATGCTTGGAGCCACCAGTACCCGACTTATAAGAACAGAGGAGGAGCTAGCTTTTGCTCAGTGATTATAATGTTGGTCTTGTAACCAAAGGGTCCCTGGTTCGGGGCCCGGCAATGCCCAATCGCCACAAATTTATTTCACATTTCTGCATTTAATTCATATTTTTCCAGAGTTTTGTTCTCCTTTTGGATAAATGAACACATATCCAGGTGCACACCATCAAAATCAGCCATCAAACAGAACCTAACACCTAACATAGTCGGATTTTCGATCTCTTTCCCTTCTGGAGTGGAGATTATGTGGTTTTTTTTAAAAAGTTTTCTTAAACCGTCAAGCAGTCCTCTGGTTGCTTAGCTGGCTGAATCATTGCACACTTATAATATCGATCACTGGACTAAACCTAACAGAACCAAATTTTCAGTTTTTCTCCTAGAATGGACAACATGGGATGTGAGAGGAGGAGTGAAGTCTCTTAGATCTTTTCTAAGCTTTCACCAGGGACATAAAAAGCTAAAACTCGATCACAGGGCAGAACCTAACTGGGACAATTTTTAATTGAGAAAATGATTTTTGATGCTAAGCATCAAACATTGTTAAACCAAATAAAAATTATTAAAAAAGTTGCAGATTAAATTTTCAAGAGTGTCAGTTTCCTTGCCTCTTTGACAGGCTTAAATACCAGTTAAATTAATAATTCATAGAAAGTGACATGTATTATCAAAAATGGACCATCTTAAACCACAGTGAACTAATTCAGAAAAGTTAGTTTTGAGATAATGAATGTTAACTTGGAAAAACAATATTAAGGCAATTATAGTTTTGCAGAAAATATTATTCTGGTTGTACAAATCAACTTGAATTTTCAAGACGATTTTAATATAACAAAAATTGTTAATATTTTTTTAATGTCAAGATATGTGACTCAGTCTTGCTAAATGTTTATTTAGAAACAGAGCTACTTAGTTTACCATTTGTTCTAGTATAGCTAATGA
Source organism: Amaurobius ferox (assembly GCA_951213105.1). NCBI lineage: Eukaryota > Metazoa > Arthropoda > Arachnida > Araneae > Amaurobiidae > Amaurobius > Amaurobius ferox. The sequence continues at coordinate 14,703,110 of OX578152.1, read as the reverse complement.
GTTTAAATGTAAGGCCAGATAAGTGCTAGATGTTATGCTATATTCAGACACTGAATTTAGCCTTTATCACTGTTTTTGAAACCTGATGTAATTGAAATTAATATGCCATCAATGTCTCAGACACTTGGTATAGACCTTGAGTGTTATTAAAATTCTAATCTTCTAATTTTGCGAGTTTTAAAAATAATTTTTCAATTTTTGGAATATAGAAATATTTTAATATTATAAGTGCACCCTGATAATTTAACTTAAATAGGACATCATTTTTAAAAAATAATATATACAAATGCATTTTTACTTTTGGCTAAAGCATCAATTTATTTATTGAGATAGATGATAATTCATCAAGAATTCCAGCAGCTGGAAACAGACTGACTTAATTTCAATCTAGACTGAGTGACAGCTGCTGTAACAGTAACTAGGATTTAAAATGATTTAAAATCCTAACTCTGCAAATTTACAGGATTTTATTCTAATTTTTTTTTATTTGGTATTATATTGTTATTATTATTGTGCTAAAAATAGCAAAACTCTGAAAACTTACTGAGACAGCACTAACTATTTTCATATGTGGTTTGATATATCTCAGCCCTCGTTGATCCTATTTACATGCAATTTTCACTTTCATATGAGTGCTTATTAATAACAACTGTATTGGTGCTGAAGTGCCCCATGTCTACACATTTGGCCAAAGTTGGTTTTTTTTTCTTTTTGTGATTTTAAGTATTTTCAACAAGCTTATTAAGGACATATCAATGGAGCTTAATTTGGGCATATTACACCCACATTGTACAATTGGGCATAGTTGCCAGTGGAAAAATTGCAGGAATGATTTTGGTTTAAAACAGGTGGTGATTTGGAAATTGAGCAATCCATATTTTTGTAGTCCAAAGGCTAAATAGAGAATCAGAAAAGCTGCTACAAAAGACATTTATTTAAGTGAATAGTTCAGAATTTTGTACAGAGGGTTATGAGCACAGGGGCATCATAACCCTCTGATGAGGTTGGTGCTCATATTGCTTCAACCTTATGAGAGGTTGAAGTGATATGATGGTAAGACAAACAGAATTGGAGCAACAGCTTTGAAATTTGATGATGTAACTAACCACATATTCATATGATTGGCATGTTAATTGTGAAAGTTCAGTGCAATTGGATGAAATAGTCATTTTATATTATGGAAACTGATAAACATTACCATTTATGGACATGATATTGGATTCTGCAGAGCCTTCAATGAACAGCTAGCTATAAATTTATTGGTGTAATCATCTCTATGTTTAGTGGAATTGATGAATATGCAATACAAAGCGGTGAAAGAAAGACCCCATTCATAAATTCACTTGGTATTAGCACATGATTTATTAGAAGTATATGGCTTAAAAGTATGAATAATGTGAGGATGGGAAGTTAATGTAAAAAAACTTGACTATAAAAAATGTAACAAGGTTTAAAATTGTATCTGACATGTTTATCTACATTACTTACACAAGGGGCACTTATTTAGGACTCTAATTATGGCAGTTGTGCACATGGTTGCAAGTTTCATCATTAGTGTCGTTCACATCTATGGAATTCAACCAGGAATTTCCGAAATTTATGAAAATTTTTGCTGGCAAAATGTGTGCGCACTTTTGAGAATCTATTTTTAATGACAATTTAGTTAATTCTACATGAAGATGTTTCTTTTGAAATTACTTACTTTATTGGTTCATCAACCTGTATTAAAGCCCCTGATTGACTTACTGAGGTTGTTCTTTGTGGCAGAGATTTAGCCTCCTTTAGCCTACTAAAATCGCCTAAGATCTTACGTTTTAGAAGAAAGTGAGTTAGTTAACTACATGGTTTAACACACTCTAAATAAAATTTTCAAAGATATTGAATTTTTGCCAACTTTGTGATATTTTTCAACATTTGCGAAGGTTGTCAAGCATTATAGAACAGAGATATTAGCTTTTATTATTCACATTTTGCAAGAAAAGTTGTATTATATAATTTTGGTATTTGGCTTACTCCTTCATTTTTATACATTTGTCCATTAAAAATTTTTTTCTACATTACAGATGCAAAGAAAATGGATTTTAGAAAAACAAGCAAACAGTGCAATAATTTTATATGGAATAATCATGAAATGTTTCAAGTAAAATGAAAATTTTTGAACTGGAAAAGGAACAGGAACCGAAAGTGGAAATTTTTAATGAAACCCTATCTCCTCTGAAATTTGATGCTGAAATCAAACTAGTCACCATCTGAGCCCTAACTACAGCAAATTATGAGAAATAGATGTTTTAAGGAAATTCTTTTCAAAAAACAATAGTATAGCACAATTTCTGTCACCAATAAAACACACAAAAATATCTTTTAATTAAAATGTATAAATTATAAACCTTTGGGGTTGCTAATGTTTTAATAACATCCACTTCTCTGTCAGACAGAACGTTGTGATAGATGACAATTCTTGGTTTTAAATTCAATTCCTCTTCTCTGACAGGCTGCAGCAACAAATATGTATTGTTATTTGTAATGTAACGACATTTTAGTAGACTTTCTTCAGCGAAGCTCTGAAATTATATAAATACCGAAAGTTAACACAGTGAAACTTACAGATGGAATTATATCAATATTGAAAGTTAATAAAAGTTAATACAATAAATTTTCATAACTTAAATTTCTATGAACCGATTTGTACTTTCTCATTCTATAGATAGAATAGAGAAAGTTTTGTTTTTACAAAAAATTTTGATTTTGAGATTTCGATGCTAGTATATGTTGTAAGACTTTCTGAATATGTTTTGACTATCTTCAGAGTGATGTCCGCTGTGGTTGATTTCTTGTGTACTGCTACAAATATTAATGAATTGTGGTTGATTTCTTGTGTAGCTGCTCCAAATATGAATGAATTTTTAGGAAACTTTATCCTGGTTTGTTAATGAAAAATCTAGAACTAGATAGAATTTTTTTTAAATTCGAGCAAGAACTTTGAAATTGATTAAAAATTTTATATTTTCTTAACATGGCTGCATAGAGCAAAATGTTGGCATAATTATGCATAAAAAGGGTTATTTTTTGCTCAATGATCATGAAACTAAACAGTTTTAATCATCGTAGTGAAAAATAGCCAGAATACAATTTTTGTGTTCGTGACATTATTTTTTCTATTACATTAGGCTTTGAGATACCTTAAGAGTACTATTACATTAAGAGTAAAATTTGAAAAGAAATTATTTTTTATTATTAATTTTCTGTGATATATCACATAACTGGTATGGTTGGGTCCCATGGATTGCAAATATTTTGTATTTTACTATTTTTATAGTTTATAAATATATATAAAAAAATAAGACATATATTTGTATTTAGAAGGTTAAAAAAATATCTATATTATTCAATTTAATTAAATTTTTTTATCAGTTATTTATAATTGAATAGACATGCCTATGTTACTTGACGATTATGAACATAAAATCCACCATATCAATTAAAGGTTAAGTGATTAGAGGATAATGGCAGATGCCAAAAGTTAATCAGCTAAAAGTTATAAAATCAAATAAAAAATATTGTGTATAAAGTGTTATTATTGCAAATAACTATTTTAAAATAATGCAATTCCTACTTTATCAAAAGCGAATAATATAAAGAAACTTTTATCATTGAAAACATGTTGCATTTGGTTAGGAGTGTATATATGCTTGTTGCCATTCAGCAAATGATATTAATGTGAGTAAATTAATCACCCTCAAATTTATGTTATTTGATTGATAATGAACTTGTAGTTTCATCATATTCCAGTGACACAAATTAATTGTCAAATCTATTTTAGGGTCAAAACGTGGATGAATATGACACTTATGATAATTTAAATCTTTTAATAGTTTCAACAGTTTAATAAGCTTTAAATATTATAGACCATACCATCAAAAACATGTTGCATTTGGTTCGGAGTGTGCATATGCTTGTTGCCATATGGCAAATGATAATAACATTAGTAAATAACACACACTCAAATTTATATTGTTTGATTGATAACAAACTTGTAGCTTCACCATATCCCAGTGACACAAATTGTCAAATTTATTAAGGTTAAAAAATGGATGAATATGACACTCATGACAGTTTTAAGACTTTTTAAAGCTTCATCAGTTCAATAAGCTTTTAAATTTATATCAGCTCAATACGATAGACCATACTATCTAAGTAAAGAAACTGTCTGTCTACTCATCTGTAGTGAAAAATCTAAGCCTCGTACGACCATGAAATTTGGTACACAGGAACTTCACCTGGAATGGTTTGCCTCAGCAAGATTTTACAAAAATTCTAATTAATCTTCTAGTTATCTTATGTTTTAGCATGATTTTGAGTGATTTTCAAACAAATTGGTTCCTTAGTAACTGAGAATCTCTGAGTTTCTATCTTAACATTATTGGAAAGATAAAAAAAAAAATTACCTTTCAAACGAACATAGACAGATAGATTCTTCCTTTTATTAATATAGAAGAAAATCAAAAGTCAAAATAATATTCTGTTTCAAAAAATGGTAAAGGTGCTGTATGATTACTGCCATTTGAAATTTGCAGATCTACATCTACAACAAGAGTGAAATATATAATTGAAAAGTGACTCACAGAGCTATCCATTGGCTGGAAGTGTTCATAAAGTTAACTTTTCTCATAAAAATACTGTAAATTCTCAATATGCCAAATTTCAAGAAAGTGGGACATTTGAGATAACTAAATTTTGAGGCGTCGAAAGGTATTTTTAATGAGTTCTTTTTGCACAACTTACAATACCCAATAACATCTACATTAAACTGATATAAATATAGAAACTAATAGATTAATATAGTTTTTCAGAAATTTTTTTGTCCAATATAGCAAAATCAAAATAAAGGGAAAAGTTAAGTGAGTACTATTGTTACTCATTACAATGATGTGAAAAATCCTATTTTACATATATTTCGAATGGGAAAATGTTTATGTGTTGTTTGTGATGATAAAGTTTAGTACTAGGGAAAGATTTCAATATTTTCAATCTAAAATTCGATTTTTTTACACTTTTCTACCACAATAGTTTTATAATACAGCTTAAAGGGTAGATATAATCAGAAGAAAAATCATACTTGGATTGTGTATTGAGTTTGGCAGATATTTTTACTCATATTAAGGTCAACAATTCAACTGGACAATGATGAGTTTATATACCTTCTGCGGAAAGTTATGGAAAAACATATAACCCGTGAAATTCTTAATCAATCTACAATATTTGAGAAATTTTTAGAATGTGTCAAAAGTTGTTAACTTGGCGATATTTCACCAAATTCATTATCAAGGTCACTGATTTTATCACTAGGGTCAAATGACATCAACCTTCAAATTACAACAATGGTTTTCTGTTATGTATTCGTAACAATATGAAGTCACTTCCATTACATACTTTCATTTCTATTTTATTAAAGTTACATTTCTTTTGAAATTTACTCTACCCTGTATTTAAAAATGTTTCCCATCAAAATTATGTTGTTATAACTATATTTAATATCATAGACACTTACCAATGAAAAATTATAAAGATAAAATAACACTGTTCAAACTGTTGAGTCGACTTAAATAATCTTAAATTAAAACACTGACTCTTAAATAATCTTAAATTAAAATGCCGACTCTAAAATAATCTTAAATTAAAATATTTCATTAACTTACAATATGAGATAAAATGGTTTAAAATATGATAACCTGTTTCAGAGGCAAAAAAGAGTCTCTTCAGTTAGGAAAATTTAGACAGATCAGTCACAAGCAAATACAAGAAAATGTGAAAAGACATTGAAAGTTTGTTTGGTTTCCTAATTTTATTTAGTGTTATAAGAATGTCCTGTTATAACAATGTCCAGTTATAACCTGTTATAACAATATCCTTAACAAAGACTTCCAATCCCTGTTAAAATAATTAACAAATGAAATAATTTACTTTGACACGCTGTCCTCTGCACAATTTTTCATATTGTTCTCTTTCAGGAGCACGAGGTTGCTCAACGAATAATGCTGTTGATAGATCACTGGGAATGTAACCATCATCCCCTCTTTTTTGGTATTCAAGGTTCTTCAAAGCTTCAGAGTAATATATAAGATTTCCTTCACCACGAGGATGATCTGGATCTAAAGAAACCAAAATTTAGTATACTTTTATCATCAAATGAAAAAAATAAAATAAAACTGGATTATTTTACATAATATATGCCTTACCTATTAACATCATTTCATGAGTTAATTTTACAGCATGTCTAATATTTCCCAACTGAAATTAAAGTGAAAAAAATATGTAAATTAATAAACAAATTAATAAAATAAAAGGTATTTTACAAAACTGTGTATATTGTTTTCTATAAACTTATAATTCTTTTACTCTACTATCTGATACAAACTACTAATGATTCTTTGGAAAATCAGTAGATAGGTTTAATATCAAATTACTAGTACACCTGTCTGTTACCTAGTGCATCATTTTTTAAAAATGAGTGAAAATGAATGGTCACAGGGTATCTGACTGAATCGGAGAGTTAAGTGAAAGGCAAACATTTTGGCAAACATCTTATACCTCTGAACCTAATTTAAATAAAAATATAAACTACTTATACTTGTTTTGTCACAAATAAGGCATAATTTATGAATATATAAAAATAATTTCAATATTTCAAACTTTTTCTTGGGGGGGGGGGGGGGGGGGGGCAATTGTCCCAGTAAGTTTTTGCTTCATTTTGCTTGTTTGCACTCAACATATCTTCAAAATTAATATAGATATAAACAGAAAGCAACAAAAATGCTCTGTAGAAAAACCAGTTTCTAAATCAATTATTTGTTTATACAAAGTTCTAAGTGCTTGAACAATCATCTAGTTCAAAGTTCTATAGTGTTTGAACAATCATCTTGTTAAGTTGAAGAAAATTAAAATGTCTCCATTTTTAAAGTTGCAATGTTTATATCTCAAAAACTAAAAGAGATAGTTACAAACAATAACAAAGTAATTTGTAGATTATTGAAATATGTACAAGGATATATAATTGTATTTTTGATCGCATTCTTCATTTTTACTTTCTCATACAAAGTATAGGGAAAGTATTGTTTTCACAAAAATATTTGATTTTGAGATTTTTATGCCAATGTATGTTTTAGGACCCCTGAACACGTTTTAACTATTTTTAGAGTGATGTCTGTCTGTCTTCGGTTGATTTCTCGTGTACATGATAGTTTCCACAAATATTAATAGATTTTCATGAAACATTATATTCAGCTTTGTTATCAGAAAATCTAGAGCTAGATAGAATTTTTTTAAATTTGACTGAAATTTATTCAAAATTTAACATTTCTTAATATGACAAAAATTGACATAATCATGCATAAAAGGGGTTATTTATGGCTCAATGCCACAAAAACTTAATAGTTTTAATCATGGCAGTGAAAACAGCTGTGATACAGTCTTGTATTCATGATGCAATTAGCCCCTCCCTGGGGGGGGGGGGGGGGGGGGGGAGTTAACCTCTGGCGGTTACACTGTCAAACTTAGTTTAAAGATTTTTTCACGTCTTTTAAAATGATGGGTAATGCTATAATTCTGATCATTTGGACCAATAATACAGATTTAAATTTTTTTTTTGTAAAATTTGAAATAAAAAAAAATCACAAGCTTCTTAACCCTTTCGCGACGGCGGCATTCCGGAGCTGTCGCGGCCCAAAAGACGGAGAGCTTCACTTCCGAACTGTTCCCAAAGGAAGGCAAATTTTTTGCGCTAAGCCTAACTCTCGAAAAAAATTCACTAAAAATCACCTATTCAACACAGAAATCTACTTTTTTCAGGAATAAAAGAAATATGTATTTTCTATTTGATGTATATTTTTCATACAAATTTGAATACAAAATACTCGTTAGTTGCTCCCATTCTTTTATCCAAAATAAACGAATAAATTCACTGCCTCTAACCCCCCCCCCCCCCCCCCCCCCCCCCCCCCAAAAAAAAAAAAAAATACTCTCTTATATTCCTATGATTCACCAATGAAATCATAACACTGAAATAAAAACAAAGCCTGAAACTCAATTATAAAATTGTTGATGCTGCGAGAATTGCTCTGTCTGTTTATATTACAAAATCATGTTTCACCGCTCCTAATAGAGAAATAATTCATTGGATTCTCCTTATGCCAAGGTCATGCATCTGCAAAATACATTGAAGTTAGTTCCACGGACATTTAATGCCATCAAGTAGACAAATTAAAACGTTCCACGTGAAGGCACTCTCCGTTGCGTGCCACTCTCCGTTTACGGTAAAGTTTCCTCCGTCACGAATGTGTGCCGCCCGTCCTTGAATACAAGTTCGCAGCTGACATGTGGGCGTGCCAATCGTCTCGAAAGGGTTAAAAATGGATTTTAGAATGAGAAAGTTGAGTAGAGACATGCTCCAGTTAATTTAAGTACAGTGGTTGTAAGATCCTGTAAAATCTACTATGTACAATCAAACTTGTATAGACTTGATATTCACTTGTGACTTCAAAAGATTAAGTTGTTTCAATTATATATCTTATTTCAGTTTTAGTTATTATATAATCAGTTGGATAGTTGAAATCTATAAGACTAAAAACAATGAATAAATTTATTGAACTTGATCGAAAAAAATGAACTTCATTCAAATGACGGCATTGAAATATAAATTGCCTGGTTTAAGAATCTCTAAAATGCGATACATTCCTCAATAATATTTTAAAAATTGTCATAATACTACAATAATTTATTATATTTGAAAACTTCATCGAAAACAAATGCAATTTATTCAAATGACGTCATCGAAATATAACAAGCCTGGCTCTCTCTATAAAAGCATAACTTCATTGATAAACATTTTTCCATTCATTTCATTCATCACAATACTATAATAATTTATTTTATTTAAAAACATAAGACCATGGAGATACAAGTAATTAAACTCTATGCTTAAAACTTCATCGAAAAAATCGTCCTTCTCTCTGTAAAATCAATTGATATTTCATTCATATCAACTATATTGCAGACTCCATGAGCTAATTAATTTTGCGGTAAAGAAATAGCAATTCTTGTACAACTCATTCAACATCTTTTGGTATTTATATTTTCCATAAGTGAAAAATAGGCTTCGTTGTAGAAATAATCAAAGTTAGATGATCCTTTAAACCCATATATATTGTAATTGAGTTATTTCAGTATGTAGATGCACAGAATTTAAGCAAAAATAAAGCGGTTTTAGAACGGATACAACACTAAATATGAATTAGAAAGAACTTTAAAAATCACGATTTTGACACAAGATGGATGCCATATTTTATTTTGAAGTGGGTCAAGTGATCTTTTCATATAGTGGTCATGTGATCGCTTCATATAAAAGGTGTAATTATTATTTTAATTTTTATTTAAAAAACTACTGAATATATTTTGCTGAAATTTTTTTTATATATTGCATGGGATAATTTGAATATTTCCTAAAATTTTCGAAGTAATTTGTGCATTTTAAATCCATTTAAAAAATGTTTGAAAAATTAGGTCCCATAGGGTTCAATTTATTTCATTTTTTCAACCCGGATTCAATCTAAAACTAATTGGGTGATATTATTAATTTATATTCCCATAGATCCCACAGACCGTCTGAACAACATACTAGAATTTCATTTCAATAAACTCATTTTTAAGGCAGTTATCATGCTAACGGACAGACACACACAGACAGACAGACAGAATGAATAAAGTCATAAACACTTTTCAACTTTGTTGTGTTCAAGTGTTAAACAGGAAGAATCTGTGTCTGAAATGCCTCCTGATATCTACCGCAGTTACAGGTCTAAGATTTTGCAGAGTAGCATCTATACCTGAACTGATGCACCTCGAAACTCTTTTCCTAAATTTTTAATCAGATTTTCTTAATTAAATTTTAAAACTTTTCAATGGTCATTTACCACGCAGAGGCGGAGGTATTATCCACCGCAGAAAAAACCTTGGGCACTCCTATAGCAAGAATTTTGATACTAGCTTGGGATGGGTTTTAGAGGGGGAATGGGTTACCTCGCACAAAAGACAAGTTATTTACAAGAGAGGTGGAATTGTCAACAATGGACAACATTTTCTTTCCCCGGCGTGCATCCTTTTAACACATAACAATGCAAAAGTATAATAATGATTGCTGTAAGATAGTTAAAAATGAGTTTAATATATTTTTTTAACATGGAGCAATGCAAAATGAAGTATTTTAGGGTGTTTGTATGACTGTCATGCATTTGGTCTTATTTTCGTAATTAAAGGCTTATTTTTAACACTTTACAACAAAGTTGAAAAGTGTTTATGACTTTGTTCGTTCTGTCTGTCCATTAGCACGATAACTGCCGTAAAAATGACTTTTAGTAATCAAAATGAAATTTTAGTATGTTGTTTAGATGGTCTGCAGGACCTATGGGAGTATAAATGAATAATATCACCCAATTAGTTTTGTATTGAACCCGAGTTGAAAAAATTAAATACATTGAGACCTATGGTACCTAATTCTTCAAACATTTTTTAAGCGGATTTAAAATTCACAAATTGCTTCGAAAATTTTAGGTAATATTCAAATTGTTCCACAAAATATATAAAAAAAAATTCAGCGAAATATATTCAGTAGTTTTTTAAATAAAAATTAAAATAATAATTACACCTCTTATATGAAACGATCACGTGACCATGATATGAAACAATGACATGACCCACTTCAAAATGATATATGGCATCCATCTTGTTTCAAAATCGTGATTTTTTAAGTTTTTTTAAATTCATATTGAGTGTTGTATCCATCCTAAAACTACTTTATTTTTGCTTAAATTCTGTGCATCTACATACTGAAACAACGCAAATACAATAAATTTGAGTTTAAATGTTCATCCAAATTTGATTATTTCTACAACGAAGCCTATTTTTAACTTATGTAAAATGTAAACAGCAAAATATGTAGAATGAGTTTTATAAGAATTGCTGTTAACGCAAAATTATTTAGCTCATGGAGTATGCATGGCTGATATGAATGAAATATTCATTGATTTTACAAAGAGAAGGACGATTTTTTTCGATGGAGTGCCAATGAAATTAATAGTAATTAATATTAAGTGCCAATGAATGCATGGAGTGCCAATGAAATTATGAGAAATGAAACTGATAGATTTTAATGGACCAAAGGAAATATTGAAATAAGTCTCAGCAAAGTAGAAATGCAAAACTTAGAACCAATAAAATTGTTATTTTTAGAGTTCTATCATTAAAAATTTCAGATGCCTAGAGTGCACAGATGATCTGCACTGGTATAGCTATTCATAATAAAAAAAGATGCTTGTCTGTGTGTATGTTCAGTCTGTAGCGGGAAAGCTAAGCATTGTAAATCCATGAAATTGGTACCCAGGTACTTCAGTACCCGGGACAATGCGCCTTGGTGAGATTTTATGTTTTTATTGTGGTCGTTATAAGCAAGAGTATAATTAAAGCATACTTTGAATTTTATTCACTGCAACTTGTAGCGAATTCTTGAAAACCAAAGATAGTTTTGTCAATGCACCACTTATAACAACAACAACAAAAATTGCTGTGTGGGTCCCCCGGGGTAACGACGAGTACATTTTCTAATTACCAATAATAATAAAATATGCTTTTATTTTAAATTTTAGGCATAAAAATAGAAGACTGAGGATTTTAGAATTTTCACTTTATTCCAGTTAATTTATTTAACTTGCTCTATCTCTGCTTGGGAAATTCCTAAGCTAAACTTGTCTGCCATTTTGTGGATAATATACATTCATTTGATACATCAGATTAATTCAAATTCTGAAACAAATGGTGCAGGCTTGAGAAAATACTGATGGTTATTTGCATAATTAAAAATCTATTTGTAAAAAATTTTTAAAGTTGTTTTATGCACATTTTAACTTCTATTGAACTCATATACCATTTGAGAATTCATGTTTTACATCTTTATATTATCAAAGGCTACAACATTTTGGGCAGTTTTTCTGCAAATAATTAAAAAATCTATCATTTTGTTTCAACTTTTTGAAAGTTTTATGCTCAACTCAAGTTCTGTACTGCTCATTTAAGACAATCTCTGTTTTTCTACATCAATAATTCCCATTTAAAATTTTGGAGTAACTTACATTGTCATGGTTACATACATACATACATACATACATACATACATGCATGATCAAACACATTTTAATATTGCAGATAAATAATTACATGTAAATTTTAATAGAAAAGTAATTGCACTCATTTTAGCATATTTCTCAAATTAACTCATCAAAAACATTTAATTAAAAGATAAAAAAATAAATAAATATAAATAAAATTGAAAATCCATCTATTTCACCATTAAGGGAGCTGGGCTGCACTCAATTTCATAAAATTTTGATGGATAGTCTTGGTGTGGTTCCACTTAAAATTTAGGTGTCTGTCTTCATGACCTTCTGACTGTTTGAGTGTAACCCAATCAATCTTGTTCTTTGCTTTGAGAGTAACCCAATCGTTATACAGAGATGCCAACCCCTGAATAGTCTAGTCAATACCCAGACATCATATTTTATGTAACGTTTCAGCAACAAGACATTTTCAGTAATGTTTCAGTAACAACTCCAATTTTTTAACATGAGCTTCCAAATAAACATGACCTAATCATTTTTTAAGCATCTTTACAATAAATGTAGTTCAAAACCCGGATAAAGTGACCTGATACTTGTTTATGTTTCTAGCTCTAAAATTATGGAAAATTTTTAAATTACCAAAATAGAACATAAAACTTTTAATTTCAAGGGCCATAAATGAAAGATCTATTTTTCTGCCTCTAATAAGACCAGAAATGCAGTCTAAAAAAAGGTGTAAATTTGATATTATCTATATAAATAAAATTGTAAGATGTTCTTCTGTCTGCCTGCTTATCTCAGCACAGGAAAACTCCCTTCTTTCCTAGAAAATTATGATAAAATTAAAAAAAAAAACACTTTATATTAAAAGTTCACCGCAAATTGTGAATTAAATTTCTTTGCATTATATATTCTGTACAAGCAATGGGTAGACAGCCAGTGGTGTAGTCTTAAAATAAATAGTAATGGAGCCCTTTATAAACTGCATCACAATGACATAAGATACTAGTAGTACATACGTTAAGCTACATAATATTATATCATAGTTGTTAACATGATTGTTATTATTATTATTATTATCATCATTAATTTTATCATATATATATATATATATATATATATATATATATATATATATATATATATATCATTATTTTGTGCTCTATGTTAACAAGATGAAGGCAGTATTGTAGCATAGGTTCACCTCAAATGTCTCCCAATAACATACGTTATTACCTTGTTATACAACAAAGGAGTTATTGTGCTATATTAGGTTTTGTTTAGATAGACACATACGAAATTAAGGTACTTAGCGGATATAGGGACCATGAAGCCAAACATGGCAACATGTAGGAATCATGCCAAATTCTGGTTTATACCGGTTGCTAATATTATAAATAGGTGGCGCTGTTTTCATATATTGTGGCTTACACCAGTTGCTGATATTATAAATAGGTGGCACTAATTTGGAATATCGGCAACCTGTTGATAGCGGTTAGTTTGAATTTAGTGCATCATGTTATACTGTTAGTTAGATTATTCTACCATTTTGCTGCAATGATGAAAATCTGGAATTTGCCTATGAACGAAGACGCTATAAGGTTCTTTCAACAGAAGGAAATTTTACCGTGACATCGTTTTTGTCCAAAAGGTCACACCATGCGGCTGCAAGTAGGCAAGAAGTGTCGCTGGAGGTGTAACGTCCTTGGTTGTTGGCGTACTGTCAGTCTTCGCATGATGAATTGGTTCTCGGGATCTAGGATTCCGTTTACAGAAGCCTTACGCTTTATATACTGTTGGGCCGATGAACTCACTTCTGTGCCATGGTGTCAATGCCAGATGGATTTCAGCCCAAAAGCAACTGAAGATTGGAACAATTACATGCGCAAAATATGTTTCCAGTATCTGCAGAAACGATCTACGAAGAAGATCGGGGTGACAGGGGATCATTGTGTTTGTAGTAAATTTCTCACATTGAATTATATCGTCAATGTTCGAGTTGGCGACAACTCGGAAAAGCAGTCACCAACCCATGGTTCCTATAACTGATAAGTACCGAAATTAATGTTAAATAAAGTAAATTTAAAAACTAAATATTTACTGTCATTTTGTGAGGCACAGCGCACCCTGATTGTAGAAAAAAGTTTCTGGGGTGGTGCACTGGTATGCCCTGGCATAACTACACCACTGTAAACAGTTAGTATTAAATATAATTAAGTCAACTGGCTTTTTGTATGAAATATGATACAACAAATCAATTGACATAGTTTTGAGGGAGTTTATGTTTTCCTCTATGACAACAGTGTTGAGTCACTTTTATCAGTGATAAATATAAATATTGTTTAAGAAGTATAAACCTTAAAACAGACTTTCAAAAGTCAAGTTAAATCATACCATATATGATGAATAAGCCATATACTCCAATATATCAGCTTTGTTTGCAGTTTTTGGATTCTCTTCCTCAATCCGATCTGAAGCTTCTTGCATCCAAAGAACAGTATGGTAATAATCTTGCTGATTATAAGCCTGGCGGCCTAATTCAAAACAATCACCACCTATAATAGAATTAACCAGAATTGTTAAACTGGTAAGATGTAATATATAGGTATTACATCAACCAACACCTCCTAAATATAGTACCAGGCCAAGATACTGAGGTCACAAAGGCGGCTTGGGTGGGTCACAATTAATAAGTATTTTCTGGAATTCAAAGTATGGAAGCTGCTAGCTAAATAAATCTACTTGTTTTGCATTAAAATTTTATTAAAATCTCTTTTGATGATGGATGCTATTCTTCTTTATCAATATTTCAATATTTTAGTGAACATATTTATTTGATATTATTTACCTCTATGAACAGTAGCATGTAATTGAAAGCGAAATTCCATTTGCAAATCATGGAACTGAAAATCAAAGCTAATGCATGAAGTAAATGGTGAATTGTGAATAAAATCTAATTATTCTGCTCTTTTAAATGGATATAGTATGGGATTCAGAGGAACTCCATGTGACCCCCTCCCCATGAGAGCAACTATTTTTTATATCTTAAGGGGTGCTAAACATTTTCCTGTTAAAAAAATCCCACCGGAGTGGTGCACTTTCATCTATATATTTCTATATGCCACTGTGATCATCAGACCACCATAGTCTATTCCTTCGAATTTTGTCTCAGAATTCAATGATGTCTAGACCACCCCGGCTCCACTTTTGGAATCTTAGTTCCCCTCGCATTCGATGACAGGCTAATTCCTTTATTCTGCCTCCCCAAGCAGTTTCTGGAGGTGACGAAAATCTTAATGTCTTTGTTTTCGAATTGCTCAACTGAGATGCTTCTACTCGAAGGTTTATGACTGCATAAGAGCCAAAACATACCTAAAACTGTATTCAGTTTTTCTGAAGTTCTTCTGGGTTTCTCACAGACTACTCACTTTATATATTTAGGAATATTCAGCTTTCTTTTTAATTTGAAAGGCGTCTTGTGAAAATGGCTAAAAATTTCATAATACAGTCAGTTTTTTTTTTTTAAACATTTAACAAAATGTTCAGCACTTTCTAAGATATACAATGAAATGTTTTCTCAAGGATCCGACAAAAGAACATGTGTGTGGAGTCGCAGTCTTTTCAGATTATATTAAGATGATATTCAAAGAACTTTGGAATATCATCATCTATCCCATAAACTATTTTGCAAAAACCCTATAAATGTGAATTTTCTTGAAAAAAGATAGCTCTAGCATTTTAAAAATTAGATAAATTATATTGTTGCATAAGAATATGTATAACATGATTATTAAGGTGACATATTTAAAAAGAATAATTTATATTTTAATTTTGCTGCAAGCTAGTAAAAAACTGCTATTTTTGTAACATAACCAATGTTTTTTTCTGGAAACATCTTAAAAAAGCTCAACACTTTCTAATACAAACAAGAGAATGTGTTCTCAAGGATCTGAGAGAAGGACACGTGTGTGGAGCCCCCATCTATCCAGGATATATTACAATGGTACAGAAGGTTTTTGAAGGATCCCATCGCATTAGCTATTTTTTTTAATGTCCATAAATGCAGAATTTTTTGAAAACAGATAGTTCTGGTATTTTAAAAGCTGCTAATTAATTTTTTTGCACCAAAATATGCATAAACTGAATATTCACATGTTACATACAAGAATAACCAATTTTTTCCAATTTTGCTACGGGCTGGCGAAAACAGAGGCCCTTTTTACAGTGTAGCTAATTTTTTTCTGGGAACAACTTAAAAAATGATCAACACTCCTCAAAATATACAATAGAATATATTCACAATTATTTGAGAACCTATTGATCACTGACATGTAAAATGACGGTATTTTGAGAGTTTTCGAATGATACACAACAGCACAAAATACTCTAGAAATATTTCAAAAACAATGAAATATCTGAAGAAATATATATAAGAAATTGCTATTTATGTGATACTGAATAGTCATTTACTTAATTTTTAATGTAAAATTATTATAAAAAGTTTGCATATTTATTTTGTTTGGAAAAAGTCCCATATTTAATGTTTTGTAAAAATGTTATTAAAAACTGTGAATAATTCAAAAACGGTTCATTTCAGCAGCTTAAAAATGGTCTTATTTGTTGTTTTGGGTCAAAATACATATGACTACTTGCAAAAGCAAATTAAGCATTTTTTGTTTAAATTTAAAAATGGACACCATTTTGATAGCATAGCCAGTTTCTTTTTACCGAAGACAACTGGGAAAACTTTAAACACCCCTTAAAATATATAAAAATAAATTGTTCTTGTAGGATCAGGGTGGGTGTGTATGCAGAGTTTCTCTGGTTTAAATATTTTAGTCTGGAAATCGAGGCGAGTTTTTAATTTTAAAAATTTAGAACATTACAATGTGAATTTAAAATTTTTATATCCATGATAACACTATAACTACATATAAAAGTGAAATCATGTTTCATATTTTTCATTCAGAACTATATATTTCAAAATATTTTCTAATTTATATTGCTTTCTAATGGTTCTCAATTAAATTCTTATTTACATTCTTTGTGATTCATTTTATGATAATGGTACAATCATCCAAATGGCATGAAAAGTAATGTAAGGATTATTGTTTAAAATGTGATTCATCATGACATTTTTATGCATTCTTAGTCATTATTTAGGCATTTATTTTAATCAAGTTCTTTATTAACTATTCAAATATTTTTACTTTCTCATGCTAGAGAAATTATTGTTTTCAAAAAATTTTTTAATTTTGAAGCCAATATAGGTTTTTGAGCCTCCTGAACACGTTTTGACTATTTCTAGAGTGACATTCATCTGTCTGTGGTTGACTTTTTGTGTAGTACACGATAGTGCCACAATATTAATGGATTTTCATGAAACTTTATATCAGGCTTTGTTATTAAAAAATTTATAACAAGATACAAGTCTTTAAAATTTAAATAAAAATTTTGAATTTCTTTTAACATGGCAGCATAGAACAACATGTGACATAATTACGGATAAAAAGGGTTATTTATCTCTCAATGATCACAAAACTTAAGAGTTCATTCAATTATTGAAGTGAAAAATAGTTATGACACAATTTTTGTGTTTGGGACATCATTAGCCTCCCTTGGGGAGAAGCAAGTTACCTCCTGAGGAGGTACATTGTTAAACTTGGCATCAATTGAAACATTTTTCAAGCCCTTTAAAAGAAGGGTAACATGCTATAATTGTGATCATTTGGATCAACAATACAGCTTTCCAAATTTTTATTGCAAAATTTGTAATAACCCCCCCCCCACACACACACACACACACACACACACCACCACCACCACAAGCTACTTAAAAATGGATTCTGGTTATATTTAAATTTGTTTGCATCATTATTAGTTTCTTGGAAATTTCAGTACTTATTTAAATGAATGCATGTTAAGTAAACAACATTTATAAAATTATGGATTTTTAAAAGTTTGTGTAATAAAAATGTTTTTTGTGTTTGTTTCATATGTTCCAAATTTGTTTCAGAGATTGCCACATTTCAGTTAATTTATTAATAACATAACAGTAAAAAATTCATATTTTTAACACTTTACAATATAGTTGAAAAGTGTTCATGACTTTGTTCATTCTGTCTGTCTATCTGTCCGTTAGCACGATAACTGCCGTAAAAATGACTTAATCAAATGAAATTTTAGTATGTTGTTCAGACGGTTTGTAGGATCTATGGGAATATAAATGAATAATATCACCCAATTAGTTTTGGATTGAACCCGGGTTGAAGAAATGAAATACATTGAACCCTATGGGGCCTAATTTTTCAAACATTTTTTAAGCGAATTTAAAATTCACAAATTGCTTCGAAAGTTTTAGGAAATATTCAAATTATCCCACAAAATATATAAAAAAAAATTTCAGCAAAATATATTCAGTAGTTTTCTAAATAAAAATTAAAATAATAATTACACCCTTTATATGAAGAGATCACGTGACCCACTTCAAAATGAAATATGGCATACATCTTGTGTCAAAATCGTGATTTTTAAAGTTCTTTTTAATTCATATTTAAGGTTCTATCCCTCCTAAAACCACTTTATTTTTGCTTAAATTCTGTGCATCTACATACTGAAACAATGCAATTACAATATATTTGAGTTTAAATTATCATCAAACTTTGATTATTTCTACTATGAAGCCTAATTTTCAGTTATAGAACACCAAAAGATGTAGAATGAGTTGCATAGAATTGCTGCATTTCTTTAACGCAAAATTATTTAGCTCATGGAGTCTGCAGTATAGCTGCTGATATGAATGAAACATTCAGTGATTTTACACAGAGAAAAAGATGATTTTTTCCTTGACGTTTGAAGCATAGAGTTAAATTACTTGTACCTCCATGGTTTTAAGTTTTTAAATAAAATAAATTATTATGGTATTGTGATGAATGAAATGAATGGAAAAAGGTTATGAATGAAATGCTGCTTTTATAGAGAGAGCCAGGCGATTTATATTTCGATGATGTCATTTGAATAAAGTTCATTTGTTTTCGATGAAGTTTTCAAATATAATAAATTATTGTAGTATTATGATAATTTTAAAAATATTACTAAGGAATGTATCGCATTTTAGAGATGTTTAAATAAAATTGCATTGAAGTTGGAAAGTGTTTCGTAATCTATGCTTTATGCATGATTGATTTTTCTTGTTTTTATAATTTATTTGAATTCAGGATGAATGCATTTCTTCAGAAAAGGTTCATATCATATGAGTAAAACATGTTACCTTGTAGAGTCACACATTTATCTTTTATGTATCATGAAAATTATTATGCCAAAAGAAATTATGAATGTTTCTTTCACAATTAAAAGTCAATTATTTTGCTGCTAAATCCAAAACCCCATTTATAATGCAACAAAGACAAAGCAAGTCAACCTGATTAGATATAGTACTCAACACAAAATTTATTTCTTACCCCAGAGCAGACTTGGCAGTGCATAATTTTTCAATTAAATTGTAATTTTTCAATTGAGATCGAACCAAGCCTAAATGTTACATTTTAATCTGGACTCAAGTTGGACAAGGCTTAATATTTTAATTTAATTTGGGCTTGGGCCAGACCTTAAATTTTGTTTCGCACTCAGGCCAAGCTTGGGTCAAAAATTTTGACCAGTGTAAGTCTCTAGGTTATGGTCATGATATTAGAAAGTATGAAGCTACAATATGAGTTGGAAAATGACTGTAACCCTTCAACAGTAGCATAATATACTGAGTATGCAATTTATAGTTGAAAGTTCAGTGATTTATGTAATATATGCACCGAGATACCACCTACCCTCTCTTCAGATATGGGGCTACATAATTTACTTATCAAAGGGTAAAGTTACTATATGGTAACACAAAATCATATTGTGTTTGTAATGTGAAAAGACTTCCCTGTGATATAACGTGACCCAATGATCAGATTCTAATAGTAAAAAATAAATAAATTCTACAAAGTATAAATGCTGCAAATCAAACAGATATATGTAAGTAATTTATACAAAAATCACTTTAAAATTTATGTGACTTCGAAACTCCATCTTTAATGGGTTAAAAAAAAAAGACTCATACTTAGTTTATTCATTATCTAACATTAAAATTACATATTTTTTCATAAAAAGTATGCACCTAAACTTTAGAAGAGAACTAAAATTAATGTAAATAAGAAAAACTAAATACAAATCTGGAAAACATGGAATCTGATTAGCAAAAACTTCATTAGCATACTGAGTATGTTGTGTGACAGTGCATGTAACAAAATGCTGCCTGACTGTGCATATAACAGAATGCTGCATGACTGTACACATAACAGAATGCTGCATGACCGTGCATGTAACAGAATACTGTGCGGCTATTGAAGAATTAAACTAAAAGATATAGTTACCTGATAATTCAGGAGATGAGACAGTTCCTTCTATCTGGCCCTTTGCAAGAGTAGCTGTATCTAATAAATAAGTGTCCTGTAGTCGCATAAGTGCAGAGGCAGCACCACTTAAATCTTCTTCATCAGGAAATTTCAAATTTTGTTGTTGAGTAATGTTCTCAATTATTTCTGAAAATTAACATTTTAAATAATAAAAATAATTTTATAATTAAAATCATAGCATTTATTACTATTGTGTGTATCAGTTTCAATTCTATTACAATAAAATGTTGAAATGAATGCAGCAGTATAGTTGATTTGATCTGCTGTTTGAGACAAGCTAGTAAAAGTTTGTTTCAAATAAAGCTAATTAAATAAAAAGTAATTATATTAAAAAGAAAAGTTATTTATTTAAAAAAATGGGGAATGTATATTGGTAAATTTGGTGATATTTATACGGTTAAAAAACTTTTAAATATCTTAATCTGTTTCATTACCGATAAGCATTTTTATAAACTTGGAAATCTTCTTTCAAAAGATAAAATCAACTCACATTTTACTATAGCCAATAAAATTGTTAGACATCACCTGAGTTCTACCTTTTGGAAGAAGTAATCTAAAATAGTTGCATGTTGGGGAAAAATCTACGTATATAAACACTCACACGTTGAAATTTGTAACGCTTGCTACAAAAGCATAAAGCAGGTATGAGCTGCTTTAAAACTTTTGAGATACCTGTTCCAAATTCATTTTCAGAACAACTAGGACAATGTTGATAATAGTTTGTATCATGTTTTTCATAGTGTGTAGACATAAAAATTTTGATCTTTTATTCAATTGTTTCTTTCTATGTCTAAAATTAGGCATTACGTAAATCTGAAACAATTCACTTGTATAATTTGGCACTAATACTTTGTATTTAAGTCAGGTGTCATGTACTAAGGTGTTTTAGCATAGTTGACCTTTAAGCTTTGGCGATTGGTTTCAGACACACATTTCCAATTTGAAAGTTTGTTAAAATGAAATGTAAAGTTCTTTCACATAAGATTTTGCTTGTATGTGATATTTTCATAAAATTAGAGAGGGGAGGGGGGATTTTTAGTCATTTGAGAAAAAAAGTTCAAGTAGAAAAAGTTGTTCTGCAAAGTAACTAATCTGAAGAATAAAGCCTGATGCAATTATCTGCAATATACATGAAGATATTTACAATAGAAATAATGCAAAAACTACCAAAATAGACTAAAATTGGATAATTGGAATTGGGTTTTCACTCAAATTTGACTCGTGCTGCAGAGGTTGATTGTAAATTGCAGGCATCACAGCAGATTTTCAGAAAATTTTAGGTATTCAACGTTTTTTTTTTCAAAATCTTAGGAAAATTTTAGGATATAATTTTCACTATTTCTGTTATTGATACCATTACTCTATTTTGTCCAGGTAAAAACAGAATTGATACACAGACATTAATAGTCAACATAATATGTAGGGAAGAAGGCCATTTTGAACAATTTCTCTATTTCATTTTTTGCATTAATGCCATACTTGCGCTCAAAAGTGCTCCAAGAAAGGGCATATTTGAAATAATATGGAGTCATTTTGAACAAGTATGATTAAAAAAATATACAAAGTTATAGTTTTCTATTTTTTATTAAAATTATATAATAAAAATCTATTTGAAAACTAAAAAGTTAAAAAAAAGGTGTTTCTAACAAAATATGGTAATAAAGATTTCAAAAGTAAATCTAACCTACTTTTGCAATGTGAATCGAAGTTTAAAAATTCACAAGAAACCAATTCTTCGATCTTTCAGCTCATTCCAAATACAATGTTTTGGAAGTTTAAAAACAATGTCTTTAACTGGAAAGGGAAATTTATCTTCACTATATATGGTAAAACAATTTATCATCAGATTTGAACATACTCAAGTATGCCCACCCCTAGTCTTATTCAGAACTAGCCCATATGATTCTTCAAAATGAAATTCGTATCTGAATTGAATTGCAAGAAGTATCTCTTGCAAAACGATATGTTTAAATGTACTTACTAATTAGCCATCAATAGTAATCTAAAATAAACAAATGCTTGAAATATTTACAACTCTAGATAGAAGATTCATGAGCTAAGAAAATTCAACATCCATTTTACAAAACAACATAAGTCTAGTGGCTGAAATAGCATTTAATAATAGGAACATTAATAATTAATGTAGTTGTAGAACTAGCTTCTATAAACCATTGAGAATATAGATCACACATTCAGAAGTGCCTCAGCTTTATGGCCTTTCTTTCCTATCTGCAACAAGTTATCCTTTAAAATTGTATCTCCAAGCTCAGTCAAACTTTAGCACAACAGTTTAAGAAAAAATAAAGTAAAACTGCAAATTTAAACAAAAAATTTTAAGAAATTTATTTCTTATTCTCTTTACATTAAAATTTTAACCTCTTTGTGACATTTTTCTCTTTTTCTATCTCTACACAAGATAATTTACTCTCAATTTTTTTTTAGTTCATCTGATCCTTGTGTTATCAAATTATGAGCAACAGTTATTTCAACAGTGTTTTGAGCTAACACTGCTTTCTTCATCCTGCTCGTGCCTTCCTTAATCAATGCTAAAGCAGTCTCTTTTTCTTTCTTCAGCTCATGCAATTCAGAGTCATGTTGTCCAATTTTAGTATCTAGATCAGCTCTTCTCTTTTTCTCTTCCAGTTTTTCTCTGCTTGCTCTTTCTTTCTGCTGTTTTTCTCTTTGTTGTTTAGATTCTTCTTCTTTAAAACTATCTACATATTCTTTGAAAACTTTGTGTGAGTTTTTAACACTGCCCAATAAAGCTCTCCTTATTGGAACATTAGCAACACCTCCATAGTGTTTTATTGCATCTTTAACGACTCTTACAGATCTGATTGTATGCTCATTTAAATTTGATTTTTCTTTTACCACAAACGCATTATTAACTGAAAAATCCCTTTCTGGATCAGCATTGCCATGGGGCAAAATTAAAGAGCATTTGATAAGTTCTGACAGATTAGCATATTTCAGTCTACCAAAATTATCTTTGAAATTAAAAATAGTCCTCCAATAACGATCAACTTGTATTGTTGTTCCATCAACAGCCAGAGACATTTTTATAAGTTCATCCAGTGCAGACTTATCACATTGTAAAAGTTTCCATTCATATCTAACTTTGTCTGTTAAATTTTCAGAGAAATGCAAATAACCACAAATCCAAGTTAATTCATGCAAGCCTTCAGTAACTGAAAGTCGATAATCTGCGAAAGATGTTCTTGGTCTGAGCACTTCCAAGTCTTTTATCATCTGATTGCAATACGACAAATTTGACATTAAGTATTTTGTTGTCACAATTAATGCAGATGTAATATTTAAGCGAAAATTCTTTTTATCACTGTCCTTGACATTTTGTAAAAGACTTTTTGCTTTTGTTCCATCTACTAAATCTTTTAATTTCTTCCATAAATTAGTGCACTTTTTAAATCTTGCCCACATTTGTTTGCTACAACACAGTCTTGGAGAAATTGAGCCATAGTATTCCTTACTAATTTATTCACTTCTGAATACAGCATGTGTATTTGAGGTGCTTCCCTTTGGAAGCACAAAGAAAACTTTTCAAAGTTGACATGAGTATAAGTTATAAATGCCAAATAGGATTGTGACAAATCATATATTAGGCAAGCGCGAATTCTTTTATATCTTTCTGAACTGCTTAACTGTTTCTTAATAGATTTCTGTGAGGGAAGAAAATTCAAAAAGTACTTACACAGATTTGGCCACTGCTCAAGTATTCTTTGAGCTACAGGCCCAACAGTAAGCCACCTATTACTTACACAACGTAACAAAAATTGTGCAGTTACTGAAGTAACACTCTCGATTTATAATCTTCTCACCTAGCAGCACTATTCTTTAAAAAGTAATACACGTCTGTGGCAAATTCATCAAAGTTAAATTCCAAATTATTTAATAACTGTCTAAAAGCATTACTTACGATATACAAATTGCAAAAACCTACTTCTAGCATTTCACTACCAGTCTGATCTTTTAGTAGTTTTTTAAATTTTTGTAAAATACATTTATTTATATTTGGACTATCCATGGATAGACACAGAATATTTGATATCGGAATGTTCCATGATGAAAATACATCTAACAATTTCTTCAGAAGTATGTCGGCAGTTGCATGGCCAAAATAAATACTTGTGAGATATCTTGTACATACTACATTTTTCTTAGAAGACCAGTATTTTATATAGATATCCATTTGGTGCTTCATTTGAGCATTAGTGGTTTTGTCAAATGCGATAGTCACTTTAGTTGTGCAAGATTTTACATCGTCCTTTAAACACTCATCGAAATAATTTGATAATCCATGGGATATCACATATGTTACTTTTTTTTCTGCAAGTTGAATATCCTTAGCAAATACAGAGTCTGGAAACATGATTTTAAATAGTTCAATTGTTTCTGAACATGATCTAAATGACATATTGCTTGCAGCAATTTTCATTGCCCAAAGAGCTTCAGCTTGCACAACACGCAAATCGTGACTAAGTTCATCACTACCACTAGTGGTAGCTTTGGAAACATCTTGCTTTCTAAAGGCATCAATAATAGATTTATTCTTAAATCTATCGTTAAATTTCAAAGTATGTTTCTTGCCTTTGTGATGTGATTTTACTTGTGAAAACTCACTATTTGAAATGTCAAAATTTTCAGAGCACAGTAGACATCGGGCTAAATACACTTTATCTATTGGAGCACACCATTCTTTTAATACAACACTATCAAGATCTTTGTAAAGCCCTGAATCTTGAAATTTGTTTTTGTTTTGTGGCATGTTGTAGCAAATAAAATAAATTTATAGCAAAAAGTTAACCTCTAAAATCTCCTTCAGTGATATTAGAAAAACAGAGCTTCATCACAGAAACAAAGAAAAGTGCAACATTAAACTCATACAATGAAGTTGCTCTACATTGAAATGAATCTCTGATCAAATTAACTTAGTACTGACTTTTTACTAACACAGCTAATAATGTAAACACATTTTGCCCCTAAGGAAACCAGCCCTCTTTAAGAAAAATCTAGAAACCTTAAGTGAACTAAATGGATTTCTTCCCTCCAAAGACATCGTTAAATTTTCTGATAATTAGAACAGATGGTGAAAAATATGGCAGGAAACAGTTTACTTACCTTACAAAAATACTCCAAAAAAAAAGTGATCAAAAACTCTGCAGACATCCAAAACAAATGGTTACCACCTGTGTCACTTGACCCCTTTGGCATCAAAGCAGACCGTGAGAAGGGAGAAATCAAAACATGCGGCTATTACTGTGGTTGCAGTTTGTTCGAGGCAGGAGTTAATGAAAATTTCCTACTTTCGGCAATTCCTTACCACGATCCCTAAAAATCTCCTGAATTTCCCTAGACCTAGGGAAGCAACATGTCTTCTTCGTCACGATCGTGACACAGCAACCCTTCACAATGTACGTGCGTACCAGAATAAAGCGTCACTAATACCTGCGCAGTTTTCAAGTTAGTGGAATTTCGTGCATTCCTCAAACTACGATCGGAAACTATAAGTGATCACGTGAACCTCCATTCTTTTATGATCGTATTTCAGGAAACCCGCCCATCATGGGCAGAACAAATGTGGTTTAGCCACTGAGAAACATTCATTTGTCATGATTGACACTTTTTGTCATCTTTGTTAAGTAGCAAGCAAATTATTTTGAGCAACGGTTTTCGTTTTCTGAAGGTTCGAACTTTAACATCGACTGCTGTACAAATGGATTCTGGCGACCAAGGTTTTTCTGATGCCACTGTTTAGACATACCAAATTTTAGGATGATTTAAAAATTTTAGGTTAATTTTAGGAATTCAAGGGAAGTTTCAAACTTTTAGGAATTTTAGGAAGAATACGATCCCTGAAATTGAAACCAGACTGCATAAAATGCATCTGCACAATTTTACTTGAAGCTGGCCCTAGATTCGTGAAGGAAAAATTCTCAATTTTTTTTTTTTTAACTCGCTAAATTTTACAGATATTTGCAATGGATTTTTTTTTAGACTAGTTACGGTACAGGGCTACTTTTTTGTGATTGAACTTTATTTGCTCAAGGGACTATATAAAAATTTATATTTTTTATTTTATAAAAATACTAACCATCGGAAAAGAAATGAAAATTTCACATTTTATTTGAACAAGCATTTAAATTGGAAGTATGTGTCTAAAACCCATTTCCAAAACTTGAAAATAGTGGCCAACTATGCTGAAATACTCTGTGTATCACATGTATTAAATGTATGTGAAGTGTCATAAGCTGAGTCCGCGTTTATAAAGTATAGAGTCAACTTGATGGTTCGTTTGTCTGTTGACCTTGTAAATGCTCCACTCCATCTCTAATTGAAGAACTCAAGACAACTGAACATACCATTTACAAGACAAAATTTAACGTATGTACAAAATATACATGTTTTCAATCATTACATAAAGATACGATATCAAACCAGAATCAGAGAGTTTCATCATCTTTTTTCTGCTGTTCATAAGAGAGTCCAGGAAGCAAGTCTCCCTTCTCATCTCTTCCAATCACTACCCTCCCCCCCTAACAGTTTTTCCAATGTGGCCCCACAGTATCACATTACTAGGCCAACTGTGAAAATTTCACAGAGCATGATAGACTAAAATTGGCTACTTTTCAGTTCCTTTTAAAATGGACAGACATGAGTTCACGACACCTCTTTCCACTTTCCAGTCTATCCATGGAAAGTCTATATTCTGTACCTCCATAGTGGAAATTCCCACACACAGGTCATACTCTCTCCGCCGAAGAATTCCTTTATGAGCCAGTCACTGGATCGAACCATCAAACACAATAATTATCAAATTCATGCATTACACACAAAATCATAGTGCCATAAACCTAAAATTATTCTTAAAACACTAATTATGACATATTCTACATTTACCACTCCTGAACTCATTACAATAATACTGACATATAAATATACTTTTATTATACATATTAAACACACTATAATTCACACACTTTTTTTTTCTCTTAACATATATTACCTGTACTTCCCAAATTTTGATTACTGGTGCCAAGCTTTATAAAAACACACACACACAAAATATACCATTAGAGAACCAGTAACCTCTCTCGCCATTTCACCTGTCCAGGAGATTAGTCTACCAACCGTCACAGATTTGAACTTAATTTGTTTTAATCATTCAGTATCGATCTTCTGACCCCACAAATCCAAATCCACTCTTCCGTTCTTTCCACTGAGCATATCATTTCCCCATTATGTTACATCTTCATCATTGGTATCCTACCAAATTCCCCCACTAATAACTTCATTTCCACCCGTGAATAATTGCGCCTTCTTTCTCTTGACCGACACCCTCCATAACATTGGGAAGCAAACTTACTTCTACGACCCTTATCAGCCCTTTTTCTTTTGTCACTGACTGAACCTTCCATACCCACCTCTGTAATTTCTGTCCCTTTACATTTACCTTCCAGCATTGCATCCAATATTGACTAATATCAACTTATGCTGATTTTCAACTGAGCACACTCCATTTCCTTCTGTTCCAATTGTCCCAAGTTGGGCTTCAACAAAATCTCTAGTTCTATGTCTTTCGTTCACTGTTTTATTTTCTTCCTCCCTCTAAATATCTACATGTTGCAATTCCGTAATTCGACTCTTATTCACTTTTTTCCAATTCTCCAAGGCCTCAATTCCTCTGAACCACTAGTTACATTTTCCTTCTCCATAAGAATTGGAACTACAGATATTGGGACCCCAGGATGGTCGTTTTCAACCACTTTTTTACAGCCCCTAATTAACTGCCCACTATCAGAACTTGAGGTCAACTGCTTATTTTCCTCTAATTTTCCACTCGCCCCCTTTCTCATCAGGGACATAGACATGTCTATGATCAGGGAACGCTCAGCTTTCACTGACTTTTTCTTTGTCAAGGTGGGTTCCACTCGTGAAATTGTACACCTGTTCCCTTGCTTTTCGAAACTCCGGTTCTGATACCAGAGGCCGCTCCTTATTTTTCAGAGACTTTCCACTCAGTTCCTTTAGGGTGGCACTTCCCGGCCGTCCAAACGGTTACCTTACACCTTTCTGGTAAGTCGGACAGTCTGGGTCTCAACAACAACAACACAGTTCCTTTCCATAATAGAACTCTTACTTTCTATTCTGAGACACGGGAGGTCCGATACTAGAAACCACAGTTTGATTTCACTCCTATTCTCCTTCATAACTTTCTAATTCCATCCTTTCTCCTTTTGATTTACCTAATGGATCCCACCTTTGCACTGTGCCTCCCTATAAGTCTTAATTTTGTCCACTTTCCCAATTGGGCTGCTATAATCCTGGGTAGTGGCATTCCATGTAATTTGGGTCTTACTATTGTTATCATGGTTCACTCCCAATTCAAAAATTTGACCTTTTGATCTTATGTTCCCTCCAATAGCATAGCGTGATATTTTTGATTGGGGAGGCTGAGTGATTGGTGTCTTCACTTGGAAAAGATTTTCGTATTATAAGTGAAATTTATATTAGAATTCACATTTTCATATTCAATAAGTTTTATTTCCTTGGTGAATAAAATAAAATAATCTTACATAAAAGTGCCAAGAGTGAATGAAATGTACGATATTTTAAAATAAGTTACCAATGTAAAATAAATACATACAAAATATAACATTTTAAATGTTTTCTTATTTCTATATTAGTTGAACTTTTTAAACCATTTCATTAAATATGAAGCCATGGTCGCTCATAGGGGAGGACACTCTCTTCCCTTGAATATTCAAGATAATAAAGGCGATCATCAAGCTAGACAATGTTGTACATTTTATTCTCGAGTTTATATCACACAACTGTCATTGAGTTTGAAGGATTTACAATTAAGTCCCTTTGACTGTGAGACTATCGCAGGTATTATACTCCAGTTTAAATTGTGACACTCATCAGGTATTTTGATGCAAACCACAGGTTTTGTCGTTTATTGGTCCAGATTCTGAATCAGGTCGGTCAGTTTACTCAAGAACCGCATCCCAAAACATTCTCCAATCCTTTAATTGAATTATAACACCACTGTCGTCACTTTGCGGCCACTGGTCTCAACATTTTCCCATTTTTGTTCTTGTCAAATGCACCAGCGTCGCAAGCTGATTCTGTGCTTACAAATTACAGACCAAACTTGAGGGCTTGTTTGTATATAGAGTTTGTAAATGCTCCACTTAGTCTCTAATTGAAAATCTCAGAAAATTGATCATAACATTTACAAGATAACATTTAATGTATGTACAAAATACACATGTTTTCGATCATTATATAAGATACGACATAAAACAAGACTCAGAGAGTCCCATTATCTTTTCTCTGCTGTTTGTAAGTGTCCAGAAAGCAAGTCTCTCTTTTCGTCTCTAAGCCCTGACAGTTTTTCCAGTGTGGCCCCACATGATCACATTACTGGGTCAGCTGTGAAATTTTGCAGAGCAAGATGGTCGACTAAAATGGCTTCTTTTCAGTCCCTTTTATAATGGACAGACAGGAGCTTATAACATGAAGATTGTACTAAATTGTACATGCAAGTCACATAAAAACTCGTTATGTACAAAAATAATTACATACAAAATAAATACATAACTACATATAAAATAATTTACATACAAAATACAATTACATACAAAAATAAAACCAAAATTGTTTAAAAATGGAAAATTTTAACTAAGTAATGCAATGAAAATACTGCTTTAAATCAAATCTTAAAGCTAAAAATTACCTCTGTTTGATGAACCATCAATTAGATATTCAGCTGTTTTCCAGTCTGCTGTGAGACGCTTTACCAATAAATAAGCATTTACAGGATTTGATAAAAAAGTTTCTACATCTTCACTAGCAGCTTTATACAATTTGTCATATTCTCTGCTTAACCTGTTGAATATATAATTTCTAAAGTGAGAACAGAGAAAAAAAAAATGATATAACTATTTTAAACCAAAAATAATCATTATTATTTCTAGTTTAAAAATAACTACATATATGACATCTGATAATTGTCAATTTTCAAAAAATTTTATTTAGCTTTATAGTTTCTATAAAATTTTGCTTGGAATAATTTCTTAGAAATGCCTTAAGATATTTAATAGATGACAGAGCCATTTAACATGATTAATAGAGTTTTACTGCATATTCATAATGTTTCTGTGTCAGGAATGATAATGATGTAAATGACATATGGGAAAATGACAAAAATGACATATGACAATGACAGAAATGACATATTCCTCACGGAAATCAAAGTCAACATTGGGAAATATAGTATGCATTATGCATAACTTGCTTTTATGTACTACCAGGAGATTTTATATTAGTTTTAAATTTTACTATTAATAAAAACTAAATGAGTGCCAGAAATGACAGGTAATAAATATACTCACTAAAAATGAGAAATAAAATTGACATTTTCACATGCCTCTTAATAGCAAAATTTCTAAACTTCAAATATATGTGGAACAAAACTAAGTAGTATTAATCAACTAACTTAAAATCACTGCTGTCACCATCTGGTGGATAAAAAGGATGAATTTTTCTACGACATTATAATGAAATCAGTTTTCAGATACACACGTGTATTACCAATTTTGGGAATGCTAACATTGGGAAATATAGTATGCATTATGCATAACTTGCTTTTATGTACTAACAGGAGATTTTATATTAGTTTTAAATTTTACTATTAATAAAAACTAAATGAGTGCCAGAAATGACAGGTAATAAATATACTCACTAAAAATGAGAAATAAAATTGACATTTTCACATGCCTGTTAATAGCAAAATTTCTAAACTTCAAATATATGTGGAACAAAATTAAGTAGTATTAATCAACTAACTTAAAATCACTGCTGTCACCATCTGGTGGATAAAAAGGATGAATTTTTCTACGACATTATAATGAAATCGGTTTTCAGATACACACGTGTATCACCAATTTCACAAAATAATAGTTAATTTTTTCTTTAAATAAGGGTTTTTTTACAAGTTAAAATCAGAATTTCTTAAGAATCACTAATTTATTTCCATTATTTATGTTTTTATTGATGGAATTAAGCAATGAAAACTCAACTTATCACTGGGAGACTGTGACAGAAATAACAAATGTACATTTTTATGAAGTCAAAACTATATTTAATGTTATTGAAAATACCTTTACGTTAAAAAATATGTAGAACAGATTGTTTTCTAAACAAATACTGCAAAAGAAAAACTAACTTATTCATTATTTTTTATATAAAGCTCAAGACACAAATTTGACAATTAATCAGATATTCAGCCATATGACATAAAAACAATTAACACACTAAGAACTACATTTCTGACTTGTGCTAGGTATAGAGAAATCTGAGTCTTTGGGCCTATTAGAAACTTAAAACTGAGTCCCATGTAAAAAACACTTAATTTTGCAATTTTTTTTTTTCATTTAATTATATAAAGAACAAGATTGATAAAATACAGTTTACTTTTAATTTTTATTCATAGAAGTGTCAACAATTAAAATTTCTTATTATCAATGCAAGATTAAGTTTCAATTTTTATGTTGACTGCACACAGTTACTGCTTCTTTCTCTGTATAATATTAAACAAATAATTCTCTGTAAAATATTAAACAAATGGCAATTTTCAATTTTAACAAATTTTATAAATATCAGATTCTCAATAGTTAAAATATAATGATTGAAATATTACAAGATATGAAACATTTGAGGAAATTGTAAGAACTTAAAAGTTAAGAAAGATTATGAAATTTTGAAATAAAAATGCACATAAATTTTAAAATGGTTGATACATTGCAAATGTTCAATAAAAAATTGATAACAAAAGTGACCTAATATGATTGTGGAAATGATCAAAAAATCATGAGAAAACAAAAGGAAAAGAGGATTGAAGAAAAATCACCAATAATGAATGTTAACATATGGAGCAATGGGTGGAAAAGTGCATAATTTCCGAAAAACTAATTGGCCACACTAAACTATAAAAAGTCATATATCATGGCAAATTATAGGCTCACTGAAAATATATTAAAATATTAAAAAGGAGGGGTTGGAGAGCTCATAAAATCAAAAATATATCTGTAATTTTTGATAAAAAAAAATCTAAAACGTCTAGAAGTGCATCCAACTCCACCAACCTTAAACACAAACAAATGCAGAATTTCCAGTCACATAGGCTATTTCAAGAACCCATGGCTGAAACACACTTTGAGAAGCAAAAACATGAAATTCATTTTGGTCATGTCGGCACTGTTCTATCCATCACTGCCAAAAGTTAAAAAAAAGTTGCTCAACTGATTCTCCCTCACCACCTGTGGACTATGGTTTTAAAATCATTGTAGTCTGTCAGCACAGGGCAAGCAATGAGATAATCAATGAATGCAAAACTAGTTAAAGCAAGTATATAAGAACTTTTCTGGTAGAAGAACAGTATATTATACTCTGTCCACCAAGAACAAAATTCTAGGTACTCAGGATTGCAGTAAAGTGTCCTACCAGAACATTGCAAAATCACAAGAAAGTACTCATTTGATCATCCCTCACTATCTGTGGACAATACTTTTGCATACATTGCTAATCGTTAGCACTGACCAAGTGATGAGACGCAGAGTGTCGTACAGGACAGAGCACCAGGCGCAAAGCGCCTTTAATCTCCAGTTTCAATATGTGGTTCTTATCGTCTAACTGTGACAATAATTCCGTGACCCTAATTGGAGAGCCAAGTGATGAGATTAAGAGCACAATACTCCTTAAAACAAGGATTTTAGAATATTTCTGGTAAAAGAATTTTCTTCAAACCCAGCAACAATGCAGAGCATTAAGCTCCGCCCATGGTTAACAAAATTTTAAGTGCTCAGAAAGTCTCAGTGAAATGACTTCTTATAATAGGACATTGCAAAATAGCAAGAATGTGTTGGATTGGTCATCCCTCACCACCTGTGGAGTATGAATTCATGGTCATTTGCACTGGTCTGCACAGAGCAGCTGATGAGATGATTAGCTAGGGCAAAACTTAAAACAAGGATTTTAAGAATTTTTCTGGTAGAGGAATTTTTCTCAAACCCAGCAACGATGTAAATCATTAAGCTCCACCCAGCATTAACCAAATGCTAAGTGCTCAGGATTACAGTGACACGAATTCTACTCTATAACAGAGCATGGCAAAACAGCAACAAAATATTTAAGTGATCATCCAAAACCATAGAACACAAAATAAATCATGATCTGCAGGTGATGAGAAATGATCAATTGCCATTTTCTAACTATTTTCAATGACTTGTTACAGTGTAGAAGTCAATAGGAATTTACTGCCAACAATTAGTCAATTTACTGCCAACATGCCATGTACACAAAGTGTAAACTGTCATGTAACATCAAACAGAAAACCTGATTATCAGAAAGGCCCAGGCATATCATTTCTTTTTAGTAAGATGAACTTCCTGCTCTTGTTGGGTACCCCTACTTTAAAAAACTTTGCTTTAAACGATTATTGATATTTTAGATATTATATAAAGCAGGTTTTTACCAATATGTTACCATCCGGGAATGTATGCTAAAATATCCCAGTTTATATACATCATGGCATAGTGTTTGTTCCCTTTGGTGTGATATATGTAACAATTAATACCAGATCAAATATTACAATATAAGGAAACAGCATAGGAATACAATAAACCTACAATAAACCTGTGTTTTTAAAGTAAAACTTTAAAAATTTAACTAATGAATTGTAACAATTAAATATTGGAGTTTCGGTGCCTCAGGTCTTTTACCACAGGAAGATGCACCGTCTTACCCTTTACTATGATATGCATTATCATCAAATATAAATAATAACATTTGGATCCTAACCAACAG
The DNA here is from genome assembly GCA_951213105.1 of Amaurobius ferox. Taxonomy (NCBI): domain Eukaryota; kingdom Metazoa; phylum Arthropoda; class Arachnida; order Araneae; family Amaurobiidae; genus Amaurobius; species Amaurobius ferox. The sequence goes on along the minus strand of OX578152.1, from coordinate 14,668,609 downwards.
CAGAAGCTTCATTCAACATCTGAGTATTTGGTGAAGGGCTATCGATAAAATTAGTGTACATATCACCAAAATACTGAAATAGTTGTTTTCAAACCGTGAAATACATATCCAGTGGATTTTTTTTCACATTGATCCACATTTTTTTCACATTGATGAGTATGAAATTGTTGACAAACTGGCAAAAAAGGTTTGCCTAGATCCATTGCAATCAACTTCTAAATTAACTTTAGAAGAGCAGAGGTCTTGGACAATACAATTTGGAGGAAGTCTCATGCACACAGCTGGTTTCTTGTATATTGACCCGGTGCAGCCCTCAAGTTTTCTGGAGACAGGCAGAAACAAACTGCCTTTTCAAGATGTAAAAGCAGATATTTGGGGCTTATCAAGATTGTACAGAGTGAAAAGATATGTTCACTTTGTGCCATAAGCATGGCTGCTCCTGTATCTATCTGCTCCTGTATCTTGGTCCTACCAGGAAAGCTTTCTTGAAATATCCCATGCAGGTCTTAAATAAATACAAGGCTAATAGTCTTTTGGACTTAGAGGAATAAGTAGGCTAAGTGGGGTAAGAAGAAATATTGGCGAGAACACTGTTTTCTACACAATTTTACTTTCGTGCAAGAGCATTACAAAATATTTAAATTTGTATCCACTTTATATAATTTTTAAATTTCATACAGATGTGGAACAAATTTTTAAGTAGTGTTATTCAACTGACAGTCACAGTTCTCACCATCTGGTAGATGAAAAGGACAATTTTTCAGATAACATTAAAATGTCACCGATTCTTAGAGACAAATCTGTATCAGGAATTTTGCCAAATATCATCAAAATTTTAAAAATTAGGGTTCTTTACAAGTTAACATCATAATTTCTTTCTAAGCATTAGCAATTTATTTCCATTATGCTTTTACTAATGGAAATCTCATCACTGGGGTACAGTGACAGACATAACAAATTTGCAGATTTATGAAGTCAAAACTACATTTAATATTATTAAAATATACTTTTTATCAGATAATTTGTAGAATAGTTTGTAAACAAATCTAAACAAATACTATAAAAAATATCTAATATACCTACCTTCTTTACTATTATTATTTTAAAGCTCAAGGGACACAAAATGGATAATTGTTAGATATTCAGCCATATATATTCACTATATTTCTTAACATTTACTTTCTTATTACAAACATTTCCACACATTTTCTTCTGACTCCCATGCTTTTAAGCAAAGACTTTATTGTAATTGTTACTATTTAGGTTTCAATTATGATCTTATGATATATGAAAAATTTCTTTAATTTTGGGCGTGATGCATTTATTCGAATCAGTCTTAAAAGAAATGACAGCTAGTTTTTAAAATAGGTCAAGATATATTTAGTGGAATGGAGACTTGCTGGCCATGCCCAATATAAAGTAATATGGGCACAGAAACTGGGGGATTGTGGAAAATCATTCCCCCCATAGGCACCGACTGGGGGGGGGGGGGGGGGCATGAGCCCCCGCTGAACATTTTCAGAGTTGGGAAATGTTAAGACTTTTTTTCTAACTTCATATTTTATTAAATACCAAAAAATGAAATTTTTTAAAGAAAAAAATAATTGAAAGAAAATCCTATTAAAGTAAATGTCATATTTCTGTTCAGTCTTGTTCACATCTACCTTACCATAGCTCCTTAAACTATCTCACACACAAACCAAGCTCATCTTTACTCCCAGGAAACATGTTTATGCTAATGACAAAAACAGCTGGTTACCAGAACTTTTTCGACTGACCACCTAATTCAAAGAGAAATGGAATATTTACAGCCATTTACCATGAAGTAGAGATGACTTTTTTGTCTACCTAACGAGATCTTATCTGTAATTACTCCTCAATTCTATATACTAGTGCTGTCTTTACAGGTGACATCTATTCCGTTTGAAGCTACAAACCCCGCAGGTGGTATCCATTCCATTTGAAGTTGCAAACCCCATGGGTAGCTTTATTCCTGGTGAGCACCGGACGTTTGGCATAGCACCATAGTCAGGCAAGGGCCAGAGGGAGCTAAGCCCCCACCATCACCACACACACTAAGTATACTCAGCACACACCACTGATAAAAATATTAAAGTTCTAGTTGTGATAAGAAATGTCAACCAACATGTCATCCAAATTTTGCATAAAAATATTATTTATGAGACTTTGTTAATAAATCGCTTTGTTTTAAAGATTTTTTAATTTAGCTTAATGTGTGGCTATAGTGCTGATCAATTTATTTACATATTTAATTTAAAAATATTTAAATATTAAGACAATAGTATTTGGATACTTTTGTATTATTGCTGGGTTCATTGTTTTAATTTATTGTGTCAAAATCAACTGATAGGTAGTTAAGAGTTGATTGATATTAAGCGTTAGCGTGTATTAACCTTCAGATGATTTTTGTATTAATTAACAGTTTTGCTACTAGTTAATTCTTATATTAAAATCCATTGTAATCATTATATATTATAATATTGATGCATAGTAACTATATGGATTTTCCTAATCAACTCTTTGCTTACAAATATAAATAGGCCTAAAAAGATTAAAAATATTTATCGTACAATCAATAAAACTGCTGCTATCTTTCTTTTGACCCAGCCCATCTGACCTACCCGAAGGTGTAAGATATCTGTATAGACCGCTGGGATAATGCCATCTAATTTAGACTGGAACCCACTGGGGGCGACATCCACAGGGACCGACACTCCTTCCTTTGTTACCAACTGCTCGGAAGGACTTTCAAACCCACAAATTTAACGTGCTCATACACGGGGACAGTTTAGGCAAAGCCGAAAATCGAACTCGGGTCCTCAGAGTACAATCTCCATGACTTAACCACTCTGTTATCTCACTCCAAAACTGCTGCTTATAGGACAATAACTTACAAAACATCCTTGAGGAAAGCATATATATGTCAGTTAGGTGACTACAGTTGCTATGACTACAGTTGCTTCGATGGCATTAGAATCCCCCCTTTTCAGGCCAAAATAACAATATGCACTCTTAACAACCACTGCTGCCGTTCGTTGGGCAGTTCGTTTTTGACAGTTGTTAAGGGTGCATACTGTTCTTTTGGCCTGAAGTAGGGGCTTAAAATGTCCTCAAACCAATTGTAGTCACCTAACTGACATATGCTTTCTTTCTTCAAGGTGACCTTGTAAGTTGTTATATCTTTATCGACTTTGTGAATATTTTATATAACTTTATCGGATTGTGCACCCCTGAGATTTTGAAAACTCACACTTATGCTTCCCCCTCCCCCCCCATTTTTAGGCAGAAGGGATGGTCCAATCCCAAGTTATCAAAGTTTGATTTACATTTTTAATTACAAAGCTAAAATAAATACAAAATTTAGAAATGCGAGGTAAAATAATACTGAATTCTTTATTCTAATTATTTAATTTATAAAGACCACATATATAGTAAATATAAAAGGAGTGTAAAAATTTTTCAAAATGAGGGGCTTCAGTCTGGTAATCCCCCCAAATATGCTGCTAATAGTGTCGACCACCACCCCCCTGATGTTTTCTACAAATCTACATGTATGTAAAGTAAATGAAAAAATTATTGGGAAATAATTTTTAGAGAAGTTTGCATCAGTTCTATTATTAAAATGTTTTAATTTTTACACTTGATATAGGAAAGTAACTTATTCACAAAAAAATATTTTTAACATTATAAAAATAATTAGGTATATTTAGGTAAAACATTTAATTTATGAAATAAAAATGAGTAATTCATTGAAATTTTGACCCGAACCAATTATTGTCTTACTTTAAATATATAAATGATTACAAATGAAATAAAAATTTTCCAGAGTAGAATAATTTTTTATTTTATATTTAGAAAATCTTATTTTTAAAGTCCAACAAACCTACCCAATTCCTTATGCACAGACAAAAGAAACCTAAAAATTATTTTGCTGCAATACACCCTTTCACAATTTTCATTGTGAAATAATAAAATAAATTACTATTTTAGTCTACAAAGCACACATACATCTATTTATCTTACAATGAAAACCAGAGCAGATTTTTGAATTATACAATGTTGAATATTTCTACTATTCATACTTTTTGAAACTTCTTAAGTTCCCAATTTCTACAAAATTCCTTTCCCCCAAAACTCATTCTTTTTTTCTGAAAACAAACATGGTTTTCTCTAGCCTTTGCAACTACTGCTAAAACTAAAACAAATTCATTACTTTCATTAGATTGGTCATTATTTGAAAACTTTAAATGAATTGCACTAATCCCTGCTTTAAATCCAGGGCAACGCCAGGTACATTTTCTAGTTATGATATATAATGAAAACAGTTATAATTTTCTTGCAAAATACATATAACAGATGATTTTTCATATTAAATATAATTCCATTGACGTTGAAACCCCAATTAGTATTAGGCCTATGCTGTTTTAAGGTCTTAATAGTACTAGCATATGCAGTTGACTCGAAAAATTATTGGGGGTTCTGGTATTTTTTAAATTGAATGATCCTAGCAGTTTTCAAAGGATTTAAATCTAAATTCAAATGTCATTCAATCATATTATTTGGCACAATAAGACATCTGAAATGTTACAATGAAGCAAATTATAATTAAGTACATAATATTTTTTTCCCTCTAGATAATTATTTATTCATGAATTTTGCTTTTGTAGGCACAATATCAATACAGATACTGTTGAAGACCCAGACCACACGACCAACCCTAGGGTTTACGTTAGCAGTATGTGTGGCCGGCAATACAGATACTGTGAATTTCCAACCCAATTATCTTTATAAAAATAACAAAAAAATGTAAAATGTATTTTTAGGTAGTTTTACCAATGTTAAAAATGTCAAAAATATTCTCTTTAAATCATTTCCGAGTTAAAATCTTCAGTCAAAGTATTTAGTAAATACAATAAACAGTCCGAGGGTAAATTTCTATACGCACTTTATAATAGTAAACAGGGAATAAATGATGAAAAACTTGAAGAATTAATAACAAAATTTATATATATACGAGTACATTTTCCACACAAAATATGCACAAAACATTAGGGATAATTACCTTTTAAAACATGTAGGGGAGAGTGGAACACCTAGGGACACTTTAAATTTTAAAATCAGGTTTGAAATTAAAATCTTGTTATTTTATGCACTATTAGATGGCCTTCTTGTGCTTTGCTGCTGCATTTTGAAAGCTTTACTGCAAATAGCTAATAACTTACCAACATTTTTAGTTTTTATAACAGTAAAAAAAAAATGTAAATTTCATAGACAGTAACAGTGGAATTAGAAAGTAATTTATTTAAATGAAATTACATATCAAACAAACAGGCCAGTTTATTGTGAAATTAGATGTAAAATGGTCATTCTATCCCAAAGTTAAGCTTAAAATAATGGGAGCACCTTGGGACATCTCATGAAATTGTGTTTTACAGCAACTATTGTATATAATGATTTTAATTTGTTGTAGATGCTTGATTTATGCTTTTGTTATGCAAGAAGCTTCTACATTTTTTTATCTATCATAATGTTAGATATTTTTCCTGATTTTTCACTGCAAATCCAATGCATGTGTACTGTATAAAATTGTTTCTGTTTAAATTTGGTTTCTTGTGTTAGTTATTTAAAGTAGACAATATAACTAAACATTTGTTTCAGAAAAGTTGACAAGTTTCAGGACATTGAATGCACTGTCCTAAGGTGCCCCTTGGGACACTGGAAGGATTTTTAAAAAAGCAATATTTATTATGTGTGAAACATTTGAAGTGGATTACACTTTTATCTTATGGGATGCGGTAGCCCATTGGTTAGCGCGCTGGAGTTGCACTCGGTAGGCCCGGGTTCGATGCCAGCCGCTGCCAAAACTGCCGCCGTGTTCACGCGGAGTACGATCACGTTAAACATGTGGGTCCGTAAGTCCTTCCAAGAGGTTGGTGGTAGGGGAAGGAGGGTACGGTCCCTGTGGATGCCTCTCCCACTGGCTTCCGGTCTAAATTGGGTGGCACTTCCTGGCCGTCCAAACTGTTACCTTACACCTTTCTGGTAGGTCGGACGGTCTGGGTCTCAACAACAACAACACTTTTATCTTATGAAGTGTTTAATGTATATGAGGTAAGTATTTGATTAAGATAGAACTATAAAAAAATAAATAATGTATAAAAATTAAAATTGAAAAGTGTCACTATGTGTCCCACTCTCTGCTACGTTATGTTATAATTCTATTTTATACAAAAAGTTACAATAAAATACATAAAAATTAAATTATGTACAATGAACATGTACATAATATTTGAATACTACGATCAAACCCACAAATGAGTGATATCATACCATCTTACTTTCTCTAATCGCTGTTCTTCTTTTTCAAGATATTTTTCTAAAGTTTTTACTATTTCACCTTCTGTGTATAACAAATTTTGTAAGTCTACTACAGCAGTAAAAAGCTCTGAATTTACAATGACTAGAAGTAACGATGCAAGATAATACACACATGTCAGTATGCTGTAGCACCTCATACTGAGATGACCTATTGAAAAAAAAAGTAATTAATAAAAGCAACATATTAGACAATATTACCAAAAAATTATAAAATTATTAATCATTTACAAATAATTACTCATAACAGTCAACATAAAGTTTAAAAACCGAATTTTTATTTTTAAAATTTTAAGATAGTAAAATCTAGATAAACCAAAGCTGATAGGAGAAAAAATGTTAACTTATAGGAAATTTGGTAAATCAATGTTAATAAACATCAAACTTTTAAGGGAATACATCTTTTCTTTTACTATGGCTGATTGAACCATTTAAAAAATAAAGTTCGACAAATCTGTTTATCTGTAAAAGAATCAAAATTTTACACATAAAATATGAAACCATAAATAGAATTCAGCATATGGTTGTGAAAGTATTTTGTTTAAAAAATATTCGAGATTCCCAGCTTTGAGTTTTAGTGTCAAAACATATAAATTTCAGGCAATAGGATTTTTTAACTTCAACTAGCAATTTGTTCCATATGATTCATTTTACAATGTAAAGTAACAAAAATTTTAGGATTCTAGCAATTAGTGAAAAAAATTAAAAAAAGATAAGACATCCCGGTTTTCCTCTAAAATATAATCTACATTTTTGTCATTAAAAAATGATGATTGAAATCTGTGCTTTAAAGATTGAAAGGCAGAATTTGGCAACATTTTTAATGCAAGGTGGAAAAACCAAACAGAATTGGCCACAGCTATTCAAACTTACTTTATAAAAAAGATTAACAAAACCTCATTATTATCTACGACTAAAATTAGCACTTTTATTTAACTAATTATTTGAATTTACCCTTAACATGAAAAATGATTGCAAAAAAAAAAAAAAAAAAAAAAAGCCAGTTTTCTTTGGATAAGAAGGGCATTTTCCTCAAACATAGTTTTCCTACTTTAGTGTGCCAAAAACTATAAATTTCAGGAAATATGCGTTTTTAACTTCGACTAGCTATTTGCTATATATGATTCTTTACAATACAAAGTAATAAAAATTTTAGGATTTTAGCAAAAAGTGAAAAAAAAAATGCAAGACATCTTGGTAGGCAAAGGGAAAATAAGAGGAATATAATGCCAGTTAAAATAATGACATATATCAACACAAATCAAAATTTAAAATAGTTTTCGATTTTAATTAGCAAAAAGCATCCTACTATAACAATGCGTCTTCAAAGTTTAATAATAAAAATGAACAAACATTACAAATGATGTTAACCTTTGATCACATGTGTTACATAAATCCAGTGATTAACTTTATATCATCTCAAAATGGAAAGTCTCAAACTATTTACTAGAACATTATATAATATTTTCTGCTGAACCCGTGAAATTTGACACCCAAGAAACTCATAGAAAAGTACTTCGAAATGCTTTCATAAATAATGAAGTAAATAATTAACGGTTTCACATATACACTAAACTAAATTCAAAATCTGCACTCAATTAAATTACAAGGAACAGGTCAAAAGAAATTAGAAATCAATTATAGTAAAAATTTTGAATACTTTGCTCACTCGCGGTACTAGACACGCCTTTCTAGCAGAATGTAAATAAAGTTTTGTTGCCAGATTTCGTAGCTAAACTATTAGTTTTTGTCCATTGAGCTAACTCAGCGTTATGACTGGAGTGAACGGCATTGATGGAATTTTGGTAAATAACGAGATATCTGATGCATTCATTCAGACTGAAAGCCAAATTGAGTTTTAAAAGTTCAAAAACTCGGATAAATATATTAGGTCAAGGAGCGGTACGGAGGGATCGCTCCAAGGAGCTGATGAGAAAGGACTCTTTTAAATTATTTGCTCCAAAGCGTCAAAAGTCTAGTTACGCCATCTCAAAGGCAACAAGGAAGCTTAGAAACTACCTTCATTTTCTCCAGGGATGGCTTGTGCGCGGGAATTGCAATCGGACGGCCAGGGTTCGACCCCCGCCACTACCAAAACTGCCGCTGTGTTCACGCGGAGGAGTAAGTCCTTCCGAGAGGTTGGTGGTAGGGGAAGGAGGGCAAGGTCCTGTGGATGCCTCCCCCACTGGATTCCGGTCTAAATTGGGCGGCACTTCCCGGCCGTCTAAACTGATACCTTATACCTTTCTGGTAGGTCGGACAGTCTGAGTCGAAAAAGAAGAAAGGATGTCTTATGCTAGGGGTGTCAACGGGGAATGATAGAGTGGCCATTGAATTGATTAGGATACTGGATCGGACTTAATACATATTAGTCTTTATATAAATTATATCTATAGCAAATCCTGAGAAACATATATTTCAAGAAACAGGAACAATTTTGAATCAGAAGTGACATCTCCAGAACCGGAAGTAATCCATATCAAAGATATATTTATAATTGCATCCTAAGAAATAGATGATTCAAGAAATTATTTTGAACCGGAAGTAGAAACGAAATCGGAAATGAAAATTATTAGTGAGCCCCAACTCCCTCTAGAATTTGAAGAGAATTCATATCAGATATCATCTAAATTCATCTACAGCGAATCTTCAGAAATGGATGCTTCAAGTAAAAAAAAAAAAATTTGAACTGGAGATGGAAAAAAAAACCGGAACTGAGATTTCCATCCATTAGTGAATCTCCCATTCTCCTTCGGAATGTAATGATGCATCTAAATCAATTACCATTTTGAGCTCTATCTATAGCAGATCTTGAAAATTTACTGTTTCAAGGAAAATTTTTTATTTTCAAAAACTTGTAGTACGTCAAAATTTTGACCCAATAACTCTTATGTATATAAGCACTGGACTGACTGATAATTTTAATATGACGGGTGTCATATTAAAATTATCAAGCATTTCCATAGCTAGAATCTTGGTTGTGGAAATGTTCGATACGCACGGATTTGGAAACGCACTGAACTGATGATAATTTTAATATGACGGGTGTAATATGCGATTTGGAAAACTCACTGGACTGGCGATAATTTTAATGTGATGGGTGTTATATTAAAATTATCGAGCATTTCCATAGCTAGAATCGTGGTTTTGATGTCATTCTATTCGATCCGTCACTTCTGGATTGTAATGCTCAATTTCGAGACCAAGGGGGAAATATACAGCTTCGAAAATGTGAATTAAGGGTGACGGTGCGAAGAGATAATCAAAACATTCAAACTCACTTTTCAAAATTATCGAGCACTTTTACTTGAGAAAGAATTTCATTTTTGGTCTCATTTGATTCGTCTCATTTTATAGGCGACGAGTTGAAGGAATTTTTCACTTTATCTAAATTCTCAGTTTTGGCCCCATTCAATCCGTTTCAGTTTGTAAATTAACGAAAAAATCTAATATTTGAAAAAATTTAAATCAGAGGAGACGATATGTAGAAATAATAATAATAAAAAATTATATTCGAATGAGAGGCGACGATTCGAAGAAATAATACAAAAATTGCTCTAGAATCTTGGTTTGGGTCTCATTCAACCTGTCTCAGCTTTCAGTGGAAAAATCTAATATTTCATAAATTTGAATTTGGGGGACGATGTAGAAGGATATTATAAACAAATATCATATTTATTTAGTACTTCCAAACTATCTAGAATCTTAGTTTTGGTCTCATTCAATCCATGCCAGTCTCTAGATCAACGGTAAATTGAAATTATAGAAAGTTCGAAGGTGACGATAGCCAGACACGTAGTTGGACGAACACTTCGAGGGGGCCCACAATTTCTCGATGAAAATGAAACAAATTTTATTAAATGGAACGCACTGATAATTGATTAATAATTATTTATTTGATATGCGTATACATTTCACAATATACTTAAAAATATAAATATCTAATGTGAGTTGTGCATGACTTTCCCGACAGACTCAACTTCATTTTCTCTTTATTTCATTAATGATTCATTAAATTGAATTTAATTGCACTAAACACTCATAATTAATTAAAATTACATCGAATTTGCACTTTTAATTAAGTTTCGTTTTCATTTGGTAACTGGACGTATTTTAAAAACCGGCGTGGGACAAATCCGAAAAAAAATAAATTTTTCGTGTACGGCCAGACCTAGAGTAATAGGGTTGGTCTTGTTCCTTTTCATCATCAAAAATTACGCAAGAAATATTCAATTGATACATTTGAGCATAAGTAGTCTTTTACTTTAGATTTTGAAGATTTTTGTGTGTTATTTCGCAAAAAAAGACGGATTACTTTCTCTCGAATCGTACCAAAATCTTATCAGCGCCAGGCCAGGGTAACACACAAGTGACTTATCTACCAAATTTTGTGAAATTTGGCCAATTAGTTTTTAGCCAGAGTGGATACATGCGATTTTTGCGGGCCATTTCGTAAAATAAAGTAGGTTCTTTTATCCCGAATCGTACGAAAATCTAGTCAGCACTAGGGTAACCCATAAGTGATTTAACTGTAAAATTTTATGAAATTTGGTCCATTGATGTTTGAGTTAAGAGTGGATACATACATTGCATAAACAGATAGACACGTACATACGTCTCACAAAAAATAGTTTTTCGTCTTCTAAAGGTCCCAAAATGTGTAGATCCGTCGAAAACTCGAGTTGCGATTTTCGACATGATCCTTACATTTCCCCTGTCTTTTGCAAGAAATGTAAAAATAGCCAAAGTTGGAAAGAGCATGTTCTTTTAGGTGATGACTTATAAAATAAAGGACCTAAATTTAGGGAGGGGGGGGGGAGGCCTCCGAGGCGAGGCTACTCCTTGAGACTATGTCCTTGTACGTTACAAAGGGATTTTCAAATAATATAAAGAAACTTTAAGTTACACGGTTTTAGCAAAATGCACTTTGTAAAATATAATTTTTAATTATCACAACATTCTTGGTCATATGCGACTATGCGACTAAGCATAAAATTGTGGGGCTCCCATAAAAGAATTGTAGGATATGAACAGAATTTTAAGGAACAATAGATGTGATAACATAGATGTGACATATATAAGATTGATAGAGAAATGACAAGCGACTAAGTTTAGCGAAAAATGTAATGATTTTAATTAATCACTGCTGTAGAACAATTTGAAAAATATCAGCACCGAATGTATCACATTTTAGTGATGTTTATATAAAATTGCATTTCAGTTGGAAAGAGTTTCATAATTAATGCTTTATGCATGATTGATCTTTTTTGTTCTTCTTGGTTTGATTCAACACCCGTTCAAAATTTTTATTGTAGGTGTTAAAAGAAACACTTGGAATCAAATACTGTTTATTCATTACAGCGAGAAATATTTTGGAACATAGCAGCAATGTTACATAAATATGGAGCTAGAAGTAACTAATGGAGATCGGAATCCGTGTGTCTGTTTCTGTGATGTTAACGTAGAGATCAGTAGTCTCTCTTCTAGGCACTGTATCAAAGCGTTCGAAAGGTGAATTGAGAGATAAAGATTTGAAATTTGATATACGGATCAATCAATCGACAAAACCCGGGGAGAAAATCGTATTTTTCAGAATTGTTCATTTAATGGGTGCTCCACACCGAAACGTTCGAAATGTAACATGATAGTAAAACGGATTTTGCATTAAGATAGTGACTTTAAAATTGGTACAAGGATAGATCGTTAGATAGGAATATAGGGTATAATTTCAGCTTTCTAATATTTTCTAATTTAGGGATGCCGCACACTTAAATCTTTAATTGGCTGAGAAATGGAATGTCTGGAGTGAGACATATATTTGAAATTTGATGCACAGGTGGACAGTTTGAAAAGGATCACGGGAAAAATCAAATCATTCATAAATTCACGTTCTTCGGAGGTTGCTTATTGTGATACCGTTGAATATCAGCTGGTATTCGGCTAGTATATTCTAATTGCCAAGTGTCCGTATGTCTGTCTGTCCGTCTGCCACGCTTTTCTAGGCACATCCTGAATAGATAGAGATTTGCAATTTGGTATAAGAGTCGATCGTTCGATAAAACCCCCCTGGAAAAATCGAATTCTTTGTAAATGTTCTGTAGAGGGTGTGCTCCACACCAAAATATTCGAAAAGTGAAATGATGGAAAAGCGTGCTTTGCGCTGAGATAGACTTCAAATTTGGTGTATGGGTAAATCGTTCGAAAGGAGAAAGTGTAGAAGACCCAGACCGTCCGACTCATCCAAAGGACACGAGCAACCATTTGGACGGCCGGATAAAAGGAGAAAGTGTGCAATTTCAGATTTCTAATATTTTCTACTTAAAGGGGTACCACATATCAAAAAGTTCGATTTACCGAATGAATGAGAAACGGCTTTTTTTTTTTTGATAGATGCTTGAAATTCGGTATATGGGCTATATATATTTATTGATGAAAACACTCAAGACGAAATTTTTTTTCAAAAATGTTCATTTAAAAGCGTGCTTTAAAGAAAAACGTTCGAAATGTGAAATGACGAGAAATCATGTTTCGAGATGCAGTAGAGACTTCAAATTTGGTGTACGGGCAGATAGTTTGAAAGGAAGAGCATGTACAATTTCAGTTTTCTAATATTTTCTACTTTAGGGGGTGCTTCAAACCCAAATGTTCGATTTTCCGAATAAATGAGAAACGCCTCTTTTTAAAATGAAATAGAGGTTTGATATTTGGTATACCAAATATATATTGGACAATCATCTGGTAAAAAACACAAGAAAAGAGTTTTCCAAAACTGTTCATTTAAGGAGGTGGCTACTTCACACTTTTCCCTTTCGAACGATATACCCATATACCAAATTTGAAATCTCTATCTCATCACAAAGCATGTTTTTCTATAATTTCACTTCTCGAACGGTTTGGTGTGCGAAACCCCCAAAATAACAAATATTAGAAATGTTATATTGCACACTTTCCCCACGCTTCTTCCTACTCAAGTGGTGTCTCCCCCTATGAGTGACCATGGAAGAAGTTAGAATCTTTTCTCACTAGCTCAGTGTTCAGAGCATCAATCGGCCAGTTCAAAAACCCGCGATTGGATCCTCGGATGGGACAGTGAGACCTATACATACATTGCCAAATACCTGAGAAATAAGCAAATTTTCAGAAGCAAATCAAATCTTTTCAAAACAATCTGTTATTATATCCTTTTCTTAATCATTACAAACCAATTAATCAAATAAAGCTTAATTTTTTTTTCACTTAAAGACAGAAATTTCAATGTGAGAAGAACATGACTTGCATACATACATTTATACTTGCTTTTAAACCCAATATCACAGTATTTTTGGCAATGAATTAACATCCCAGAAATTTGATTCCGGCGTTTCAGACTGTTTAATTAGCCAAAACAAAATCTCCGGTTTATTCAAAATAAAATCTCCATTAAAACGCCATTGATATTTAATCAATATTACAGGAAACGAACGAAATATGGAAAATTTGATGATCAAAATGCAAGGATATTTGACTTTTTACGTGACGGGAAAGTGCCTAACTAAATATACCAGAATATTAATAATATTCGAACCCAGATCACTCGACTTTAAGGGGGTGAGTCGAGTGGTCTGGGTTTTCGACACGAAAATGTTCGAAAAAATGGAAAAAAAATAAAAACAATAATAGAAAAAAATATGCTTCGCGATGGAATATAAACTTCAAATTTGGTGTACAGGTAGACAGTTCAAAAGAAAGAATGTGTGCAATATAAAATTACCAATATTTGTAATTTTGGGGGGTTCCGCACACCAAACCGTTCGAAAAGTGAAATGATAGAAAAACATGCTTTGCTATGAGATAGAGATTTAAAATTTGGTATAGGGATATATCGAAGTGTGCAATTTCAGATTTCCAATATTTGCTACTTTAGGGGGTGTCACATACCAAAACGTTCGATTTGACTAATAAATGAAAAACGCCTACTTTTAAATTTGATAGAGACTTGGAATTTGGTATATGGGCTAATCATTTGATAGGAAACCGAAGGCGAATAGAAGTTTTCATAAATGTTCATTTAATAGGGTGCTCCACATAAAAACGTTCGAAAGGTGAAATGATAACATTGCATCCTTCAGTATGAGATAGACACTTCAAATTTGGTGTACTGGTAGATAGTTCGAAAGGAAGAAAGTGAATAATTTCAGTTTTCTAATATTTTCTTTCTTAGGAGGTGCCGCACACCCAAATTTTCGATTTTCTGAATAAATGTGAAACACGAATTATTTAAGAAATTACGTTATTCGGGGGTTGTTTATTGTGGGACCGTTGATTTTCAATGGGTATTCGGCTAGTAAATTACTAAAACTGCTGATATATAGTTATTTGTCGTGCAATTTTTGACAACAAAATGAAAAAGATGACCCCATGGATCTAAGATAAACCGTTCGTGAGATTTTCCTTTTATTTATTTATTTATTTTATTTTATTTTATTTTTGAGGTGCTGAAGACGTTTTAAAATGTATTAAGTTGCCGATTAAGATGAAGATGCATGAACGTATATTAGAAAAGTATCCATGTTATTTTCTGCAATTAAACTTAATTTAATGCATCATGAAGTAAAAAATCCGATGTGGGCAGCACATGACTTTCCTTATATAATGCAATGAATTGACTACTTTTACAGTAAAAAAAAAATAGATTATTTTTATAGTAGATATTTATATTTTTTCCAAGATATTGAATTTTCGTCAATGTGTCGTCATTTTCATTGATTTAGCATCATTTTTATCCATTTGGCGAGTTTTTCGTTAATTTAGCAACATTTAAGAAAGTCGCCAAGTTGGCGACATTCCAGCAAGTTCGTTGCCAACAGCTCATCAAGCGCTATGGACGGAGAAATAAGTTATTCTTACAGCAGATAAATGACTATTGGCGTTCAAATACAAAAGTATTACACAAAGTTTCTTTTTTCATGCATGGAACGAGCTAGATCCACAAGAATGATGTCACCAAATTTATAGCATTGTATTATATATGAAAAGTGAACATGTTTCTCAATAGGAAATATTTTTTTTTTATTTTATATGACTTTTTGAAATGTTTTTTGAAAAATGTGCAATATCTCGAGAACGGTTCATGTTAGCGTTCTAAAACTTATGTTAATCGTTTTCTAATAAAAAATTACATAAGAAATGTCTATTTGTGTAACTTTATTAGATGTTTTGATTTTTTGACGATTTTTTCCAAAATTTCACTCGAAAATTTAGGAGAGTTCTGAACATTCGATTGCGTATAAAAACAATAGGCTTCCAGTGTTTAGGGATTGTAATTTTTGTACCAAATTTCGTTCGAATCGATATATTCGTTCGTTAGTTATCGTCTCCACAGACACACTGACACACACGCACACACACACACACAGACATCACTTCAAAAATGTTCGATTCGTGATCAGGGATGCTTGAAACGTGCTCTCCCGTCGAAAAATCGGATTCGAATTTTTGACCCCGTCACACTACTTTCCTTATACATTATTGTATATAAGGAAAGTAAAAATACGGAAAGGAATTTGAGTCTGTAAGGATAGTCATGTGCTGCCCACATCAGACTTTTAATTAAATTTTTGAGGAAATATTTTTTTTTATTTGGGGGGGGGGGGGGGGCTTTGCAAATATCCCTGCTCGCTCTGAGGTTCTCAAGCGCTACTTGACAGCGCTTAATTATAGTTATGCTACTGCTATGTATGTAAGGAAAGTAAAAATAGGGGCCTTCCAACAGCACAACCTCGTTGGAAACAAGCCAAGAATTTACAGATTAAAATCTTCGCACCTAATCTTATGTAAATCTCTCAATTCTTCCGATGGACATCGGTATCGATCCCATGAAAATGCCTCTTCCGGAAATCGATTAAGGGATAAAAGGCGACCAGAGCGTGTAAAAGCATCAAAACTTGTTTATCGAATTATTTGACCCTATTGCAATACTTCCTCTTTACTTCCACTATCCACTGGAAGGAAAATAATTATGCATTTTTACCAGAAAAATACTACTAAGAAAATTATTCTGTTTTCATTGCGTGTGTTTATCGGTCATTGGTATTAAAAAATTTATTTATGGTTTAAAAGCTTCTGAGAACAATGCGGCTGCGAGATAGGGTATCTTAGGAGATGTCGGAAGTAAAAGTTTATTTGCTGCGTATTTTTATCACTTGAATTTCCTTCATTGCAATTATGATTTATCTCATTGTAGGTGCGAACTAAAGTCGGACACATCGATTCGTGTGTTGGTAAGTTTTTTTTTTTTGTAAAGAAACTTTGGTACTGCTACCAACAAGTAAATTAAAAGGCTAAAACCCTCGTAAAATTTTGAAATGTAAAAGTTCAAAATGTAGCTATTTTAGGATATTTTATAAAATATCCCAAATTTTATATCTCAGAAGAGGAGGGGGGGGGGGGGGGGAAATACCGCATTTCTTAATTTTTCTGCCTTGTGCTGTGTTTTATAAGAATTGGATTGCGTATTATGATAAAAAAAAAATAATTATAGTTTAAAGAAAATTAGTTTATTAAATTATTAACCAAATTAGTTTAGACAAAATACATTATAACACAATATATTTTACATACGTTTAGAATAACATACATTACTCTGGCAGGTTTTTCAGAAATATTTCACAAGTCAAAATTGACCTGGATGACTGAAAATATTGAATATGTGAATGCTGAATATTGAATATGTAAAATATTCAAATATCAATATTCAATATTGAATATGTGAATGTTGAATATTGAATGAGTGAATATTGAATATGTAAAATATTCAATAGCATATTTTAAATTGACTATGTTACTAGAATGCATGTTAAAAAAAAAAAAAAAATGGGAGAATCATTTTGTCGTCAAGCAGCGTGTTGCCCTAGCGCGCTACATGGGACGGGACATATTACACCATTTCCAACTACATTTCAACACTACTATATCCATGTCCGTAGGTGGGATTCCAACCATTGACTCCCCCCCCCCCCTCTCGTGGTCGAGAAAGCATGAGGAAACGGTCAGACCTCCCGGCTACTCAGATGACTCATTCAGAAATTGTAAAAAATTAAAAAACAAAATGCTTAAAATATTTAATTTTAACATGCTGGGTTCACGGGTTACAAAATCACATCACAGTACGGATACGGTAAGCGATGTAGTATATATAATATTTAAAGGTCCTTACAAAATAGGGGTCAAGGGGTGGGATAGTTCAATGATTAAGGCACGAGATTTGCACTCGAACGACTCGAGTTCGATTCCCGGTTCTGCTCAAACTGTCCCCGTGGTCACGTGAAGTATGGGCATATTAAATATGTGGGTCCGTAAGTCCTTCCGAGAGGTTGGTGGTAGGTGAAGGAGGGTACGGTCCCTGCGGATGCCGCCTCTACTGGGTTCCGGTCTAAATTGAATTGGACTGTCCCGGTCGTCCAAACAGATACTTTATACCTTCTGGAAGGTTGGACGAACAAACGAAATAGTGGTCAATAGGTCTAAGTTAACATTAGCGAAAAACTCTACACTGTGGATTTTCATGCTGAGCAAAAGCAAAGTTAATAATATGTTTTTTCAAAGTCAGCCAATGCTGGCTGGAGAGTGCGGTCTGTAGTTGGTTTGTTATGTTTATTTTGGTTAGCTGCAACTTTATTCAGCGCAGCTTTCTAGATTAAAAAACAAATAATATCAGTACTAAAAAATTTATTTTATTTTTTTATATATAATATATTACTATAATATTATTGATGTCTATGGACGATATGAGATATATTTCACTTTATATTTTCTGCAATCGCACAATCTTTGAAGAGATCGAATAATGCCATTTAGGGCTTAACTTAGCATTGTCAAAATGATTACTGCAGTGGCGGCTCGTGAGCGAGGTATAGAGGGAGGCGCTCATATATGTATTTATGTATAGATGGGGATATTTAAGTATAGAGGCATACTATAATATGTATTTATGTATATTATAGTATCCCTCCTCAGTTTGTGCCAACTACGTCTTTTAGACTTCGAGTTCGTCGTTTGTCCGGCACTGATAAATTAGTTCCGGCGTTACCTCGAAATAACTGTATACCAAATTATTATTTTACTTGCGCTGATATGCATTTGCAAGTTTCCTTAAAATGAATAAGAGCCTATTGTAACCATGGAAATTATGTGAATGTATTTCTAAATAAATTTATATCAAATTTGTAAAAATTAAATACTCTCAGTCGTATGCATGTGCAGTATTTTATTATGATTAGCGCAATTGTTTGTACACCCAAAATGCACACAATTTCTCTCAGGTACACAATATGGCTAATAGTTTTGTACCTGATCATCCTTGTAACCCAAACAGTAACATAATTAGAGAGCGAAAATCAACTAAATCTACGGGCTATATGTAGAAACGGAATAATTATTTTCATACAAGTTTAAGAATGAATTTGGAATTTACAGAAAGTTCTTATGCATTATGGTTTTCTCTATTCGTCTTTAAAATGATATGAGCGAGTTCTGCCTGCTAGTAATCACTATATATAGCAATCGGTTTCTATAGCAATAAGTAGTTAGCTCGCTGCACGGGTTCAACAAAAGTGGATCAAAGTTTAGAGTGAGCAGATCGAGTGGGTCCATTGTAGAGTAGAAAATACAGTGTGAAAATTGCATCAAAAGCGGAGCAAGTGTCACTAAGATAGATAAAAATGTAAATATAAAAAAGAGGAGGGTCTCCCCTCTTCCACCACGGTTGTTTCATATTACATAATAACAGACGATGTTTGTGTGTCGACGTGTGTGTGTAAGATCTGTAGCGGAAAATGTAAACATCGTACGGTCTTGAAATATCGTGCACGGATATTTCAGGAACCAAGGCGATGCATTTTTGTAAAACCGAAATATGAAATTGAGGCTACTGAAAGTAAAAGTTACGCCCAGAGGGTTGACATAATAAGGTTGTATATCTAAGTGATTGCCACCAGCAAACTCTAAATCGCTCAATTAGAAGGTGAAATAAGAAATTTGGCGGGGGAGGGGGGGCTAACCGAACTGAAAGTTGCGCCCAGGGAGCTGACACAATAAATATGTATATCCAGTTCACATGTACAAATCGTGCCGGGACTGTAGCCACCAACGGAATCAAAATGGTTCAATTAAGAGCCGAGATGTGAAATAAGAAGGGAACTACTTAAAGTAAAAATTGCTCCCAGGGGATTGATATGAAAGATATGTATATTCAAATGGTACAAAGACTGTAGCTACCAGAAGATTCAAAATCGCTCAATTTAGGAACCGAGAAGTAAAACCGTGCGGGCTAGTTAAACTAAAAGTGACGCTCAGAGGGGTTTGAATAAAACAATATGCATGTCCAGACGATACACGTATAGATAGTGCAGAGACTATAGCTGCCAGTAGATTCAAAATCGCTTAATTAGGAAACGAGATGAGAAATTTTAGGACTACCTCAAGTGAAATTTACGCCTAGGGAGTATCGGATCAATATTGGACTTCAATGAAATTAGAAGCAAAACCAGGGGGATTGAATAGTCGCCGGTGAAGAGGGGGGGGGGGGAGATTTTAAGGAAAACAACGTCAGATCAAAGAATCAAGTATCAAGTTGAAAATTAATTTTTAACATTCTTTAACAAATATTTATATTTTTTTTCAATTTTTAATGTTAAATAGCTGAAAAAGTAAGACAGCTGAGTAAATCAAGAGACCCACCCCCTCAGACAACACATTTCTGAAAGTGTCACTAAAAATATCCACGGGCATGCCACAAACATAGGCGCCGAGTTTTCAAAATCTCAGGGGGGCACAATCCGATAAAGTTATACAACAGATTCACAAAGTCGATAAAGCTATAACAACTTACAAGACCTTCTTGAAAAAGCAAGCAAATGTTTGTTAGATGACTACAATTGTTGCGCGGGCATTATAAGCCCTACTTGAGGCCAAAAGAACAATATGCGCTCTTAAGGCCCCGCTAACCGTTCAATCGAACTCAAATCCGCAACAATCTGCTACCTAGATGTCGCTTGTAAAAATGGTATGGTTGCAAGAATTCAGCTTTTAGCTCTGTTTTCACAGTCCCTTTTCCTAATTGAGCTGCCCATCATCCAAATGACTTTCCCACCAAAAAGTAAGCCTCCCTTTGTATCCTATTTCGGGACGCACTAAAGCCATAAATTCCCGTACCCTTATCCAAGGTGAGGGAGTGTCACGATACAAAGCCTGTGGGCACAGGACATTGCATTGAATAAACCAGTTCAGTTTCAGCCCTCCGAACAGAAAGAAAGAGTTTTGAACAGTTCTTGTCTGATGCCATATCCTACTGATGATTAGATTATTTTATTGGAAATTTGCGTAAATTTTCAAATAAAGTTTAGTTGAAAGTTGGAGCCAGCAGCAGAATTACGTTAACATTTATGATTAACACCAAATTGGGTTTAAAATTGGGAAATTTGATGTGAAAGACAATGTAAGATTCCTGTTTATTAAATTGTGATTACATACATCGTTCTATAAGAAAAAAGAAATCTTTCACTTCAAAAATTAACGAAAATCTCGCCAAATGGATAAAAGTGACGCTAAATCAATGAAAATGACTACTAATTGATGAAAATTCAATATCTTGGAAAGAATATAAGTATCTACTATACAGATAAGCTATTTTTTTTTCTGTAAAAGTCTTAAATTTATTGCATTATATAAGGAAAGTCATGTGTTGCCCACATCAGATTTTTTTACTGAATTGTGATTGCATACCTCATCTTATAAGAAAGAAGAAATCTTCCTCTTCAAAATACTAGAGAAATATTTTACCTCCATCGACTTTAACATCTTTGGCAATTAGTGTTTATTTAAAACAGCAGTAATTGCAATAGATATCGAGATTGTCAATGATGGCGTATTTCAAAAACTGTAGGGTGTTTATTCACAGTTTAAGCCACTGGGGGGGGGGGGGCGGAGGAGTCTACCAGACTTACTGATCTACATTAGCAGTGCAAAGTTCTACCATATGCAATGCTCAAATCTCGCCCTGAACTAGTTCGGAGTCGCTGGCAGAAACTCATGACAGAAACACCGAACTGCAATCAAGTTTAGAAATTTATTAATCCAAACAAAGTGACTCATTCACACCCACGTGCAATATCATCATCAAAATGCAATTGGCATTTAATTAATATTCCGTGAAATAAAATATTATTGGCGAATTCTACGGGATTTAGTTACAACGGTATTATAAAAAGTATCTTTCCCCGTAAATGACATAAACTAAGTCCATCAGAAAGATTTTAAGAGATTTGTTTAATGATATTGCATACGGAAAGTGAAGCTATTGGATGATATTTACTCCTTTTTATTTTTATGCAATTTGCTTATAAATATATCTGACAAGCGTACACTATATCAAGAACGGTTTACTCTTGAATTCTAAAGTTTATGTCATTGGCTTTCTATTAATAGCGTATGGAATGATTAGTTATTCAAGGTCCTAATATTTTAAATATAGTTTTTCAAAAAGTCATTCAAAGATCGTCCATTATCTCGATAACTGTTCGTGCTAGCTTTTCTAAAACTTGCATCGTTCGATTTCTAATGAAAGATTACATAAGAAATGATTATGTGTTTGTAATTACTGAAGGTCCTGGTTTTTTTTTAATTCATACAAAAATCCGGGGGGGGGGGCGGTCTTCCTAACTGCGATGAAAATGAATGGGGTTCAACTAATCACCGAGTGTGGTAATCGTCCAAAATTATTTCCCAAAACGCTTCATTCGTTCATGAGATATCGAGTCCACAGGCTCACGGATACACAAATATACACACACACTAAATCAAAAACATTCGATTCGAGTTCGGGTATGCTTGAAACGTGCTCTTCCGTCGGAAACTCGCATTCGAATTTTAGACCATGTCACAGTACTTTCCCTATGCATTATGCACTATGTATGTAGGAAAAGTAAACGTGATTGCGATGAAGTAAATGGGAATGTTTTTATCAATGATTATAAGAACATATCAATAATTTATTCAATATTACAAGATATTTTTGTCACTATAATAATCTAATAATATTCGAACCTTCAGTTTGACAATCAAAACGTCAAAAAACGTAATGTTATTTTCTAAGTAGCAGATAATAGCTGCTAATATTTAGGAATCATATGTAACTAAAAATAAACAAGAAAGATCAATCATGCATGAAGCATTGATTATGAAACACTTTCCAACTTCAATGAAATTTTATTTAAACATCTCTAAAATGAGATACATTCCTCGGTAATATTTTTTAAATTATCACAATACTACATTAATTTATTATATTTGAAAACTTAAAACTTCATCGAAAGAAATGAACTTCATTTAAATCATGGCATTGAAATATAAATTGCCTGGTTTAAACATCTCTAAAATGCGAAAGAACTATAAAATATCTGAAAGCTCTGTATTCTTCAAAATTCACAAACATCGCGAATTGGGAATGGTTTCATGTGTAACAAGCGATGACATATTTGTGGAAAATTTTCTAAAGCAAAAATTTAAAATAAACAAGAAAAATCAATCATGCATAAATCATTGATTATTAAGCACTTTCCAACTGAAATGCCACTTTATTATATAGTATCCACTCTAACTGGAAAACTAATTGAGTGAATTTCATAAAATTTGATAGATAAGTCCCTTGCGGGTGACCCTGGTGCTGATTAGATTTTGGTACGATTCGGGATATACAGATCCTGCCCTTTTTACTTTCCCTGCAATACATGGTAATGTATAGGGAAAGTATTGGAATCATACTGAAAATCACAACTCGAGATTTCGACGGATCTACACGTTTCGACACCTATACAATACGATAAAACCATTTTTAGCGTGACGTCTGTGTGTGTGTCTGTTCAATGTATGTATCCACTTCAACTGAAATACGAATTGTCAGAATTTCGTAAAATTTGGTAAGTCACTTGGGTATGACCCTGGTGCTGATTTGTTTTCAGTACAATACGGGATGAAGGAATCCGCCTTTTTTTGCGAAATGGCCCGCAAAAATGGCCCACTCTAGCTGAAAACTTATGGACCGAATTTTACAAAATTCGGTAGATAAGTCGCTTGTGGGTTACCCTAGTGCTAATCAGATTTTGGTAAGATTCGGAAAAAAAGTAACCTGCCTGTTTTTGCGAAAAGGCCCGCAAAAATCGTCAAAAGCTAAAATAAAAACTACGTACATTAAATGCTTGTTTTATACGTCATTATTAACGAAGAAAAGAATAAGACCAACCCCATTATACACTAGGACTAGCCGTTCTCGAGATATTTCAGTTTTTTCGTATTTTCTCTACGCCATCTTTGAAAATAAGTCCAGTTACCAAATGAGAACGAAAATTGAATTAAAAATGCATTAAATTTAATTTAAAAAAACATAACGTGGATATAAGTCGGCAGGGAAAGTCATGTGCTACAAACATCAGTTTTTTGTGTGTGTGAAATGGCCCGCAAAAATTACCTCTATCCACTCTAGCTAAAAACCTAACAGACCAAATTTCACAAAACTTGGCAGATAAATTACTTATAGGTTACCCTGGTGCTAATTACATTTTGGTACAATTCGGTAAAAAAGAACCGGCCTTTAATGCAAAAATCGCTAAATTTAAAAATAAAAGACTACGTATATATCAAGAAAATGTTTAATTTATGCGTAATTTTTGACGACGAAAACAATAAGGTGAACTCCATTGCTCTAGAATTAGCCGTTCGTGAGATATTTTAGTCTTATCACATTTTCACTAGGCCACCTTTGAAAATAAATCCAGTTACCAAATGAAAATGAAAATTGAATTCAATGTGCAAATTCGGTGTCATTTAAAATGATTATGGTTGTTATTTTGTGCAAATAAACTCGATTTATTGAAGATATAAACATATGTGAATATGAGGCTGCAGAGAAAATCATGTGCTGCCCACATCAAAATTTTTTACTCTCCTTTTTTTAATCAATGCGAGGATGCCTATGTCTTTATTGGGTTGGAATTATCCCTGGAAGCAGAAATATTTTTCAAATAAAGAACATTTTTTGTTGTTCCCTTCTCTTTTTCCTAGTGAATACAAAAGAAAATTGGTATTTTTCTGTTTATGCGTAGGATTTTTTAACACTTCAATTGTATATTACTTCCCCTGCAATACATGGTAATGTATAGGGAAAGTATTGGAATCGTGTCGAAAATCGCAACTTGAATTTTCGGATTTACACGTTTCGGGACCTCTAGAAGACAAAAAAGCTATTTTTAGCGTAACGTCTGTGTATGTGTCTGCGTGTTTATCTGTGCAATGTATGTATCCACTCTAACTCAAAAACCAATGGATCAATTTCATAAAATTTTATAGGTAAGTCACTTGTGGTGGGTGACCCTGGTGCTGATTAGATTTTGGTACAATTAAGAAATTGCCATCTTTTACGAAATGGTCCGCAATAATCGCCAAAATCAAAAATAAAGGACTACGTATGCTCCAATGTATCAATTAAATGCTTGTTTCATACGTAATTTTTGACGAGGAAAAGAATAAGACCAACCCTATTACTCTAGGACCAACCGTTATCTAGATATTTTAGTTTTTTCGTATTTTTGTTACAAAATATGTCCAGTTACCCAATAGAAACAAAAATTGAATTAATAAATATTTGTACTAATAAATATTTGTAATAAATACGCTATAAATATTTGTTTCGTGTTCCAGAGGTCCAAAACGTGTATAGATCCGTTGAAAACACGATTCCAATACTTTACCTATACATTATATACCATATATTGCAGGGAAAATAAAACATCTAATGTGAGCAGCACATGACTTTGCCTACAAATTAAAATTCATTTTCTTCTTACTTTCCCTGCAATACATGAAAAATATTGGAATCATATCAAAAATCGCAATTCAAATTTTCAACGGATCTACACGTTTCGAGACCCATAGAACACAAAAAAACCATTTTTAGCGTGACGTCTGTGTGCATGTCTGTCTGTGTAATGTATGTATCTACTCTCACTGTAAAAGTAATTGACCAAATTTCAAAAATTATTCAAGGTAAGTTACTTGTGGGGATCTTGGTGCTAATTAGATTTTGGTATGATTCGGGGAAACAGAACCTGCCTCCTTTTGCGAAATTTTGCGAAATGGCCACAAAAATCGCCTGTATACACTGTAGCTAAAAATACTAATTTCTCAAATTTCACAAAATTTGGTAGATAAATCACTTGTAGGTTACCCTGGTAAGATTTGGGAAAACAGTACCTGTTTTTTTTTTTTTTTTTTGCAAAATGACACGCAAAATTCATTAAAATAAAAGTCCACGCATTCTCAGATATATCCATTAAATGTTTGTTTTGAAAGTAATTTTTGACGATAAAAAGAATAAGACCAATCCCATTATTCTAGCACGAAGTCACTACTTTAGCCGTTTTCCAGATATTTTAGTTTTTTCGCTTGTTTGCTACGCCGCATTTGAAAATATGTCCAGGTAACACACACACACACACAAAAAAAAAAAAACGAAAATTGGTATTGTTTTGTATAATTCAATTCAATTTAATGAATTATTAAATAAATAAAGAGAAGATGAATTAAAGTTTATAGGGAAAGTCATGTGCTGCCCACATCCAATATTTTTAACTTTTTCTACAATACATCGTAATATATAGGAAAGTATCGGAATCATGTCGAAAATCCCAACTCGAGTTTTCAACGGATCTACACGTTTTGAGATCTCTAGAACAAGTAAACACTATTTTTAGCGTGACATCTGTGTGTGCAGATTTTGTAATCACTCTAACTCAGAATTTAATTGACCGAATTTCATTCTATTTTATAGGTAAATGACTTGTAGGTGACACTGGTGCTGATTATATTTTGGTACAATTCGGGACAAACGAACCTGTTTTTTTTTGCCAAATTTCCAGCAAAAAAATGCCTGTCAATGTGTACTGTAATTATTGAAAGTCCTTATTTTTTTTTTTTTAATTTCATACAAAAATGGAAGAAGTTCTTCCTAACCGAGTTTTAAATCATCACTAATCATCGAGTGCGATAGTTGTATTAAATGATTTCCAAAACGCTTCATTCGTTTATGAGATATCGCGGCCAAAGGATCACACAGATTTCTTCAAATACGTTCTATTCGAGTTCAGGGATGCCTGAAACGTACTCTTCCGTCAAAAACTCGTATCTGAATTTTAGGCCATGTCACAGTACTTCGGAAATAATTTGGTACGATTATCACACTCGATGATTAGTGGAAACCTATTGATTTAGCTGTTAGGAAGACCCCCCCCCCCCCCTCAATATGATTCCCTGTGTATTATATATTATGTATATAGAGAAAGTAAAAATATAGTGTGATGAACTAAAAAGAAAAATAATGCACACTTGCTACGGCTACGGTGGGCTGAAAGTCTCAAACCTCCTTTTGTAGACAGTCTATATATTCTATAGACTAATTATGTAATGCTTTCAACAAGAAATACTGCAATATTGATAGAAAAAAAGGAAAGGGAAAGACAAATATTTCTCTCAAAATTGAAAACAGTTTTGCATCGGCAGCAGGAGCGCATGAACGGAAATAAGCTAGAATCCTGTCCAAAACTAGTTTGGAATCTTTTACCAATTCTTGGAAAAACTGTATTCCTTCTGGAACGTCACCCCCGAAAACCGCAAAAGCAAAGAGCTGTTGCTCCCCGAAGTGAGAACTATAGAGGGCTGTGCCTTTCTTGATAAATAGCTGTCAAACAATCCCTTTCTCCCCCTAGTTGTTGACTGCATATAAAGATCTATTGCTGACCGACAGAGATTGTATGACCCACAAGCACGCGACTTACAGGGTTGCCGTAAACTTAACTTCATTCTGTTTCACATATTTGTATTTAAAATAGTTTATAGATTATTATAAATCGATCTTATAATGATAAAATTATAATATTTGCTGATATCGATAGAGAAATGTATTACTATTTTATTTACGTATGCAAAATATTCAAAATTTTTTTTTAATTTGTTACAGAAGCCCTTAATGGAAACTTCCGTTGGGATGTTAACTTTTAAATTCATTTTTGAAACACTTCAAATTTAAATATTTAAAAAAATCGTATGATAGATTAAATATATGTGTTTATCCTTTAATATCGCGAAGACAGTTAACATTTACGGGCAAAATTCACGGAGGAATCTTGTAAACAAATTTTCCCATTGGTTAACATGGAAGCAGCTCATAAGGGCTAGTGAGGTATGAGTCCCCTTAACAACCGCCAAGAACGAACGACAGTAGTGGTTGTTAAGAGCGCATACTGTTATTTTGGTCTGAAAAAGGGGGCTAATAATGCCATCGAAGTAACTGTAGTCACCTAACTGACATATATATGCCTTCCTCGAGGAAGTTTTGTAAGTTATTGTCTTACAAGTAGGAGTTTAGGAGTGAGATAATAGATTAAGTCACGGGGATTGTACTCAGAGGACCCGAGTTCGATTTCCGGTATTGTCTAAACTGTTCCCGTGTACGAACACGTTAAATTTATGGGTTTGAAAGTCCTTTCGAGCGGTTGGCAGTAAAGGAAAGAGGGTCGGTCCCTATGGATGTCGCCCTCACTGGGTTCCAGTTTAAGCGGTTTAAACAGATATCGTACACCTTCGGGTAGGTCGGACGGTCTGGGTCGAAAAAAAGAAATCAGCAGTTTTATTTATTGTACGATAAATATTTTTAATCTTTTTAGGCATACCGCACTCTAATTTACCATTTATAAAACATGAGCTCTTTGACTCCTGAACTCACTCCCTTTTTGACGTACCAGATGACATCGTCAATTCATTGCATTTTATCCTTTCGAGGAGCAATTAAGCGTAGAAAGTGAAGGGGGGGGGGGGGCTACTAGTGCTTGTAGCATTGCCACCGATAGGGATAACGCCTGTAGTCCCCCTAACAAGAATCCGTCACATTATACTTTTCAACATATTATTGATTACCCACACCAGACCCAGATATGGTCGGTGGGATATCTGGGTCTGGTAGAGATTTCCCGTTGGGCTGGGGCCATTGCATTTAATTTTTTCCATAATGCGTATGATGGACGTAAAGGGGCGATCAAGCCCTGTTTTTCTCGGGCCAATCTCGGAGCTAGTATCCGGGCCTGCACCACACCCACTGGGAGTAAAATGTTATAAAGTTTCAAAACAAAAAAATCAAAAACAGTAGTTATGATATGTAACGAAACCTTAAGATTTCATTACATATAAATTTATATGAATCTGGATGCCCATCCCATCATGTGAGCAAGATGTGTAAAAATAAATTTTATTAAGAAAATATAAACGTGTAAATGAAAGGCTTTTAGAGCACCAACAGGACTAGCGGAACTTTTTGCCAAACTGGGATTTTCCATCAAATAATACTTAAATGTATATGCAGCAATTTCTGGAAAAATCCCATTTTTGTTAAAATTATAGCATTGTCATGTTTCACCAATCCCTTTAAATGAAAGATCTAATATAGTTGCATTATTTAATTAAAAAACACACCTATCAGTACAATTTCATAGAATGCGATGCGCAGAACTATTGTAACATATACAGAGGCTGTTCGCACATTTTTTAGACGATTTTGGTAAGCGGTAATAAAAAATCGTTTGCTGCAAAAGAAATAATTCCAATTGTACTATGTTTTTAAAAGTCAAAATTATCGTCTGTGGCTTGAAAGTTTTGTTTTTATTCAAAAATGGCGTTTTTAACAAAACAGTGGTTCGAAGGCTACATTTATGCTCTTTCCGAAGAGAAATATGCATACTCTGTTATCCAAAAACGATGTGAGAGTCATGGTTTTGTGATATCTAAAGCGTCGATAGGTAATATCGTCAACAGGAAAGGGAAAAAACGTCAAATTGGAGCCTCAAGTGGGACAAAAATTCCAAACAAGTATTTAAGGAAAAAACGGACATCTTCGACTATTGCAAAGGTACGTTGTTTAATGTTAATAGAAAATCCCCCTAGTCAAAGGACAGTTGCAAAATCATTAAAATGCTCGGTGTCCACTGTAAACAAAATGATAAACGTTGATTTAAATCTTAAGAAAGCGAAAAAACGCAATGTGCATCGTCTTCTTCCAAATCATATCGCTGAACGCAGGACACGCTGCAGAATTCTATATGAGAAACACTTATCCAAAGAAAAATGGAAAACAATTGTCACAATAGATGAATCATGGGTGTATTTAAATGAATGCAACAAAAAAAGAGCCATTTATTATCATAAAAGGGGAGAAAAAAATTTAAGTGCATGGTTCAAAGAATCGAAAGAAAGTTTTTCTAAGGGATTCATGATTGTTGCTGGTTTTTCTTATAATGGCAAGTTAAAAATAAAGAGAGTGGGAAAAAATGTCAAGATTAACTCCAAATACTATCAGGAACATATTTTATCGCCAATTTTTCTAAATGACATACCATCGCTTTACCCACAGTGCCATCAATCTGTGAGACTCCATCAGGACAAAGCTAGCAGTCACACATCAAAATCCACTGTAAATTTCCTAAAAGAAATGGAACAAAAAACTGGTATCAAGGCCATACCCTTCACTGATATCCCTACTAAATCTCCCGATGTATCACCTATGGATTTTTGTGCTTTCGGACTTTTAAAATCTGCATTATCCAAACGTCGTCCCAAAACTCTTACAGGACTCTGGAAAGCTGTTCAGGAGGAATGGGATAGAATACCTCTTCTGACACTTCAAAAGGCATTATTTTCCTGGAAATTGCTGTGTCGAAAGATAGTTCAGAATAAGGGATGTCAAATAGAACATTTAAAACACAAGAATTTTATGTAATTTAGTTTTGTGAATACAATATACATCGTCTAAAAAATGTGTGAACAGCCTCTGTATACTTAATAGTGTTGCTCTTCATCTCAAAATCTGCATCTTTAATATAATATGTAGGTCTTTCAGCAGTTTGGGGATTTCTCACGCAAAAATAAATTTTTGCTGTTTTAATTTAAATTTATCCATGAGAAATAAGTATGTTTATATTTAATTACAAATTGAAATCTAACCTTTACGAATAGCACAAATATATTGCGTTCTTTTTTCATCATAGACCAAAATGAAACCTTTATTAAAAGAACCAAAACATCACACTGCCTTCCACACCACAACCACAAACATCACTCATTTGAGATCACACTAGTTGAATATGGGCGCGGTAGCCCATTGGTTAGCGCGCTGGAGTTGCACTCGGTAGGCCCGGGTTCGATTCCAGCCACTGCCAAAACTGCCGCCGTGTTCATGCGGAGTACGATCACGTTAAACATGTGGGTCCAAAAGTCCTTCCGAGAGGTTGGTGATAGGGGAAGGAGGGCACGGTCCCTGTGGATGCCTCCCCCACTGGGTTCCGGTCCAAATTGTGTGGCACTTCCCGACCGTCCAAACAGTTACCTTACACCTTTCTGGTAGGTCGGACGGTCTGGGTTTCAACAACAACACCAGTTGAATATATGCCAAGTCCTGCTGCAAAACGCAACCATTTATCCTAAGAGTCCGATATTTTCCATTTACTCATCATTTATAGTTCTAGGCCTCTGGTTGGTCTCAAATGTCGTTGGATGGTTGGCTGCTAAACGTCCGGCGCTCACCAAGAATAAAAATACCCGCGGGGTTTGCAGCTTCAAACGGAATGGATGCCACCTGTAAAGACGGCACTGTACTGGCATATGGAATCGAAGAGTAATTACAGATAAGATCTCTTTAGGTAGACCAAAAAAGTCATCTTTACTTCGTGGTTATCATTTATAATTGTTACTGGAGGGAGACAACTATTTTTTTAGAATGACAATCCCATGACTGTAAATATTCTGTTTCTCTTTGAATTAGGTGGTCAGTCGTAAAAGTTATGGTAACCAGGTGTTTTTGACATTAGCGAAAACATATCTCATGGGAGAAAAGAGGAGCTTGATTTGTGTGCGATACAGTTTACAGCTCTATGGTAAGGTAGTAGGGAAGAAGACTTAACTGAAATGTGACATTTACGTTCATAAGATTTTCTTTCAATTATTTTTATGTTTAAAAAAATTTCATTTTTAGGTATTTAGTAAAATATGAAATTTGAAAAAAATCTTGAAATTTGCCAGAGGGGGCAAAGCCCCCTCTGAAAAAGTTCAGCGGGGGCTCGTGCCCCTGTGCCCCCCCGTAGTCGGCGCCTATGGCCACAAATACAATTCTCGTGACTTTTAAGCAATTAAGAAGTCAAACGCATTGAAATTCATCACAAACAAAGCATGGAACTACTCCAAATCAGAAATAATCCCCTTTCCGAAGGACAGACAGAACCACCCTACATCAGAAATGCCCCCCCCCCCCCCCCCCCGTCCGGGCGCTTACGCAGCGAAATTAAACTGAGTGCTCCAAACAATTCATTTTTCTACCAAAAACGAAGAACGGAACCCCCAAAATACCATCAATAACCCCCACTTATTCAATTAAGTAAAAAGCACAAAATATATATCGAAACTTTTTTGAATTTCTATTTTCTATATCTAATACTACTAAACTATTTCTTCATGAACCAAAACTGAAAAAGCTAGGGGTCAATAGGATCAATAAAATAAATCAGAATTAGATAAATACAGTAATTTATTTTCAAATATTTATTTAAACATCCAAATTTATTATTTTAAAAAGAAGTGAGAGCGAGAACACTCATTTATCAAGAAAAATTCGAGGCCAAATTAGCGAAACTCAGCCAATTCGAGTCAGTCGTTCACGGTATTCGTGTCTTCTTTAGATGAGAGCCGCGATAACCCGCGCGGCTCAGATCAGATTGGAATATTGCAATGTCTGTTTTTTTAACAGAAATTTCTATTGCCGTTGTATTCACATACCATTCTTTATCATTAGAGAGTCGATAACGGGACGCGGCTCTTCTTAAAATCCCTCGTCTTTCCCTATAATGCAGTATTTTTCCCTATAAATTTAATATAGTATGAAAAGGGGATAAGAGATTTTTTTGAAAGTCAAAGCTTTAGTGCTGCCATCTAGTGACAATTTTATCATTTATTTCCAATAATTAGACTTTTAGTTGAAAGAAATTCCAGATAATTTCCTTAAAAATTGTAATTAATCTATATAACTAAAGGAATTTGAAGTGCTTGATCAAGGGGGTCCGCGCGGCCCCGCGACGCCCCTGAATAACCGCCCCTGGATTACTGTAAAAAAAATGTACTTATGACCTGTTGGGCTATAAATTAAATAAAATGAAATTTAGACTTCAAATATAAGCATTAGCGATTTTCTGAAATCTACACCCAACAATTATTTTAATTTTCGTATTTTACCTTTGCTATTTTATAGCCCCTGTTGAAATAGGGATTTGGAATGAGATTATCTGATTTAAAAATCCCACCCTCTCATATTTGCTGCAAATAAGCACTATTTTAATGCCCCGAGAAAATCGGATTACTATAAATAGGCGTGGTCAAATGTGGGCGTGGCCATACACACATTTAATACGTACATGCTGTTTATTCACAGTCATATCTTATAGATATTTTTTAAATAACGCTTATTTCATAAAATTGAACATAATTGTCAGGGATTAAAATTTGTTTAATTTCTTTTAGGAGGTAGGGCCACTGTAACCCCTGAACAAGGTCTGCTTCACAAGGGAATATATACACTGCGCTTCAAAAGCCAAGCAAGCGCGGACACAGTAAATCGGGCATACTAATTCATGAAGTTCGTCATCTATCGTCTTCAAATTTCACAGGAAAATACTCTGATGACTTATTTAGTCACAAATTTTAATAAAACAAAAGAATTTAGTTGCCCTAAATTGCTACACCAGAATGATTTACATGTTTAAATGGAGTAATGCCAATCATTTTTCGGCGCGTATTTCGATACTTGAATTATATTCTATTTGAGGATCACAACAAGTTTCTATCAATAAACAGGATTTTCTGTCTCGGACGGCAAAAATTATTATATTCAAAAATATGAAATTTGGTACATTTGTAGAGAAATGTTAGAGGAACACACTGAAATAAACCATGTTAGGATTTAAACATTAATTTAAGAGACATTTAACGTCAAAGTCAGCATTTGACGTCAAAGGAACAGCATCCTTAATCGATTTCCGGCTCTGCCCAAACTGACCCTGTGTTCACGTGGAGTACGGACATGTTAAATATGTGGGTCCTTATGTCCTTCCGAGAGGTTAGTGGTAGGTAAAGGAGGGTACGGTTCCTGTAAATGCCGCCCCCCACTGACTTCCGGTGTAAATTGAATTGCACTGTCCTGGTCGTCCAAATAGATACCTTATACTTTCTGGAAGGTCTGGACGTCTGGGTCGAATGAACAAACAAAATAGGGGTCAATAGCTCTAAATTAATATTAGCGAAATTTTAAGCAACCCTACACTGTGGATTTTCATGCTGTGCAAAAGAAGAGTTTACAATATGTTTATTCATAGCCAGCTAATGCTGTCTGGAGAGTTCAAAATTTAACGTCAAAGGAACAGTATGAGTTACGAGTTCGCGTTCTGGACGACTAGCAATATTAAGACCACGAATATTGGCAGGTATGCACTACATAACTGAATTTTTACCCTTTTTTTTTAATATTGGATTTAGTCTATGAGTTATTCTATTTTTTATGCATTTCTGAAGTGAAAATTTTTCTTCAGTATGGGTAAATATTTAATTGGTCGTGTCGATTTGAGCACGAGGGCGATCATGTGCGTCAGCCGGTTTGAAAGAGCTCGTAAAACGAGCTCTGGGAGTTAGTGAGTGCTAGCGAAGATGCGGACCCTCAGCGTACGTTATATCTTTGAACTTTTGTCTTTCGGTGTATGTTGCATCTTTGCACTTTCAAATACATTTTAAATAAATATACTTTCGGGAGATAAATATCAAGTAATTCTCCAAACCATTAACAAGTAAAATGCACTTTGTGCAAAGGATAAGAAAAATTTGGGTAACGTAAATAGGGACAAATAACACAATAAGCATACAGCTGTTTCGAGGATACGTCGGATCTTCTTTGCCAGTGCAAAAGAACCAACAAACCTAGAGTCCAAAAGAGGAAGCCAAGCCAAGACGCTTCGTTACGGGGTGCCTGCGTCTAAAAGACACTTATCCCCACATCTAATATATGAGAAAGTGCTTTTGATATAGCGGGTGATGAGGTGATGCTATGCATTCAGCTATGCATTCAGCTATGCATTCAGCTTGAATAATAGTTCATTATAAGCGCGGAAGAAGGAAACAGGGGGCTATATACTCAAGACCTGTATTAAGAAAGAGCCAGTCAGAAAACAGCATGAAGAATAGACCATCTAATCCGAAACGAGAATTAACAACACAAGATTGGATTGCTCCAAAACGCGACAGGAATATCCCGACAAGACAATCAAGTCTGAACAAGAATAAATGAGATCCAACAAGACGGAAAATAGGTTAAATCGACACATAACATCCCCAAAGAAATAGATATAAGAAAGTGGGAAATTTTTTTATAGGGTAGCGTAGGATACACACAGTAATTGTTTAGCGTTTTTGTGGCATAACCTCCAAGCCATTATTTGGTAAGGATCTCTTACTCTGTAAAGAGCAAAAAGGAAAAAAGTTTAATGGTTATGTGTATAATTAGAAGAAAAATTACATAATGGTTTCGCCAAATTCAACGTCAAGACAACCGAGTTGGTCAGCAAGGTCACGTGACCCGGATTTTCGAATTATAACAATGGTTTCCTGTTAATTATCGTAACAATATGGTAACACTTCCTTTACATCCCCGTCACTCCTTTTCATGATTTACCCCTCTCTTCGCTCCCCAATATGTTTCATATCATACAATTTTTTTCAGAGCATGCAACAATCCCTCGATTAGCGAAAACGTCGCGCAAAGCAAAATCGCACTAATCAAATTTAATAATTAATATAAAAAATAATAATGCGTCCAAAGTTCCCAAGACCTTGAAAACACCAACCAATATTTTTTAAATGCGTTTCTGTTTAACGCAATTTAATATACAGTAGAATAAAAAAAAAAAATGATAACAATTAATATTTGCAGCAAATGTTTATTGAAATTAACAAAACACTTTAGTATTTAGTATTTCATTGAAAAATATTTATAACTAACATTACAGAAAGGTACTCTACATTCTAAAATACTTAATATAAAAAATATATATATCTAATATAAACGTATCACAGATTATTTGAAAGATTAATTGATAAATTGATTACGTAGCCTATGCGGCACGGGAAGGGGTTGGGGCAATCCTGTGTACATATTGCATAATGTATCGAAATATAAAAATGTTTTAAACCCAATTAGCTTCTGAACAGATGTTTAACTTATTGTAGTTTTTAAAAAAAAATTAATGTACAGTACGGTATATACACATATATATTGTTACGACGTGTTCTCTGGAATCGTAGGTGTGCACTCAGGATACAAGAATGAGTTCAAATTCCTGGATAACTAACACGTTTATTCACAAGCACAGCGTAAACAGGGACAACATGCAGGAAAAGAAGACTTAAAAGCTTTCCTAATTTCACAAAATAACCGATACGATTGTCAAAACATTGACAAAAATCACAGTTCAATGTAGCTCGTATCACGTCAACCGCTCTCTGACTGAGTGATGATTCATTTTATAGACTATCCATAGAAACTTCTGGAAATCGCTAACATCTCGGAGAATATTGATTATTTCAGGGTACTTTTCGAACTTTCGAAAAGTCGCCAAATGTCACTAAATTGGAGATAAAGCACCACATTTGGCAACCCTTTTCCGACTTTCGATATTTAGGAAACCGTAGTCTAACGTAATGGGAAAGCCTGTAAGAGTGTTTTCTCCGCCTGGTTCTCAAAAGAAAAGACTTCAGTGAGGGAATATTACATGTTCGAAATAATATTATGAGTGACGCATCAATGTATAAAAAATTATTTAACCGAATATCACCGTTCTATGAATTGAACCTACATCTGAAATTTCAGTTCATTAGGTCTTAGACCATAGCTAAATATCGCGTTAATCGAAATTTCGATTCATGCTAATCGAAATATGGTTGCTAATTATAAACCGTTCTGAATCGAATTCCGAGCTAATTGAACTCACGAGGATAGGTATAATAACATTAAAATTCGTGCAAAGAAACAAAGACAGTGATAATAACTCTGACAATGAACATCTAGTTGCGAGTAGTGGCGAAGCGTGATAAAATAATTTGGGGGCATAAAACAAGGGATAAACATTGGCAAATAAAATGTTTTTACTTTGTTTTATATTGTTTAGTACATTTTAAAGTAAATTTTTGTGTCGATCTTTAAAATTTGTTTTTGGATCGCTTTAATTACCCCCCCCCCCCCCCCCCCCGATAAAAAGAAAAAAAAAACATGCTTTGGTGGGTAATAGACGGGCTACATGGGTAAGATTCAAAATCTAAAAAAATTAAATATAATATACGAAAGATAATTTGAGCTTTATTTGCTCCGGTTCTTGAGTTATTTCCCCCCTCCTCCACCACACACACACACCATCACCACCATGATCTGGCGGGCCCAGGATGAATCGGTAAGGTTCGAAACATAAGCTTCCTTTTCTAGGTCAGAAGGGCAACAGTCAAACCAGCAGATGGCTTCCGCTGGTGTGGTTGTTCTGTATTTATGTCCTGAAAAATGAGGCTAACGTTTGCCTCCAAAAATGGTTGGTACCGTTACTTATTTATTATATGTTGTGTTTTTAACGAAGTTTTAATTTTAAAGACATTAGTGTTTACTTCAGGAAAATATATTGTTGCGAACGTGCAAGTTTCCTTCACTGGAGTCTTTTTTTTTAGAATTAGACGGAGAAAACATTCGTAGAGGCATCCCTTCTCATGACGTGAGTCTAGAGGTGCTACATACGGAAGTTCGGTGAAGGGTTTACAGATTTGGCGATTTATCTCCAGTTTAGCGACATTTGACGACTTCTCGAAGCTTCGAGAAACACCTCGAATTAACCCACATTCTACGTGATATGAGATATTTCCAGAAGTTTCTATGGAGAGTCTATAAAAAGAGTCATCACTCATTTCGAGGACAGTTGAAGTGAATTGAGTTACATTGAACTGTGATTTTTGTCAATGTTTTGAGAATAGTAGCTGTTGTTTTGTCGAAAGCCCTGACCGTCCGACTCGTCCTAGAACATGAACAGCTGTTTGGACGGCCGAGTTGCTGTTTTGTTGTTATTGAGATCCAGACCGTCCGACCTACCAGAAAGGTGAAAGGTAACCGTTTGAACGGCAGGGAAGTGCCACCCAATTTAGACCGGAACCCAGTGGGGCGAGGCATCCACAGGGACCGTACCCTTCTTCCCCAACTACCAACCTCTCGAGCTGCTGTTTTGCGAAATTATTTTCATCAATATTTTGAGAATATTATCGGTTATTTTGTGAAATTAGTGGAGCATTTAAGTGCTGTTTTACTACGTATTGTTCCTGTTTACTCTGTGCTTGTGAATAAATGTGTTAGTTATCCAAAAATTTGGACTCATTTTTGTACCCTGAGCGCGCACCCACGGTTCTAGAGGATACGCCGTAACAATATTATGGGCGTAGCTATAATCTCGGAAGGGGAGATATGACTGTAAATGGAGAGTTTACAGTGCTATATACTGTTTTCTAATATAGACTTTAGGGTGAAACAAGGTTTGCCAATGGGGTCTTTGCCTTGCGTCAATGGGGGTTATGACCTTTACCTATACGTCTATGGTCAGCAACGCCGACAGAGGGGAGGGTTGCAGAAGAATAGGCCTGGGAGGCTGAGGAGCCCTGCCGCATAAACAATTTATGGAAAAGAACTTGTAAAATAGAAGGCAGTAGGGGGTCATGCAGTTGCTGCATAGAGTAGAGACCTAAAAATTTCAGTCGATGGCACTGCCTGTGGTTCCTTGAATTAATTTTCAGGCGGCGTATGTTTTCGGTCATAGGGATGGTATATAATTTAGTACGCAAAGGCGGTAAAATCAAAAAATAAAATCTGGCCGTGACAAATCATTTCTACTGTAAGTTGCCATTTTAAGTCGACAGGTGAAATTTGGATACATTTCATGACACATAATAGCGAATCATAACAATAGCAATCTCACATTTTCAAAAAGGATGGACGAGGAAAAAAAGTATATTCTGAATTTCATCCAAACGAAAGAACACTGCGGTTAAGGTCATCTCCATTGTTTGCAAGGACAACCTGTCACAAGAGGAGAAAAGTACAATTGTCAACAGCAATGTCTTTCCGCATTAGGTTTAATCCTGAAGCACGGGTTAGGATTCATGAACTGGTTTTCCGGTGCTTCAGATTACTGGGTTATTGCTGGAAATCGAAATTGTTTCATGAAATTCTCATTTATTCTGGACTCCCCGACACATAGGTCATTCTGGATATGGGTAAATCCCAGATAAAAGATCAGTAGGGATACTTTGAGTTGCCCGGGATAATACTCAGGTGAGCCATTTCAAGAATAATTTGGGGGGGGGGGGGGAAGGTGTAAAAGCATCTCTTATGACTGGATTGATGAATTATTGTTCTAAAAATGGAAATATGATGAGGCAAGAAAACGTGTACAATAAAACAATAACTTGTACAACAAAACAGTAACTTCAAGAATTATTGGTGTGTGTGTGTGGGGGGGGGGGGGGGGGGGGGTTGCAAAAGAATCTCTTAGAGGGGGGATTGATGAATTATTGTTCTAATAATGGAAATATGATTAGACAAGGAAAAGTGTACAACAAAACAATAACTTAAAGAATTACTGGGGGAGGGTGGGGTAGTTTGCAAAAGCATCCCTTAGGGCGGGGATTGTGTATAATTGTTCTAATAATGGAAATATAATTCGGCAAGGAAAAGTGTACAACAAAACAATAACCAGCCAATCCCCCTGCCCTCCAAAATGGCGCACCTGGTAAAAGTGAAATAAAATTAACGTAAGTCAATAAATTGATCCCAATTAAGATTGTACTAGATCACAAAATGTTCGATAAAATTTATCCTTTTGTTGTTGTGCTGTGCAGTGGCGAAGCGTCATAAAATAATTTGACGAGACGAAGAACCAGGGACCAAAATTAGCAAATGAAAAGTTTCATGCTGTATATTTTAACAAGATTACAATTAAGAAAGAATGCAGCAACTGAATTACAATGAAAATAAATTAATGACATTTTGCAATTTTGTTATTACAGTATCTGGTTTCGAGTTTCTCTGTTCAAATAAATGAAAAACGCTATATGCGGGAAGACACAATGCACGGGAAATCCCGCTTTCAATAGCACATAAAAATCAAGGAAAATAGGTAAGAAAGAAAATTTACCACTCACCAAGCTTTACTTTACCGCTTGTTAAAAGTTTTACTTATGTTTCACATAGAAACATTCCAAACGTATTAAAAATGTCAAAACACCTCTAGAAATAAAACGGTTCAGGGGAAAAAAAAAAAAAATTGTGAAGA
This sequence comes from Amaurobius ferox, assembly GCA_951213105.1. Classification (NCBI taxonomy): domain Eukaryota; kingdom Metazoa; phylum Arthropoda; class Arachnida; order Araneae; family Amaurobiidae; genus Amaurobius; species Amaurobius ferox. The sequence goes on along the minus strand of OX578152.1, from coordinate 14,628,698 downwards.
GAGGAAGGGAATCTTCACTTCTCCAAGAAATCCTTTAGTTTAGATACATCTACCCGGGCTACGATTCTTACATGACAGAAGTTGCGAATACTACGTATATAGGGAAAGTAAAAAGAAAATAATCGTTTTCTAATGAAAAATCACATAAGAAATGACTATTTACGTAACATTATTAAATGATCTGATTTTTTCATGATATTTTTCAAAATTTCAATCGAAAATTTGGGGGTCTTCCGAGCATTCGATTGCGTTTAAAACCAATAGTCTTCCAGTAGTCACTGATTGTAAGTTTGTACTACATTTCGTTCGTGAGATATCGCCTCCATAGACTCACGGACACACACACTAACACATATACACTAACACGCACACAGACATTACTTCAAAAACGTTCGATTCGATTTCAGAGATGCTTGAAACGTGCTCTTCCGTCTGAAACTCAAATTCTCGACCCAGTTATAATACTTTCTCTATACATTAGACTATGTATATAGGGAAAGTAAAATAAAAACTTAATAAAAATAATAGTTTGCAATGACCCAGCACAAAATGAGTCAAAAATAAAGAACTTTCATGCAATGAATAGCGAATGATTCCTTTTATGTCTGGAATAGAATGCGTAATTTATCAGCATTCTATTAAAAAAAAAACCTTTACGGTTTTGCATAAAATGTTCTATATTACTCAGGTGTACACAAGCGTATCATTCTTTTTATGTGAGCATCGAGATCTTTTTTTTTTCATTTCGTGCAAATCAGCGGACCATTGCGACATCTCCACTTTCCATTTGAGTTATAAAGAGTTCTGTCTCTTTTTCCGGTACAACTATTACTAACGAAAGACCCAAAATAGTTTTGTTCGACATCGTTCGATTGGCATAGCGAAGCCGACCAGATTTCCATTTGCAAAATGTGATAGAAAACTGTGTTTTTATGCCGTGTTTTTATGTGAACTGTTGAGTTAGTCCTACCAAAATAAATGCGATAATTACATTTGGGGGTTAATTCACACAGAGCTATGCTAGCAAGTTATTTATTTATTTACTTTTACTTTTCCTGCAATACATGATAATGCATAGGGAGAGCATTCGAATCATGTCGAATATCGCAACTCGAGTTTTCGACGGATCTACACGTTTTGAGACCTCTAGAATACGAAAAACTATTTTCAGCGGAACGTCTCTGTGTGTGTCCGCTTGTGCAATGTATATATCCACTCTAACTGAAAAACTAATGGACCGAATTTCATAAAATTTGGAAGATAAGTCACTTGAGTATGACCCTGTTGCTGATTAGTTTTTGGTACGATTCTGGATGAAATAACTCGCCTTTTTTCTGCGAAATGCCCTGCAAAATCTGTCTGTATCCACTCTAGCTAAAATATTAATTGGACAAATTTCGCAACATTTGGGGGATAAATCACTTGTGGGTTACTCTGGTACTGATCAGATTTTGATATGATTCGGAAAATAAAACCTTGCCGTTTTTCACGAAATGGCTAACAAAAATCATCAAAATCTAAAATAAAAAATAACATATGCTCAAATACATCAATTAAATGTTTGTTTTATATGCAATTTTTGACGATAAAAAAAATAAAACCAACCCCATTACTTCAGGACTAGCCGTTCTCGAGATATTTTAGTTTTTTTTTTTCATTTTCGCTACATCATCTACACTGTAGAACGTTCAGCAATCTTTGGTCATTTTTAACATTTTACAACAAAGTTGAAAATTGTTTATGACTTTGTTCATTCTATCTGTCTGTCTGTCCGTTAGCACGATAACTGCCGTAAAAATGACTTAATCAAAATGAAATTTTAGTATGTTGTTCAGACGGTCTGTAAGACCTATGGGAATATAAATGAATAATATCACCCAATTAGTTTTGGAATGAACCCCGGTTGAGACAATGAAATACATTGAACCCTATGGGATCTAATTTTTCAAACATTTTTTAAGCGGATTTGAAATTCACAAATTGCTTCGAAAATTTTAGGTAATATGCAAATTGTTTCATAAAATATATAAAAAAAATTTCAGCAAAATATATTCAGTAGTTTTTTAAATAAAAATTAAAATAATAATTACACCATATGAAGTGATCACGTGACAATGATATGAAAAGATCACGTGACCCACTTCAAAATAAAATATGTCATCCATCTTGTCTCAAAATCGGGATTTTTAAAGTTGTTTTCAACACTTTACAACAAACTTGAAAAGTGTTTATGACTTTGTTCATTCTGTCTGTCTGTCTGTCTGTCTGTCCGTTAGCAAGATAACTGCCGTAAAAATGACTTAATCAAAATGAAATTTCAGTATGTTGTTCAGACGGTCTGTTGTTCAGACGATCTATTCGGTAGTTTCTTAAATAAAAATTAAAATAATAATTACACCTCCTATATGAAGCGATCACGTGACCATGATATGAAAAGATCACATGGCCCACTTCAAAATGGTATATGGCATCCATCTTGTCACAAAATCGTGATTTTTTAAGTTCTTTTTATTTCATATTGAGTGATGTATCCGTCTTAAAACCACTTTCTTTTTTCTTAAATTCTGTGCATCTACATACTGTAACAACACAATCACAATATATTTGAGTTTAAAGGATCATCCAAATTTGATTATTTCTACAATGAAGCCTATTTTTCACTTATGTAAAATGTAAACCGCAAAATATGTAGAATGAGTTGTATTAGAATTGCTGTATTTCTTTAACACAAAATTATTTAGCCCATGGAATCTGCATAGCTGATATGAATGAAATATTCATTGATTTTACAAAGAGGAGGACGAGTTTTTTCGATGAAGTTTTAAGCATAGAGTTTAATTACTTGTAGCTCCATGGTCTTAATTTTTAAATAAAATAAATTATTATAGTATTGTGATGAATGAAATGAATGGGAAAATGTTATGAATGAAATGCTGTTTTTATAGAGAGATCCAGGCGTGTTATTTTTTCTGTGACGTCATTTGAATGAATTTCAGTTGTTTTCGATGAAGTTTTCAAATATAATAAATTATCGTAGAATTATGATAGTTTAAAAAATATTATCGAAGAATGTATCGCATTTTAGAGATGTTTAAACCAGGAAATTTATATTTTAATGCCGTCATTTCAATGAAGTTCATTTTTTTCGATGAAGGTTTAAGTTTTCAAATATAATAAATTAATGTAGTATTGTGGTAAGTTTTAAAATATAATTTAGGATTGTATTGCATTTTAGAGATATTTAAATAAAATTGCATTGAAGTTGGAAAGTGTTTCATAATCAATGCTTTAAGCATGATTGTTTTCAGCTACTTTATTGATAATTTTGACAAACTATCAGAAAAGCTGCAATTACAGGCGTTTATGAAAATTCCAGCTTCATTTCTGAAATATTTAGCAAATTATCGTCTGCAGGAACGTTATTTTTAACACTTTACAACAATGTTGAAAAGTGTTTATGACTTTGTTCATTCTGTCTGTCTGTCTGTCTGTCTGTCTGTTAGCATGATAACTGCCATAAAAATGACTTAATCAGAATGAAATTTTAGTATGTTGTTCAGACGGTCTGTAGAACCTATGGGAATATAAATGAATAATATCACCCAATTAGTTTTGGATTGAACCCGGATTGAAAAAATGAAATATATTGAACTCTATGGGACCTAATTTTTCAAACATTTTTTAAGCGGATTTAAAATTCACAAATTGCTTCGAAAAGTTTAGGTAATATTCAAATTGTTTCATAAAAAATATAAAAAAAAATTCAGCGAAATATATTCAGTAGTTTTGAAATATAAATTAAAATAATAATTACACTCTTATATGAAGCGATCACGTGACCATGATATGAAAAGATCATGTGACCCACTTCAAAATGAAATATGGCATCCATCTTGTCTCAAAATTCGGATTTTTAAAGCTCTTTTTAATTCATATTGAGTGAGTGTTGTATCCGTCCAAAAACCACTTTATTTTTGCTTAAATTCTGTGCATCTACATACTGAAACAACGAAATTACAATATATTTGAGTTTAAATGATCATCCAAATTTGATTATTTCTACAACGAAGCCTATTTTTCACTTATGTAAAATGTAAACAGCAAAATATGTAGAATGAGTTGTATAAGAATTGCTGTATTTCTTTAACGCAAAATTATTTAACTCATGGAGTCTGCATAGCTGATATGAATGAAATATTCATTGATTTTACAGAGAGAAGGACGATATTTTCGATGAAATTTTAAACATAGAGTTTAATTACTTGTAGCTCCATGGTCTTAATTTTTAAATAAAATAAATTATTATAGTATTGTGACAAATGAAATGAATGGGAGAATGTTCATGAATGAAATGCTGCTTTTATAGAGAGAGCCAGGCGTGTTATTTTTTCTATAACGTCATTTGAATGAATTTCAGTTGTTTTCGATGAAGTTTTCAAATATAATAAATTATCGTAGTATTATGATAATTTTAAAAATATTACCGAGGAATGTATCGCAGTTTAGCGATGTTTAAATACCAGACAATGTATATTTTAATGCCGTCATTTGAATGAAGTTCATTTTTTTCAATGAAGGTTTAAGTTTTCAAATATAATAAATTAATGTAGTATTGTGATAATTTTAAAAATATTACCGATGAATGTATCGCAGTTTAGAGATGTTTAAATACCAGGCGATTTATATTTTAATGCCTTCATTTGAATGAAGTTCATTTTTTTCAATGAAGGTTTACGTTTTCAAATATAATAAATTAATGTAGTATTATGATAAGTTTTAAAATATTACCGAGGAATGTATTGCATTTTAGAGATGTTTAAATAAAATTGCATTGAGGTTGGAAAGTGTTTCATAATAAATGCTTTAAGCATGATTGATCTTTCTTGTTGTATTTTTAACACTTTACAACATGGCTGAAAAGTGTTTATGACTTTGTTCATTCTGTCTGTCTATCTGTCCGTTAGCACGATAACTGCCGTAAAAATGACTTTATCAAAATGAAATTTTAGTATGTTTTTCAGACGGTCTGTGGAACCTATGGGAATATAAATGTATAATATCACCCAATTAGTTTTGGATTGAACCCGGGTTGAAAAAATGAAATACATTGAACCCTATGGGACCTAATTTTTCAAACATTTTTAAGCAAATTTAAAATTCTCAAATTGCTTCGAAAGTTTTAGGAAATATTCAAATTATCCCATAAAATATATAAAAAAAATTTCAGTAAAATATATTAGGTAGTTTTATAAATAAAAATTGTTTAATAGAGAAAAACAAATTCAATTAAATTCTAACTATTGCTATATTCTCCAGAAAGAAAAAAGAGATATATTTTATAATAAATATCTTTCCAAGAGTTTAATTATTTTTTTTTATCATGCCCATGAGAAAATTATTTCCAAATATCATAACCAAGTAGGTCATATAGTACGAAAGATAGAATCGATATAGTTATAAGTAGAAATGGGTGAATAACACTTTTCTCGAATTCGAGGATTCTAATCAGGCTGTGCTGAGTGAGTGAGTGAGTGAGTTTGCCGCCAATGTTAATTTGACGCAAATGAGCGCCATTTTGTAAAAAAAGGTTAAGATATTACATAAAATAGTTCTTCACTTCTGCTGGGCTGTCAAATTGTGGGGCTACAATCAGAAATAATTTTGCCATCCGCAAACCCAGCAAGCTTTTAATATAACGAGAAATTTATATATTTTAATTTTCTACGATTTCTGAATGAAATTCTAGTACAAATTAAAAATGTTTATGTTTAAGTGTGATTTTTGACAAGGGGAGGCGTGTTGGCCTGCATTTAATTAGTATTCCTATTTTGAAATGTTTGTAAAATGTATTTAAACTTTATATAACATTAAATTTATTTTCTAATCTACATTTTAAACGTGTTTTAATATTTATTAGCTGCGCAGGCTCTTTTTCAGCAACTACAGCAAATGATATAGTTCGCCGAGAGATAAAATAAAAAAAAACATTTCCTATTGAGAAACATGTTCACTTTTCATATGTAATACCATGCGATAAATTGGGTGACATCATTCTCGTGGATCTAGCTCGTTCCATTCATGAAAAAAGATACTTTGAGTAATACTTTTGTATTTGAACGCCAATAGTCATTTATCTGCTGTAAGAATAACTTACTTCTCCGTCCATAACGCTTGGCGAGATTTTGGGGACGAATTTGGTGGAATGTCACCAACTTGGTGACTTTTTAAACTGTTGCTAAATTAACGATAAACTCGCCAAATGGATAAAAATGACGCTAAATCAATGAAAATGACCACTCATTGAAGAAAATTCAATATCTTGGAAAGAATATAAATATCTACTATAAAAATAATCTATTTTTTTTTACTGTAACAGTAGTAAATTCATTGCATTATACAAGGAAAGTCATGTGCTGCCCACATCAGATTTTTTTTACGCATTATCCGTTTATCTAAATTCTGAGCCAATGCAATTACAATATTTTTTATTTTAAATGATGAAATATTCATTGATTTTACATCATATAGAGGCAGACGATTTATATTAAAATGGCGTTATTTGAATAAAGTTCATTTAGTGTAACTAGCATAGAGTTAGAAAGAAGGAGATAAAACTTCTATGGAAGAAATGCTTAAAACTGCCATAATGTTTCGGGAATTATATGTAGGTGTCGCTAGTGCTAGTAAAGTGGCTGCTATTGCTAATTGACACAATAGAAAGGCGTAGTATTTAGTGTATGTATTTTTGATTAGTTTTAAATTAAGAATTAACTAATTATGGGTATAATTAACCAGTATTTTTTCATAGTAGTAGGATAGAGTACAAAATCTATGGAGATAAAAATAAATTGAATGGTGAAATAATTTTGAATGAGTAGGAATATTCGTTATTGTTTCAGTTCTAACTTGCATTGCGTTAATTATTTATTTTTAGAAAACTGACAGTTTAAAAAATATTTTAGATCTTTCGCCATAGAAATTCATGCAATGCAACTTATCCCAGCGCCACCTAAATTATTGTCTTACACGATATTGGTGTTTTCTTAATATGAAGTTTTAACTCCTTACTTTTATCTCTATAGTTACTGGCATTGTATTTTTTGATTGTCTTTTTTGAAGTTTTAAGTTTCCAACTATAATAAATTACTGTAATATTTTAAAAAAATATCAGTGCTGAATGTATCACAATTTAGAGACGCTTAAATAAAATTACATTTCCAGTTGGAAAGTGTTTTATAATCAATGCTTTATGCATGCTTTATGCTGATTCGCCTGAAACTTTCAGTAACATGTTTGCAAATGTTTTACAGTGTATGAAAATAAGTCTAGTTACCAAATGAAAGCGAAAATTGAATTAAAAGTGCAAATTCAATGTAATTTAAAATAATTATACATTTAATTTTGCGCAATTAAACTCAATTTAATGAATTATTGAAGAAAAGTGAATATGAGTCTGTAGTGAAAGTCATGTGTTGCCCACATCAGATTTTTTTAGTTAGGAACCACATTGATAAATTGGGCTCGTTAGGCTGATTTGTATGATATGCTGTTTTAATACCATTCACATCCAAAGCGTAGCTCAAACTATCATTTTATTTTTAATACCATTCACATTCAAAGCGTAGCTCAAACTATTATTTTATATTCTGCATTCATAGACTATTTATGTATCATGCAACCATTATTATTTTGAGAATAATAATTTTTTGCTAAGGAATAATGAACGAAAATTTCAAATATGTTCTTGTTGTTGAATTTCTGTTCAAAATCTTGTGAATTACAATTTTATATAGCTCTAACCTTTTATTTCTGTTTAATACACAGGGTGTCCTGTGCTATCGGTGTCCAATGGCTATTTCCTCAACCGTTAGTCATAGAGATATACTTCCAATTGCAAAAATGTTTTAAATTTTAAAATCTATTTTCATAGAAACAGTTTGAATCAATAAATACATTTCTGAAAGAAATACGGAATATAAATTTTTATACGGTCACCCGGTCCTACCAATTATATTTAGGAAAATCATCCGCATTCAATTTCATGCAAAATAAAAAAATAATCTTCCTTTTACGACCAAAATTCACCGAGTTATGAAGCATTAAACTTCATGACTTAAGTCGCTTTTCTATGCTTAAAAATGTCCCGTTTCAGGCAACCAACCAATCAGGGAGCGTATTGATCATTTCTCCAGGCAACCAACCAATCAGGGAGCGTATTGATCATTTCTCCAGGCAACCAACCAATCAGGGATCGTATTGGCCATTTTTCCGCACAAAAAGTGCTCCAACTTTAAGCAGCTATAAGTTGGCCATCGTATCTCTTTCCAACGAGTTTTAAATCGAATTCGTAGACGAATTCCTTCATATTTATAAATACATCGAAATGTGTTTATTTTAGGACATTTGCTTTTTAACATTTTCCAACATAGTTGAAAAGTGTTTATGACTTTGTTCATTCTGTCTGTCCGTCCGTTAGCACGATGGCTGCCGTAAAAATGACTTTATCAAAAGGAAATTTTAGTATGTTGTTGAGACGGTCTGTGGGACATATGGGAATGCAAATGAATAATATCACCCAATTAGTTTTGATTGAACCCGGGTTGAAAATGCGAAATACATTGAACCCTATGGGACCTAATTTTTCAAACATTTCTTAAGCGAAGTTAAAATACGCAAATTGCTTCGTAAATTTAAGGAAATATTCAAATTATCCCATAAAATACACTTATTGCTATAAAAATTTGCTCACCAAGAAGTAATTGTGAGATCTTAACGAAACTTGGGATGAAAGTACGTGTCAAGCAGATATGCAAATGATTAGAAATGCAGCGTGATTGCGCATTGCCACCAGAGGGCGTTGAACTTTGCTCTTCTTGGCGCAGATAAAAGGTACGCAGAGGTTTTTTGCCTGTACTTCATCTGTTGTAGAAGGAAGCTTTTTCATTAGGGATGCCGTTTGGCCGCCATCAAAGACAATATGATTAGCTGTCAGAGTTCGAGAGGGGAATAGTCATCAGGATGATAGAAGCCAGGTAGTCAGCTCGGCCAGTAGCCGGCCACCTAGGCCGTTCTGACTTTACTGTGAGGAGGTTTTAGGATCAATGGGCGAGAGAAAGGTCGCATACACGGCGGGCAGGCCCAGGACGCCCTCGGCAGGCCAATAGCCGAGAAGGCCGTCACATCACCGGACACGCACGTGCTAACTGCATCATTGTCCGCCATCCGGACACAGGCAGCTCCTTCTCTAGGTACTCCTGTGTCTGTCCGTACCATCGCGAGGCGCCTGGCTGATGGGTATTTGGTATCGCTATTCCCATTACGTGTGCTGCACATGACACCCATCCACCGTTTCCTCCGTTTGGAGTGGTGTCGCGCTCGACGGGATTGGGCCGCAACCGAATGGAACCAGTCGTCTTCAGCGACGAATCGAGATTCAATTTCTGCAGTGATGACAACGGTGAACGTGTGTGGAGGACCCGTGGTGAACACCTCAATCCTGTCTTCGCTTTACAGCGGCACACCGCTCCCACAGCTAGTGTTATGGTATGGATGTGCCGTCGCATACAACACCCGGTCAAATCGAATATTGATCCACGGAACCATGATAGCCCAGCGGTACATTCGTGATATCCTGCAGCCACATGTGTTGCCGCTCATGGCAGGGTTCCCAGAGGAGGCATTTTTCAACGAAACAATGCTCGGCCACACACAGCAAGAGCGTCACAGGAATGCCTCCGCCACATTTCCACCCTTCCGTGGCTTGCTCGATCCCCAGATTTGTCATCGATCGAGCATGTCTGGGATCACTTGGGACGACAAGTTGGACACTTTACGAGTTTGATCGAACTAGAGGCGCGCTTACAACAACTGTGGAATGAGTTGATGCAGGACACCATACGGGACCTCTATGCCTCAATGCCCGCCCGTATCGCATCGAGAATTCTTTCCAGAGGTGGCCGAACAGGGTATTGGAACCTCTATTTATTTGTAGCTTTTCCTGCAATAAATTATCCTTTTGCTTTGATTCTGTAATCACTTAATTATATCAACGTTGCACTCACATATTTAAAATTTTGTTCGATTTTGACAACTCTTTCTTGATGCGCAAATTTTTATGGCAATGAGTGTATATAAAAACAAATTCAGCAAAATATGTTCGGTAGTTTCTTAAATAAAAATTAAAATAATAATTACACCCACATTGTACGAAGAGATCACATGACCCACTTCAAAATAAAATATGGCATCTATATTTTTTTGGCAAAAAAAAAAAAAAAAAAAAATTGAAATTTATATTTAGTGCTGCATCCTTCCTAAAAACACTTTATTTTTGCGTTTTTTCTGTGCATCTATATTTTGTGCCAACGCAATTACAATATTTTTGAGATTAAATGATCATCAAACTTTGATTATTTCTACAACGAAGCCTAATTTTAATGGATGCAGAATGTAAACAAGTGATTGTAGGATGAGTTGTATAAGAATTGCCGAATTTATTTTGCGGCAAATTAATAAGATCTGGAACTCTGGAATAATAGTGATATGAATGAAACATTCACAGATTTTACATAGAGAGTTATACGATTTATACTTCGATGAGATCATTTGAATAAAGTTCATTTTCTTCGATGAAGTTTTAAGTTTTCAAATACAATAAATGATCGTAGTACTGCGATAATTTAAAATATATCAGAGCTAAATGTATCGCATTTTAGAAATGTTTAAATAAAATTCCATTTCAGTCGGAGAGTGTTTCATAATCAATACTTTATGCATGATTCATCTTTCTTGTTATTTTCTTACATTGGCAAATTGAAAATCTACACTATTCTAATATTTGACGTCAATATGGCGTGATATCTCTAAAGTATATTACTTCAGAAAGTCCACTATTGTGCAATGTGTTATGAACATGGTCAGTGGTTATTACAAATTCTGAAATTTAATAAAATATGCACATTATATCCGAAAATTCTTTGCACCGAAATACACTCATTTGGAAAACAAACAAACAAAAAAAAATGCACCTCTAAAAATTAATCCGATCATCTCGACATTTCGCATGCAAATTCCTTTATACAAAGTATGCAATTGATTAAATATGCAAGGCCAATGAGTGTTAACTTCGGTCATAGCGTGCGTTTCTAATGCGCAACTAGCATCCTATAAAACAGGTTAAAAATGTGGACTGTTTAATTTTGCAGTTCCGTGGAAACACAACCAATAATGCCGTTACGACGTTGCCGAAAACCTTATAAGCAATTAGACGAGTTCAAACGTGGTCGTATAGTCGGGATGCGTGAAGCTGGCTGGTCATGCCGAGCAATAGGCCGCCACCTGCATAGAATGGGTACTGCTGTGCAAAGGTGCTGGCAGCAATGGCTGCTGCAAGGAACTCATCGGCGGAATGAAGGCTCTGGAAGGCCAAGGTGCACGAATGCGAGGCAATATCGGATGATTGTGCGACAGGCCCGAACTGGCCCAACCGCATCATTGTCCGCCATACATCGTGCTACAGCCTCTCCCATACCATCCGTGGTGCCTTCCACCATCTCACGGCGCTTGGCTGAGGCAAGGCTATCTAAAACTAGGTGGCCTATTCTAGGTGGCCTTGGCTGAGGTGGGGATACGCTCACGGCGGCTTTTAAGACGTCTGCCCATAACCCCACAAGATCGACAGAGTCGTTTGGAGTGGTGTCGTAGTCAAGCATCATGGCTGCCAACTGACTGGCATCGTATAGTGTTCAGCGATGAATCACGCTTCAGGCTTTCAGCAGATGACCATCGGGTACGTGTGTGGAGGCGCCAAGGCCAGTCTTCCCAATCAGCCTTTGTTTTACACAGACACACAGCCATTACCTCTGGTATGATGGTGTGGGGTGCTATCTCTTACGACAGCAGGTCGCCCCTAGTCATTCTGCATGCAACTTTAACAGCTCAACGATATGTTAATGAAATCCTGCGGCTGTTTACGTTTCCCTTCATGACACGCCATTCTGTTACCATTTTCCAACAAGATAATGCCACTCCGCATACAGCTTGTATATCTGTGGACTGTCTCCGTGCTGTTGATACTGTTCCTTTGACAGCAAGGTCACCAGACCTTTCGCCAATCGAGCATGTATGGGGCGTGCTAGGCCGCCAGATTCAGGCACCCAGAAATGTAACAGATCTGGAGCAACAATTGAGGAATGCCTGGCAGAATGTGTAGTAGAATGACATTAGAAAACTTTGTCACTCCTTACCTAGACGTATACAAGCATACATTGCCGCCAAGGGGGTTTCACCAATTACTGATTTGAAAATTCAATGTGCAATTGTTAACTACTGATGGGTCCTGCGGCCTTGATTTTGTAATCATTTCATTACCTGTGTATGAGCTGTACAGATATTTAATTTCAATAAAAACAGTCACTTTCTTGATGTTTTTTTTTTTTTTTTTTTTTTTTTTTTTGCAAAAGCATGTATTTTATAGACATCTCAGCGTGATATTATCGTTTGTATACATACAGTTTTTGTAGACAAATTAAAACAGTGTAACAGTATAAAATATGGACTACAATCTCTAGACTAAGTATATAATAAACTAAATAAACTGGAACGAATTACCTGGTATTTCTCGAGTCGTAAATAAACGCCTGCAACTCTTAAATAATATATCTACAGATAACACTACTCAATTTTCTTTAAATTAATTTTCTTAATTCATTCAATTTTCTTAATCTCGATATTCTTAAAATTCCTACGCACGCTATTTTCAACGTATACATACATACACACACACACACATACATATATATATATATATATATATATTGCACATTTGACGAGTGTGTGTATATATATATACACAAAAGTGAAATAATTGCAACACCATGAAGGAATGCACTTAGCCATATGCAAATCACACACACACATATATATATATATATATATATATATATATATATATATATATATATATATATATATATATATATATATATATATATATATATATATATATATATATCACTGTGAATATACTACTGTGTGAAAAATCTCAAATCCGTAAACACTCAAATCTGCAAATAGATATTGTGCGACATCCAGAACAAAGAAGCAGACACAAAGAAAAACAGACAGATTCTTAAAGATCATTTTAAAGTATCACGTAAGCCATGCTTCTGCACAGTATCTCTTGTTGTATTGCATGTGTGCTACATATGCAACAAGAGCTTATGTCATCTACATTTAATCCAGATTTCACCTGGAAGATAATGCCCTTTCTTCTTGGTTGTCGTCAAGAGGCGAAATCAGGGGCAGATGTCCTTTTTGTGGTGACTTTTGGTATGACAACTCAAGCGATTAATGTTAGATAGAAAAAATAGCCTTCTTTTTCATAGGTTATCGTGAAACAGATCTCCAATGACAGCCCCCCAATATGTGGTTTTCCATAGATTTTCTAATTTCTCATCAGTGAATTTATCTTTCTTCATCGCCTTTTATTAATCTTCATTTACGACTTGGTTACATATGAGCAGTAGCGTAGCGTGATATTCTTGACTGGGGAGGCTGAACGATTGTCATTTTAACTTGGAAAAGATATAAGTGAATTTATATTGGAATTCATACTTTCAATAAGTTTTATTTCCTTCGTGAGTAAAATAAAATAATTTAACATGAAAATGCTAAGATTGAATGAAATGCACAATATTTAAAAATATATTACTTATGTAAGATAAATACATACAAAGTATAACATTTTAAATGTTTCCTTATTTTTAAATTAATTGAACTTTTACAACCATTTTATTAAATATAAAGTCATGGTCGCTCATAGAGGAAAACACTCTCCCCCTTGGATATTCAAGATAATAAAAGTGAGTACCAAAATAGACGATGTTATACATTTTATTCTTGAGTTTACCCCCCCCCCCTCCGTTTCCGGAAAACGTTCTACATGCGTCCATGTATGAATGAAAAAGTGCACTGACAATTTGTGAGAAATCTAGAACATAAGCCTAGTTGAAAATCACTGTAGTCAACAATGTCCTTGAACCATATTGCATATTAATGATTTACAAATACTGTACTATCAAAACTTAAAAATGTTTTATAATTACAATATGCTAAGAATCCGCTAAAAAATTACCAACCACTTTTATTTAACTGAGATTCTCGTCTAACAGGGGATTTTAAAGATTCACCTGTCCATCATTGATGAAACGTCAAGTCCCACACCCAATCATTGATTGTTTATAAAGGGTTGAAAATGGGGAAGCAATGGTCACGCCTTTCTATGAGCTAGCCTTCATGTTAGTTAATCAACTAGGGAGGAGTTTAACAAATGGATGGTCTTAATGCCATGTTTCTCCTTATAGACGAGGTCGGCTAGTTGATTTCAGCTTCTAAAACATTATGCGTGTTAATGGGAAAACTACTTAGAATCGTGTCGCTTTAAGCAAGTAAAATGTAATAATTTTCTAAATAATATATATATATATATATATATATATATATATATATATATATATATATATATATATATATATTGAATTTGCTTCTATGGTGATGTTAATATTACTTGAATTATATTTTTTTTTATTTTTATTTTATTTTTACATAATTCTTATTATTACATATTTCAAATATATATATATATATAGAAAAATTGAAATATAAAAAGTGAAAAAAACATGTAAAAAAGGAAGGATGGCTCGGCAAAAAGCTTACATTATGGCGGTAAGGGGTTGTGACCTTACTCCCCAGTTCAACGAGCTCGTCAAAATCGCCGCGGCATTTTCACTCCTGGTCGCCAGCCCCGGCCCAAGCCAACCTCCGGAGTGACTTTGAAATCATCACGAGACCTGGATAGAGATGTGTACGAGAGCCATATCACCACAAATAAAGCCAACTGAATTGCCGACTCAAATGAAATGTAGTTCCAGCCGCGGTCCTGTGATCACAGTGCGGTCCTGTCATATGGAGGGTTCGATGATTTTGTCTCTAATTGAACTCAAAAAATACTTAAGTTTTACACCATATGCAAAATTGTTTCTGTATAAATTATCAATATTTTTAATCATAAAGGAAATTGGATATTTATTAAAAAATGCTTGTTTTAAAAATTCTTGATCAAAATTGATACGTAAATGTTCCTCTTTGATAGTTCTTTTTATTCTGATTAAACCTCCCAAGAAAACATTGCGAAACACATTCAAGTGTATGTTGGAGTTCCAATGTATAATTCCAATAATAGGTAGTTTAAATTGTTTTCTTTTATCATATATGGTGAATATGAGAGGGATTTGACTATAGTTGATATTCAAATCCAAAAATTCGACCTCTTTGTTATTTTTAAGAGGGTTTTCCTTCAAGATGAGGTTTGGTGGATAAAAATCAAAGTTCATTGTGTAGTTTTCATTCTCATAACCAATAATTACGTCATCCACATAACGTAGGTATATGATTTCGTTGTTTATATGAGATCTTCTTTCATAAAAACTAAGATATATATCAGCCAATATGGAAGAACATCCCCCCCCCCCATGGGGATGCCCTTAATTTGTTGATAAATAGACATTCCGTTGTAAAGGTAATTTTCTTTAATAACTATTTTGATTATAGACTTGAATTTATTGAATTCCAGACTCCTTTTTAAATCATATTCTTCAAACAAGCTGTAAAGTATATTTGTCATGTCATCTAGATCTATAGTATTAAATAGTTCTTGGAAATCATAAGTTCTTAAGTGCAAAGGATGTTTATGATCTTTCAATATATTGATCACTTGTAGACTGTTTTTTATAATATAGCTTCCTTGGTTATTAAGTTTCAGCAAAATAGGTTGTAAAATCTTCATTAACATATTATTGGCTTTCGTGAGATAGGTATTGCATCCAACAGTAACTGGTCTGAAAGTAATAGGACTTTTATGAAGTTTCGGAATATTAATCAGATACGGATACTTTATAATTCCTGTATATTTGATACCAGTTAATAAATATAAAGCCTTGATTTTATTTGAGATTTCCTTAAGGGAGAGGTTGATTTTACTGTAAAGAACATCATTCTCATATTTTTCTTTCAATATGTCAATGTAAAAGAGCTTACATGTAAATGCGTAGTTACTTGATGCCTTGTCAATATAAGTAATTATAAATTGATTTTGAATGTTCTTCAGAAGTTGGAAGTTTATTTTACATTGGTCTGGAGGTTGGTAAAGTTTTTTATAATAGTACTTGAAGTCCCTGCACATCTTAGATCGCCATTGATGGAATGCCATATCTGGCAGACTGTATTGAATGGAAAGTTTATAAATGAATTGATCAATGTCCTCTCGAAAAGCCTCAAACGGATCTCCATGATACGGATTTCTATATTTAGTACCTAGTTTGAAAGCTTGAATTAATGTAGTATCTGTAAGAACTCTGCAATCACCTGTTACTATATGACCTAATATCGGATCTGAATAAGGATTGTTTCTGCATTTGCATTCTGTTAAATTTGGTAGATGTAGATTTTGACTTAAAATATTATAGTTGAATGCTTTTCTTCCTAAAGGAATGACATAACGATAAGAAGTCCTGATTTTCAAGTTGCTGATTGGAAGGGAATCTTGATGGTCTTTTAAAATATTTCGAAATGAAATACGATTAAAAGTTTTATTCTGGAAAAGGAGATTTAAATAAGTTGAGTGTGTAACAATATCCTCTTCTTCATTCTGTAATTTGATATTAAGGAAGTTAAAACGTTTTTTAAGCCAATCGCTAGTAGTAGCCAAATTCAGTTTTTGAAACAAATTTGTTTCTTTCGTTTTCCAGACTGTTAATTGCTTTATCCAAGTTTTCCAAATGTTAAGCATGAATTTTTTGCGTATAGACAGAATATATGTACGTATAATATCAGGTTTATGATCAGCATATCCATATACATCCCTTATAAAACTCCGAAAAGATTCTATGCTGAAGTCCAAATTTTGTTTTTTCTTGTTTTTACTCCTGTACCATCTTTTGCGTATTTTTAAGGAACTATAATTGATACTGTAGTTTTGCATAGAATGGTAATATTCATTATTATAAAGCTTATTAAATAAAATAGAGTTAAGCCCATAAGGGTAGATGGTATTTCTTTGCAGAATGTGGATATTTTCCCACCATAAACGATGTTGAGTTTTAATAACAAAGTCAATAATTGAAACTGTAATGTTATTGAAAGAGTGGTCTTGGAAATGGGTATATAGCAAATGGCATTCTTGATTGTTGCTGTGATTTTTCTTTATGTGATTACGATGCAGGTTTATACGGATGTTTAAAGGATTTTTAGTCTGTCCAATATAGCACTTCGCACAAGAATTACATTTTATCAAATAGATGCATTGGAAAGCCTTGCAGAAAAGTCGATGCTTAGTAGATTGACTTATGATGTCTGGATCTGCACTAGGGCAGAGCATACATCGTTTGGATTTACATTTTTGAAATTTGTATGATTTCATATTACGAAAATTACTTCTATACTCTGAATCATTAATATGATTCAAAAATTCATTATATTTATGAGGTTCAGCTGGTATATCGTGACAAGTACTGAGATCAATAGGTTTTACACTTTTTTGTTGTATATCACTCTTTGCTAACGGTCGAAAATAGTTTCTGATTGAAGTTTTGCTTAAATCTTTTGCAGGTAGCATGTTTTCGATCTCACGGATACGTGATACCGTAATACCGGGCAATTCAAGGATATAAAAAGATACCTTAAATGTTTGCCAGTCGCTATCTCATTATATTTTGTATCATCATAGATTTATTATAGTTTATACTCTTATATAGAGTGAATAGCATAAAGTTAGCATACTTAAAGATTGCCACTGCACCATCAGTATAAATAAAGCGTTTATACCATGCCTTCACAAAGTCCTTTCAATACTCAATCCAAATCAGAAAATGTAGAAGTAACATCCGTAGAAATAGAAGTGATATACTTTTTTAACAATATCTTATAATTTTTATGTTGATTTTATGTAGATTATTTTTTGTTTTTTCTTTGGTTTTGATGTAGATATTGTATCATTCAAGAATTTTACAAGAAAGACTCATTATACAACATTTATACAAGACATATAAACATGATAAACTAAAAACATATATAGATATACCAAGCTGAGAAATAAACACTGGGATTCATGACCTCCTCTGCCGCAACAAAACTCAAGCACACAAATCACCCCCGCACGCGATATTCCATCACACGGAAGGCCAACTCCAACACGCCAGCGGCCCGAGATGTAACCCACGGAAAATATCAAAGCCCATTGAAACGAGGAAGAGGGGTTATATTAGATATGTGTAGATGTAATTAGCGCAATGCAGCTGGATTACATTACTCAAAATATAAAATATAAATATATAGAAATTGAAAAATCGGAAATAAAAATGTTTTAGTAACTTTTGCGCAAGGCAGCATGAGGGTACCAAACACTATATATATAGAAAAATTGAAATATAAAAAGTGAAAAAAACATCTAAAAAAGGAAGGATGGCTCGGCAAAAAGCTTACATTATGGCGGTAAGGGGTTGTGACCTTACTCCCCAGTTCAACGAGCTCGTCAAAATCGCCGCGGCATTTTCACTCCTGGTCGCCAGCCCCGGCCCAAGCCAACCTCCGGAGTGACTTTGAAATCATCACGAGACCTGGATAGAGATGTGTACGAGAGCCATATCACCACAAATAAAGCCAACTGAATTGCCGACTCAAATGAAATGTAGTTCCAGCCGCGGTCCTGTGATCACAGTGCGGTCCTGTCATATGGAGGGTTCGATGATTTTGTCTCTAATTGAACTCAAAAAATACTTAA
The DNA here is from genome assembly GCA_951213105.1 of Amaurobius ferox. Lineage (NCBI taxonomy): Eukaryota > Metazoa > Arthropoda > Arachnida > Araneae > Amaurobiidae > Amaurobius > Amaurobius ferox. Next base: position 14,609,863 of record OX578152.1, on the reverse strand, counting down.
GTTTTACACCATATGCAAAATTGTTTCTGTATAAATTATCAATATTTTTAATCACAAAGGAAATTGGATATTTATTAAAAAATGCTTGTTTTAAAAATTCTTGATCAAAATTGATACGTAAATGTTCCTCTTTGATAGTTCTTTTTATTCTGATTAAACCTCCCAAGAAAACATTGCGAAACACATTCAAGTGTATGTTGGAGTTCCAATGTATAATTCCAATAATAGGTAGTTTAAATTGTTTTCTTTTATCATATATGGTGAATATGAGAGGGATTTGACTATAGTTGATATTCAAATCCAAAAATTCGACCTCTTTGTTATTTTTAAGAGGGTTTTCCTTCAAGATGAGGTTTGGTGGATAAAAATCAAAGTTCATTGTGTAGTTTTCGTTCTCATAACCAATAATTACGTCATCCACATAACGTAGGTATATGATTTCGTTGTTTATATGAGATCTTCTTTCATAAAAACTAAGATATATATCAGCCAATATGGAAGAACATCCCCCCCCCCATGGGGATGCCCTTAATTTGTTGATAAATAGACATTCCGTTGTAAAGGTAATTTTCTTTAATAACTATTTTGAATATAGACTTGAATTTATTGAATTCCAGACTCCTTTTTAAATCATATTCTTCAAACAAGCTGTAAAGTATATTTGTCATGTCATCTAGATCTATAGTATTAAATAGTTCTTGGAAATCATAAGTTCTTAAGTGCAAAGGATGTTTATGATCTTTCAATATATTGATCACTTGTAGACTGTTTTTTATAATATAGCTTCCTTGGTTATTAAGTTTCAGCAAAATAGGTTGTAAAATCTTCATTAACATATTATTGGCTTTCGTGAGATAGGTATTGCATCCAACAGTAACTGGTCTGAAAGTAATAGGACTTTTATGAAGTTTCGGAATATTAATCAGATACGGATACTTTATAATTCCTGTATATTTGATACCAGTTAATAAATATAAAGCCTTGATTTTATTTGAGATTTCCTTAAGGGAGAGGTTGATTTTACTGTAAAGAACATCATTCTCATATTTTTCTTTCAATATGTCAATGTAAAAGAGCTTACATGTAAATGCGTAGTTACTTGATGCCTTGTCAATATAAGTAATTATAAATTGATTTTGAATGTTCTTCAGAAGTTGGAAGTTTATTTTACATTGGTCTGGAGGTTGGTAAAGTTTTTTATAATAGTACTTGAAGTCCCTGCACATCTTAGATCGCCATTGATGGAATGCCATATCTGGCAGACTGTATTGAATGGAAAGTTTATAAATGAATTGATCAATGTCCTCTCGAAAAGCCTCAAACGGATCTCCATGATACGGATTTCTATATTTAGTACCTAGTTTGAAAGCTTGAATTAATGTAGTATCTGTAAGAACTCTGCAATCACCTGTTACTATATGACCTAATATCGGATCTGAATAAGGATTGTTTCTGCATTTGCATTCTGTTAAATTTGGTAGATGTAGATTCTGACTTAAAATATTATAGTTGAATGCTTTTCTTCCTAAAGGAATGACATAACGATAAGAAGTCCTGATTTTCAAGTTGCTGATTGGAAGGGAATCTTGATGGTCTTTTAAAATATTTCGAAATGGAATACGATTAAAAGTTTTATTCTGGAAAAGGAGATTTAAATAAGTTGAGTGTGTAACAATATCCTCTTCTTCATTCTGTAATTTGATATTAAGGAAGTTAAAACGTTTTTTAAGCCAATCGCTAGTAGTAGCCAAATTCAGTTTTTGAAACAAATTTGTTTCTTTCGTTTTCCAGACTGTTAATTGCTTTATCCAAGTTTTCCAAATGTTAAGCATGAATTTTTTGCGTATAGACAGAATATATGTACGTATAATATCAGGTTTATGATCAGCATATCCATATACATCCCTTATAAAACTCCGAAAAGATTCTATGCTGAAGTCCAAATTTTGTTTTTTCTTGTTTTTACTCCTGTACCATCTTTTGCGTATTTTTAAGGAACTATAATTGATACTGTAGTTTTGCATAGAATGGTAATATTCATTATTATAAAGCTTATTAAATAAAATAGAGTTAAGCCCATAAGGGTAGATGGTATTTCGTTGCAGAATGTGGATATTTTCCCACCATAAACGATGTTGAGTTTTAATAACAAAGTCAATAATTGAAACTGTAATGTTATTGAGAGTGGTCTTGGAAATGGGTATATAGCAAATGACATTCTTGATTGTTGCTGTGATTTTTCTTTATGTGATTACGATGCAGGTTTATACGGATGTTTAAAGGATTTTTAGTCTGTCCAATATAGCACTTCGCACAAGAATTACATTTTATCAAATAGATGCATTGGAAAGCCTTGCAGAAAAGTCGATGCTTAGTAGATTGACTTATGATGTCTGGATCTGCACTAGGGCAGAGCATACATCGTTTGGATTTACATTTTTGAAATTTGTATGATTTCATATTACGAAAATTACTTCTATACTCTGAATCATTAATATGATTCAAAAATTCATTATATTTATGAGGTTCAGCTGGTATATCGTGACAAGTACTGAGATCAATAGGTTTTACACTTTTTTGTTGTATATCACTCTTTGCTAACGGTCGAAAATAGTTTCTGATTGAAGTTTTGCTTAAATCTTTTGCAGGTAGCATGTTTTCGATCTCACGGATACGTGATACCGTAATACCGGGCAATTCAAGGATATAAAAAGATACCTTAAATGTTTGCCAGTCGCTATCTCATTATATTTTGTATCATCATAGATTTATTATAGTTTATACTCTTATATAGAGTGAATAGCATAAAGTTAGCATACTTAAAGATTGCCACTGCACCATCAGTATAAATAAAGCGTTTATACCATGCCTTCACAAAGTCCTTTCAATACTCAATCCAAATCAGAAAATGTAGAAGTAACATCCGTAGAAATAGAAGTGATATACTTTTTTAACAATATCTTATAATTTTTATGTTGATTTTATGTAGATTATTTTTTGTTTTTTCTTTGGTTTTGATGTAGATATTGTATCATTCAAGAATTTTACAAGAAAGACTCATTATACAACATTTATACAAGACATATAAACATGATAAACTAAAAACATATATAGATATACCAAGCTGAGAAATAAACACTGGGATTCATGACCTCCTCTGCCGCAACAAAACTCAAGCACACAAATCACCCCCGCACGCGATATTCCATCACACGGAAGGCCAACTCCAACACGCCAGCGGCCCGAGATGTAACCCACGGAAAATATCAAAGCCCATTGAAACGAGGAAGAGGGGTTATATTAGATATGTGTAGATGTAATTAGCGCAATGCAGCTGGATTACATTACTCAAAATATAAAATATAAATATATAGAAATTGAAAAATCGGAAATAAAAATGTTTTAGTAACTTTTGCGCAAGGCAGCATGAGGGTACCAAACACTATATATATAGAAAAATTGAAATATAAAAAGTGAAAAAAACATCTAAAAAAGGAAGGATGGCTCGGCAAAAAGCTTACATTATGGCGGTAAGGGGTTGTGACCTTACTCCCCAGTTCAACGAGCTCGTCAAAATCGCCGCGGCATTTTCACTCCTGGTCGCCAGCCCCGGCCCAAGCCAACCTCCGGAGTGACTTTGAAATCATCACGAGACCTGGATAGAGATGTGTACGAGAGCCATATCACCACAAATAAAGCCAACTGAATTGCCGACTCAAATGAAATGTAGTTCCAGCCGCGGTCCTGTGATCACAGTGCGGTCCTGTCATATGGAGGGTTCGATGATTTTGTCTCTAATTGAACTCAAAAAATACTTAAGTTTTACACCATATGCAAAATTGTTTCTGTATAAATTATCAATATTTTTAATCATAAAGGAAATTGGATATTTATTAAAAAATGCTTGTTTTAAAAATTCTTGATCAAAATTGATACGTAAATGTTCCTCTTTGATAGTTCTTTTTATTCTGATTAAACCTCCCAAGAAAACATTGCGAAACACATTCAAGTGTATGTTGGAGTTCCAATGTATAATTCCAATAATAGGTAGTTTAAATTGTTTTCTTTTATCATATATGGTGAATATGAGAGGGATTTGACTATAGTTGATATTCAAATCCAAAAATTCGACCTCTTTGTTATTTTTAAGAGGGTTTTCCTTCAAGATGAGGTTTGGTGGATAAAAATCAAAGTTCATTGTGTAGTTTTCATTCTCATAACCAAAAATTACGTCATCCACATAACGTAGGTATATGATTTCGTTGTTTATATGAGATCTTCTTTCATAAAAACTAAGATATATATCAGCCAATATGGAAGAACATCCCCCCCCATGGGGATGCCCTTAATTTGTTGATAAATAGACATTCCGTTGTAAAGGTAATTTTCTTTAATAACTATTTTGATTATAGACTTGAATTTATTGAATTCCAGACTCCTTTTTAAATCATATTCTTCAAACAAGCTGTAAAGTATATTTGTCATGTCATCTAGATCTATAGTATTAAATAGTTCTTGGAAATCATAAGTTCTTAAGTGCAAAGGATGTTTATGATCTTTCAATATATTGATCACTTGTAGACTGTTTTTTATAATATAGCTTCCTTGGTTATTAAGTTTCAGCAAAATAGGTTGTAAAATCTTCATTAACATATTATTGGCTTTCGTGAGATAGGTATTGCATCCAACAGTAACTGGTCTGAAAGTAATAGGACTTTTATGAAGTTTCGGAATATTAATCAGATACGGATACTTTATAATTCCTGTATATTTGATACCAGTTAATAAATATAAAGCCTTGATTTTATTTGAGATTTCCTTAAGGGAGAGGTTGATTTTACTGTAAAGAACATCATTCTCATATTTTTCTTTCAATATGTCAATGTAAAAGAGCTTACATGTAAATGCGTAGTTACTTGATGCCTTGTCAATATAAGTAATTATAAATTGATTTTGAATGTTCTTCAGAAGTTGGAAGTTTATTTTACATTGGTCTGGAGGTTGGTAAAGTTTTTTATAATAGTACTTGAAGTCCCTGCACATCTTAGATCGCCATTGATGGAATGCCATATCTGGCAGACTGTATTGAATGGAAAGTTTATAAATGAATTGATCAATGTCCTCTCGAAAAGCCTCAAACGGATCTCCATGATACGGATTTCTATATTTAGTACCTAGTTTGAAAGCTTGAATTAATGTAGTATCTGTAAGAACTCTGCAATCACCTGTTACTATATGACCTAATATCGGATCTGAATAAGGATTGTTTCTGCATTTGCATTCTGTTAAATTTGGTAGATGTAGATTCTGACTTAAAATATTATAGTTGAATGCTTTTCTTCCTAAAGGAATGACATAACGATAAGAAGTCCTGATTTTCAAGTTGCTGATTGGAAGGGAATCTTGATGGTCTTTTAAAATATTTCGAAATGGAATACGATTAAAAGTTTTATTCTGGAAAAGGAGATTTAAATAAGTTGAGTGTGTAACAATATCCTCTTCTTCATTCTGTAATTTGATATTAAGGAAGTTAAAACGTTTTTTAAGCCAATCGCTAGTAGTAGCCAAATTCAGTTTTTGAAACAAATTTGTTTCTTTCATTTTCCAGATTTATATTTTATATTTTGAGTAATGTAATCCAGCTGCATTGCGCTAATTACATCTACACATATCTAATATAACCCCTCTTCCTCGTTTCAATGGGCTTTGATATTTTCCGTGGGTTACATCTCGGGCCGCTGGCGTGTTGGAGTTGGCCTTCCGTGTGATGGAATATCGCGTGCGGGGGTGATTTGTGTGCTTGAGTTTTGTTGCGGCAGAGGAGGTCATGAATCCCAGTGTTTATTTCTCAGCTTGGTATATCTATATATGTTTTTAGTTTATCGTGTTTATATGTCTTGTATAAATGTTGTATAATGAGTCTTTCTTGTAAAATTCTTGAATGATACAATATCTACATCAAAACCAAAGAAAAAACAAAAAATAATCTACATAAAATCAACATAAAAATTATAAGATATTGTTAAAAAAGTATATCACTTCTATTTTTACGGATGTTACTTCTACATTTTCTGATTTGGATTGAGTATTGAAAGGACTTTGTGAAGGCATGGTATAAACGCTTTATTTATACTGATGGTGCAGTGGCAATCTTTAAGTATGCTAACTTTATGCTATTCACTCTATATAAGAGTATAAACTATAATAAATCTATGATGATACAAAATATAATGAGATAGCGACTGGCAAACATTTAAGGTATCTTTTTATATCCTTGAATTGCCCGGTATTACGGTATCAGGTATCCGTGAGATCGAAAACATGCTACCTGCAAAAGATTTAAGCAAAACTTCAATCAGAAACTATTTTCGACCGTTAGCAAAGAGTGATATACAACAAAAAAGTGTAAAACCTATTGATCTCAGTACTTGTCACGATATACCAGCTGAACCTCATAAATATAATGAATTTTTGAATCATATTAATGATTCAGAGTATAGAAGTAATTTTCGTAATATGAAATCATACAAATTTCAAAAATGTAAATCCAAACGATGTATGCTCTGCCCTAGTGCAGATCCAGACATCATAAGTCAATCTACTAAGCATCGACTTTTCTGCAAGGCTTTCCAATGCATCTATTTGATAAAATGTAATTCTTGTGCGAAGTGCTATATTGGACAGACTAAAAATCCTTTAAACATCCGTATAAACCTGCATCGTAATCACATAAAGAAAAATCACAGCAACAATCAAGAATGCCATTTGCTATATACCCATTTCCAAGACCACTCTTTCAATAACATTACAGTTTCAATTATTGACTTTGTTATTAAAACTCAACATCGTTTATGGTGGGAAAATATCCACATTCTGCAAAGAAATACCATCTACCCTTATGGGCTTAACTCTATTTTATTTAATAAGCTTTATAATAATGAATATTACCATTCTATGCAAAACTACAGTATCAATTATAGTTCCTTAAAAATACGCAAAAGATGGTACAGGAGTAAAAACAAGAAAAAAAAAATTTGGACTTCAGCATAGAATCTTTTCGGAGTTTTATAAGGGATGTATATGGATATGCTGATCATAAACCTGATATTATACGTACATATATTCTGTCTATACGCAAAAAATTCATGCTTAACATTTGGAAAACTTGGATAAAGCAATTAACAGTCTGGAAAACGAAAGAAACAAATTTGTTTCAAAAACTGAATTTGGCTACTACTAGCGATTGGCTTAAAAAACGTTTTAACTTCCTTAATATCAAATTACAGAATGAAGAAGAGGATATTGTTACACACTCAACTTATTTAAATCTCCTTTTCCAGAATAAAACTTTTAATCGTATTCCATTTCGAAATATTTTAAAAGACCATCAAGATTCCCTTCCAATCAGCAACTTGAAAATCAGGACTTCTTATCGTTATGTCATTCCTTTAGGAAGAAAAGCATTCAACTATAATATTTTAAGTCAGAATCTACATCTACCAAATTTAACAGAATGCAAATGCAGAAACAATCCTTATTCAGATCCGATATTAGGTCATATAGTAACAGGTGATTGCAGAGTTCTTACAGATACTACATTAATTCAAGCTTTCAAACTAGGTACTAAATATAGAAATCCGTATCATGGAGATCCGTTTGAGGCTTTTCGAGAGGACATTGATCAATTCATTTATAAACTTTCCATTCAATACAGTCTGCCAGATATGGCATTCCATCAATGGCGATCTAAGATGTGCAGGGACTTCAAGTACTATTATAAAAAACTTTACCAACCTCCAGACCAATGTAAAATAAACTTCCAACTTCTGAAGAACATTCAAAATCAATTTATAATTACTTATATTGACAAGGCATCAAGTAACTACGCATTTACATGTAAGCTCTTTTACATTGACATATTGAAAGAAAAATATGAGAATGATGTTCTTTACAGTAAAATCAACCTCTCCCTTAAGGAAATCTCAAATAAAATCAAGGCTTTATATTTATTAACTGATATCAAATATACAGGAATTATAAAGTATCCGTATCTGATTAATATTCCGAAACTTCATAAAAGTCCTATTACTTTCAGACCAGTTACTGTTGGATGCAATACCTATCTCACGAAAGCCAATAATATGTTAATGAAGATTTTACAACCTATTTTGCTGAAACTTAATAACCAAGGAAGCTATATTATAAAAAACAGTCTACAAGTGATCAATATATTGAAAGATCATAAACATCCTTTGCACTTAAGAACTTATGATTTCCAAGAACTATTTAATACTATAGATCTAGATGACATGACAAATATACTTTACAGCTTGTTTGAAGCATATGATTTAAAAAGGAGTCTGGAATTCAATAAATTCAAGTCTATAATCAAAATAGTTATTAAAGAAAATTACCTTTACAACGGAATGTCTATTTATCAACAAATTAAGGGCATCCCCATGGGGGGGGGGGATGTTCTTCCATATTGGCTGATATATATCTTAGTTTTTATGAAAGAAGATCTCATATAAACAACGAAATCATATACCTACGTTATGTGGATGACGTAATTATTGGTTATGAGAATGAAAACTACACAATGAACTTTGATTTTTATCCACCAAACCTCATCTTGAAGGAAAACCCTCTTAAAAATAACAAAGAGGTCGAATTTTTGGATTTGAATATCAACTATAGTCAAATCCCTCTCATATTCACCATATATGATAAAAGAAAACAATTTAAACTACCTATTATTGGAATTATACATTGGAACTCCAACATACACTTGAATGTGTTTCGCAATGTTTTCTTGGGAGGTTTAATCAGAATAAAAAGAACTATCAAAGAGGAACATTTACGTATCAATTTTGATCAAGAATTTTTAAAACAAGCATTTTTTAATAAATATCCAATTTCCTTTATGATTAAAAATATTGATAATTTATACAGAAACAATTTTGCATATGGTGTAAAACTTAAGTATTTTTTGAGTTCAATTAGAGACAAAATCATCGAACCCTCCATATGACAGGACCGCACTGTGATCACAGGACCGCGGCTGGAACTACATTTCATTTGAGTCGGCAATTCAGTTGGCTTTATTTGTGGTGATATGGCTCTCGTACACATCTCTATCCAGGTCTCGTGATGATTTCAAAGTCACTCCGGAGGTTGGCTTGGGCCGGGGCTGGCGACCAGGAGTGAAAATGCCGCGGCGATTTTGACGAGCTCGTTGAACTGGGGAGTAAGGTCACAACCCCTTACCGCCATAATGTAAGCTTTTTGCCGAGCCATCCTTCCTTTTTTACATGTTTTTTTCACTTTTTATATTTCAATTTTTCTATATATATAGTGTTTGGTACCCTCATGCTGCCTTGCGCAAAAGTTACTAAAACATTTTTATTTCCGATTTTTCAATTTCTATATATTTATATTTTATATATATATATATATATATATCTTCGCAAAAATATTTTTAAAATTATAATAAAAAAATGTTTATTTAAATAATTCTTTAAATCAGATTTTAAGCAGGGGAGGCTCAGCTTTTCAGCCTTAATGGACTCTACGCCATTACATATGAGGTCAACGAAATTTTTTTAGAAGGTTGCAACAGGAAATTTTATAGTTCTCATTTCTGCAAATATCATTTTGCCGTATTCCAATTTGCTTATGATAAACTTTCAATATTAGTATAAATTAACTGGAGTGCATCTCAACTCGACTTTTTCATACTAGATTCCATTATTAAACAGCTTTTTTTTTTTTTTTTTCCCCAAATTTTACAAGAAAATATTTGAAATATCTGTATTGTTATTCACAATTACAGCATGTTACCATGCATTTTAAAAGGCTTGTAAAATATTTCTGAATGATACCCAGTTTTAAACCCCGGGGTAATTTGACCCCCCCCCCCCCTTCTTGTCCCTGAGGGCTAATAAGGTCACGAACACAAATATTGTATCGCGGCTATTTTTCATTACAATGAGTGAAATTATTAAGTTTTGTGATCATTGAGCCATAAATAATCCTATTTATGAATAATTATGTCAAATTTTGTCCATGTTGACATGTTAAGTAAATATAAAATTTCGAATCAATTTCAAAGTTTACGCCCGAATTCAAAAAATTCTATCTAGTTCTAGCTTTTTCGTTAACAAAGCCGATTATAAAGTTTCCGGAAAATCCATTAATATTTGTAGCAGCTATCGTGTTCACAAGAAATTTACCACATACATACATACATAGAGACAGACGGACACCACTCCAAAAATAGTAAAAATGTGTTCAGGAGGCCCTCAACCTTTTATTGGCATCGAAATCAAAAATTTTCATAATTTTGTGAAAACAATACTTTCTAAATTCTACATATAAAAATGTAAAAAATAAATATTATTTTAATTACAAAATTTATAAATTTGTAGCTGGAAAGTCCAAGACTAATTTTTAGATAATTATACACATTACAGAAAGTTGACTATGTGTATCCGTGTGAGAAAATGTGTGATTTATGATTTTCATGAAACAAGCATGCTTCATAAAATATTTATAACAGGTTCTGCTATAAATCTTCATGGCGATTTTCGGACTCACTTTAAGTTTTTATATATTATCGATAATCACCAATCATAACTCGATCATATCGATCATTTTACAGTAATCATAAATAGTTCCGTAGCCATTATCAAAATTATCACTCACTGAATATTTCCATTTTTCCTTTTGTTTCATTAGTAATAGAATTGTGATTGAAGTGCATTATAAAGTGCATATTTATATATAAAAAAAATATTTTAATAAATGCGTTTTTAACGACCAAAGGTATTTTCTATTCGCAAGAGCTGTTATTAGTAGATAAGTACACATAACCAAATATATATTTATGACTGAAAATTAAAAATAATGTTCATTAAATGGAGGTATTCGTTAAGGAGGTTTTACTGAGAACGTTTTTCAAATGGACATATCTCATCAGCGTACAATTTTACACTACGTATATTTTTAATACTGGAATAGAATATGTCTCTAGTGAGGGTTATGACCTGTATAACCGCTCCCTTTGCGATGCCACCAAGTACAGCAAGGTATTTTAGCAATATAGGTAAGTTGGTGACAGTTTGTGTGACTTAAATTTAAAAATAATGGCTATTAAATGGAGGTGTTCGTTAAGGAGGTTTTACTGAGAACGTTTTTCAAATGAACATTTCTCATCAGTGCACAATTTTACTCTACGTATACTTTTAATCCTGGAATAGAATACGTCTCTGGTGAGGGTTATGACCTGTATAACCACTCCCTTCGTGATGCCACCAAGTACAGCAAAGTATTTTAGCAATATAGGTAAGTTGGTGACAGTTAGTGTGACTAAAATTTAAAAATAATGGCTATTAAATGGAGGTGTTCGTGAAGGAGACTTTACTGAGAATGTTTTTCAAATGAACATTGCACACCAGTTTACAATTTTACACTACGTATAATTTTAGTACTGGAGCAGAATATGTCTATGGCGAGAATTATGACCTCTACAATCACTCTCTTCGTGATGCCATTGAATAACGCAAGGTCTTTTAGTAATATAGGTAAGTTTGTGACAGTTGGTGTGGCTGAAAATTAAATATAATGGCTATTAAATGGAGGTGTTCGTTAAGGAGATTTTACTGAGAACGTTTTTCAAATGAACATTGCACACCAGTTTACAATTTTACACTATGTATAATTTTAATACTGGAGCAGAATATGTCTCTGGGGAGAGTTATGACGTCTATAATCACTCTCTTCGTCATGCCATTGAATAACGGAAGGTATTTTAGTAATATAGGTAAGTTGGTGACAGTTGGTGTGGCTGAAAATTAAAAATAATGGCTATTAAATGGAGGTGTTCGTTAAGGAGACTTTACTGAGAACGTTTTTCAAATGAACATTGCACACTAGTTTACAATTTTACACTACGTATAATTTTAATACTGGAGCAGAATATGTCTCTGGGGAGAGTTATGACTTCTATAATCACTCTCTTCGTGATGCCATTGAATAACGCAAGGTATTTTCGTAATATAGGTAAGTTGGTGACAGTTGGTGTGACTAAAATTTAAAAATAATGTCTATTAAATGGAGGTGTTCGTTAAGGAGACTTTACTGAGAACGTTTTTCAAATGAACATTGCACACCAGTTTACAATTTTACACTACGTATAATTTTAATACTGGAGCAGAATATGTCTCTGGGGAGAGTTATGACCTCTATAATCACTCTCTTCGTGATGCCATTGAATAACGCAAGCTATTTTAGTAATATAGGTAAGTTGGTGACAGTTGGTGTGGTTGAAAATTAAAAATAATGTCTATTAAATGGAGGTGTTCGTTAAGGAGACTTTACTGAGAACGTTTTTCAAATGAACATTGCACACCAGTTTACAATTTTACACTACGTATAATTTTAATACTGGAGCAGAATATGTCTCTGGGGAGAGTTATGACCTCTATAATCACTCTCTTCGTGATGCCATTGAATAACGCAGGGTATTTTCGTAATATAGGTAAGTTGGTGACAGTTGGTGTGACTAAAATTTAAAAATAATATTTATTAAATGGAGGTGTTCGTTAAGGAGACTTTACTGAGAACGTTTTTCAAATGAACATTGCACACCAGTTTACAATTTTACACTACGCATAATAGGGCGCGGTAGCCCATTGGTTAGCGCGCTGGAGTTGCACTCGGTAGGCCCGGGTTCGATTCCAGCCACTGCCAAAACTGCCGCCGTGTTCATGCGGAGTACGATCACGTTAAACATGTGGGTCCGAAAGTCCTTCCGAGAGGTTGGTGGTAGAGGAAGGAGGGTGCGGTCCCTGTGGATGCCTCCCCCACTGGGTTCCGGTCTAAATTGGGTGGCACTTCCCGACCGTCCAAACAGTTACCTTACACCTTTCTGGTAGGTCGGACGGTCTGGGTTTCAACAACAACAACACTACGCATAATTTTAATACTGGAGCAGAATATGTCTCTGGGGAGAGTTATGACCTCTATAATCACTCTCTTCGTGATGCCATTGAATAACGCAAGGTATTTTATAGTAATATAGGTAAGTTGGTGACAGTTGGTGTGGCTGAAAATTAAAAATAATGTCTATTAAATGGAGGTGTTCGTTAAGGAGACTTTACTGAGAACGTTTTTCAAATGAACATTGCACACCAGTTTACAAATTTACACTACGTATAATTTTAATACTGGAGCAGAATATGTCTCTGGGGAGAGTTATGACGTCTATAATCACTCTCTTCGTGATGCCATTGAATAACGCAAGGTATTTTAGAAATATAGGTAAGTTGGTGACAGTTGGTGTGGCTGAAAATTAAAAATAATGTCTATTAAATGGAGGTGTTCGTTAAGGAGACTTTACTGAGAACGTTTTTCAAATGAACATTGCACACCAGTTTACAATTTTACACTACGTATAATTTTAATACTGGAGCAGAATATGTCTCTGGGGAGAGTTATGACCTCTATAATCACTCTCTTCGTGATGCCATTGAATAACGCAAGGTATTTTAGTAATATAGGTAAGTGGTGACAGTTGGTGTGACTGAAAATTAAAAATAATGTCTAATAAATGGAGATATTCGTTATGGAGACTTAATGGAGAACGATTTTTCAAATGAACATTGCATACCAGTTTACAATTTTACACTACGTACAATTTTAATACTGGAACAGAATTTGTCTCTGGGGTGGGTTATGGTTATGACCTCTATAACCACTCTCTTTGTGATGCCACTGAGTAAAGAAAGGTATTTTTGTGATATAAGTAAGTTGGTTATAGCTATTTAAAATAATATATATTAAATATACATTTTTACTCAGAATGTTCATTATTCACCAACTTATAAGGAAAAACTTTGGTCTCCCCACTCAATATGTAGTATGGGAACAACTTTTGAAATTTAAATTATTTCGTGACCGACATTTATAAAAAACCTGCTGGCTCTACAAGACTTAAAGGTTGTATACATGATCGTAGTCTTCAGAAAACTTTGCGCAAGAATATTGTACTTCAATGAGTCCCTTCTCACTGTGGCATCATTGCAAATGAGTTGGCCGACTTGCTGGCAAAAGCGGGAACTGAAATTACTTAATCTCCATATAACATAATACTTTATTTATGTATTGTGAGAATAATTAAAAACACGATGGAAGGAAAACTATAAATATAATCTGTTTGAACAAATTAAGGATAAGGATTGGAGAAATTCTCTTGATAAAATTCCTAATTTCCTAAAGCGTCATGCTGTTGCGGATTTCCGGCTGGAGACGGGACATAACTGCTTGGTCATATATTTTAGATAACAGCCTAGTTGACTTTATAGAACTATAGACTTATAGAACTGATTTATTGATTTATAGACTTTATAGAGCTGCAAATTGTTTTTTTTTTTTAATTTCTTGTTTTTATTCTGTATTTTTACTCTCCTTATATACATAATGTATAAGGAAAGTATTGTGACGGGGTCAAAAATTCGAATTCGAGTTTTCGACGGGAGAGCACGTTTCAAGTATCCCTGATCACGAATCGAACATTTTTGAAGTGATGTCTCTCTCTCTCTCTCTGTGTGTGTGTGTGTATCAGTGAGTCTGTGGAGACGATATCTCACGAACGAATGGGGAGATTTGAATGAAATTTGGTACAAAAATTACAATCCGTGAATACTGGGAGCCTATTGTTTTAAAACACAATCGAATGTTCAGAACCCTCCAAAATTTTCGAGTGAAATTTTGAAAAAATCGCCAAAACATCAAATCCTTCAATAAAGTTACGCAAATAGACATTTCTTATGTAATGTTTCCTTAGAAAACGATTGACATAAACTTTAGAACGCTAGCACGAACCGTTCTCGAGATATTGCACATTTTTCAAATAAATTTATCAAAAAATCCCATAAATTAAAAAAAAAAATATATTAACTGTTAAGAAACATGTTCACTTTTCATATGTAATATCATGCGATAAATTTGGTGACATCATTTTCGCGGAACTAACTCGTTCCATTCACGAGGAAAGATATTTTGAGTAATACTTTCGTATTTGAACGCCTATAGTCATTTATCCGCTGTAAGAATAACTTATTTCTCCGTCCATCACGCTTGACGAAATTTTGGCGACGAATATCAGAATGTCGCCAACTTGGCGACATTTTAAATGTTTCCAAATTAACGAAAATTTTGCCAAATGGATAAAAATGACGCTAAATTAATGAAAATGACGACTAATTGAAGAAAATTCAATATCTTGGAAAGAATATAAGTATTCTACTATAAGAATAACATTTTTTTTTAACTGTAAAAGTAGTAAATTCATTGCATTATATAAGAAAAGTCATGTGCTGCCCCCATCAGATTTTTTTTGTCTCTTCTGTGGTCCGTTTGTCCTGCGTGTTTTTGCACACTATAGCGAATGATCATTGAATCAAGTGCTACTGCTAGAAATAAAATAAAACATTTATAAAACTTCCTACTTAAAAAGCAGTTTTATTATATCACTCATACACTAGTACAGTGTTTCCCAAATGGGGCACATGTACCCCTGGGGTTATTTGAAAAAATTCAATGGGTATTTAATACTTGGCAAACTGTTTAATTTGTTAGGAAAGAAATAATTATAATTATATAAATTAAATAATTTTTTCTATTTAAATAAATATATGTCAATTAACACGAATAATCGGCGTTGTCCGGGATTTAAAAAGCTAACCCCTGAATAAGCGCTCGCTGCTTAAATAATAGCTACAATCCTACTCAATTAAATAAAATAATTCCCAAATCTGCAGCTATAGTAGACTCCATATTTTGCCCGCATCTGCTATTATTATAAGTCTATATTTAAAAATATGGACTGTTATGGACTGGAATTATTAAAAATATATTACAAAAAGTTATTTCAAATTCTTAATAAATAATATTTATATTTATTAAATATCATTTATTAATTATTTATAAATGCATTTATAAAGCAAAATAAAAAATCTGATGTGGGCACCACATGACTTTCCTTATATAATGTAATGAATTTACTACTTTTACAGTAAAAAATATATGTTTTTCTTATAGTAGATACTAATATTCTTTCCAAGATATTGAATTTTCGACAATTAGTTGTCATTTTCATTGATTTAGAGTCATTTTTATCAATTTGACGAGATTTTCATTAATTTGGCAACATTTCAAAAAGTCGCCAAGTTGGCGACATTCTGCCAAATTCGTTGCGAAAATCTCGCCAAGCGTTATGGAAGAATAAATAAGCTATTCTTACAGCAGATAAATGACTATTGGCGTTCAAATACAAAAGTATTACTTAAAGTATCTTTTCTCATGAATGGAACGATCTACATCCACGAGAATGATGTCACCCAATTTATCGCATGGAATTACATATGAAAAGTGAACATGTTTCTCAATAGGATATATTTTTATTTTTATTTTATATGACTTTTTGATAATTTTTTTGAAAAATGTGCAATATCTCGAGAACGGTTCATGTTAGCGTTCTAAAATTTATGTCAATCGTTTTCTAATGAAAAATTACACAAGAAATGTCTATTTGCGTAACTTTATTAGCGGTTTTGATTTTTTGACGATTTTGTCAAAATTTCATTCGAAAATTTAAGGGGGTTCTGGACATTCGATTGCGTATAAAAACAATAGGCTTCCAGTGTTTAAGGTTTGTGATTTTTGTACTAAATTTTGTTCGAATCGGTCCATTCGTTCGTCAGTTATCGTCTCCACAGACTCACTGACACACATACACACACACACACACACATACTTTCACACACACACACACACACATACTTTCACACACACACACACACACACATACAGACATCACTCCAAAAATGTTTGATTCGTGATCAGGGATGCTTGAAACGTGCTCTCCCGTCGAAAACTCGAATTCGAATTTTCGACCCCGTCACAATACTTTCCTTATACATTATGTATATAAGGAAAGTAAAAAGTAAAAAGTGCAATAAAAGTACATTAATTCAAAATTTAAACTTTTTTTCTTAAATTTTAATTTTTTAGAATTATCTTTTTATTAACACTTTACAACATAGTTGAAAAGCGTTTGTGACTTTGTTCATTCTGTTTGTCTGTCCGTTCGCACGATAACTGCCGTAAAAATGACTTTATCAAAATGAAATTTTAGTATGTTATTGAGACTGTCTGTGAGACATATGGGAATGTAAATGAATAATATCACCCAATTAGTTTTGGATTGAACCCGGGTTGAAAAAATAAAATACATGGAACCCTATGGGATCAAATTTTCCAAACATTTCTTAACCGTAGTTAAAGTTCCCAAATTGCTTCGAAAAATTTTAGGAAATATACAAATTATCCCATAAAATATAAAGAAATTTTAGCAAAATATGTTCGGCAGATTTTTAAATAAAAAATAAATAATAATTACACCCATATTATATATGCCGGCCGTCCAAATAGATACTCAAGTCCTCAGGACGAGTCGGACGGTCTAGGTCTTCAAAACCCATATTATAAAGAGATCACCTGACCCACTTCAAAATAAAATACGGCATCCATTTTTTTTTCCTAGGATAAAAATCGTGATTTTTAAAATTCTTTTAAATTTATATTTAGTATTGCATCCGTCCTAAAATACGCTTTATTTTTGAGTATTTTCTGTGCATCTATACTCTGTGCCAGCGCAATTACAATATTCTTTAGTTTAAATGACCATCAAACTTTGATTATTTCTACAACGAAGCCTAATTTTAATGGATTCAGGTAAACAAGTGATTGTAAGATGAGTTGTATAAGAATTGCTGAATTTTTTTTCACGCAAAATTATTTAGTTCTGGAGTCTGGAATAAAAGCGCGGTAGCCCATTGGTTAGCGCGCTGGAGTTGCACTCGGTAGGCCCGGGTTCGATTCCAGCCACTGCCATAACTGCCGCCGTGTTCACGCGGAGTACGATCACGTTAAACATGTGGGTCCGTAAGTCCTTCCGAGAGGTTGGTGGTAGGGGAAGGAGGATACGGTCCCTGTGGATGCCTCCCCCACTGAGTTCCGGTCTAAATTGGGTGGCACTTCCCGGCTGTCCAAACAGTTACCTTACACCTTTCTGGTAGGTCGGACGGTCTGGGTCTCAACAACAACAACAACACAGAGCCAGACCCGGCCACACAATTAGCTACCATAAGCCTTCGGGCTGGTCGTGTGGTCTGGGTCTTCAACACAGAGCCAGACGATTTATATTTCTATGATGTCATTTAGAATAAAGTTCATTTTTTTTTCAACGAAGTTTTAATTTTCCAAGTAAAATAAATTATTGTAGTACTGTGATAATCAAAAACAGAGGTGCTGCAGAGTTGCTCTTAAAAAACTGTTGACTGCGTCGTGATTACATATTTCAGGAATAATTCCTTCAAGCAAGGATGCAGACAGTTCTTTCTCCAGTAGTCGAAAATGTTTCATTTGGTAGAAGCAAACTTTTTACTTTCCCTGCAATACATGGTAATGTATAGGGAAAGTATTGGAATCATGCCGAAAATCACAACTCGAGTTTTCGACGGATCTACACGTTTCGAGACCTCTAGAATACGAAAAAACCATTTTTAGCATGACGTCTGTGTGTGTGTCTGTGTGTGTGTCTGTCTGTCTGTGTGTCTGTGCAATGTATGTATCCACACTAACTCAAAAACTTATGGACCGATTTTCATAAAATTTGGTAGTTAAGTCACTTGGGTATGACCCTGGTGCTGATTAGTTTTTAGTACGATTCGTAAAAACAGAATCCGCCTTTTTTTTTGCGAAATGGTCCGTAAAAATTTCATGTATCCACTCTAGCTAAAATACTAATTGACCAAATTTCATAAAATTTGGTAGATAAGTTACTTGTACGATACTCTGGTGCTGATTAGATTTTGGTAATATTCGGAAAAGAACAATCTACCTTCCTTTACGAAATGACCCTCAAAAATCGACAAAATCTAAAAAAAATACTACGTATGTTTAAATATATCAATTAAAGGTTTGTTTTATACGTAATTTTTGATGAGGAAAAGAATAAGAACAACTTTATTACTCTAGGACTCACCGTTCTCGAGATATTTGAGATTTTTCGCATTTAGTTATGTCACTTTTGGAAAAATGTCCATTTACCAAATAAAAACAGAAATTGAATTAAAAATGCAGATTTTAGTGTTATTTTGTGCAATTAAACTCAATTTAATGAATTATTATAGAAATAAAGAAAAAATGAACTTGAGTCTGCAAGGAAAGTCATGTGCTGCCCACATCAGATTTTTTCTAGGTACTTTCGAATTTCTTCTTATGGAGTATCCAAGCTTTTTATTACAGAACCTGCTGTTGATCATGATCCCCTTTCGGGATACTCGCTGCGCTCGCAGAACTCACTTCATACCTATCCTTCCTAAAAATTCTACTTTCAAAAATCTCTTTTTCTATCCCTACCTATTTCCTGGAGAAGGTAAAAACAGGGATTTTTCTCAGACTAGGGAATTTATTTCAACGTTTAAAAGTTGCAGAAAAAAGCACCCTGATTATGAGAGGCAAAGGGAGTTACAGAAAAAAGCACCCTGATCATGAGAGGCAAGAGGAGTTACAGAAAAAAGCACCCTGATCATGAGAGGCAAAAGAAGTTACAGAAAAAAAGCACCCTAATCATGAGAGGCAAGGGGAGTTACAGAAAAAAGCATCCTGATCATGAGAGGCAGGGGAGTTACAGGAAAAAGCACCCTGATCATGAGAGGCAAAGGGAGTTACAGAAAAAAGCACCCTGATCATGAGAGGCAAGAGGAGTTACAGAAAAAAGCACCCTGATCATGAGAGGCAAAAGGAGTTACAGAAAAAAAAGCACCCTGATCATGAGAGGCAAGGGGAGTTACAGAAAAAAGCACCCTGATCATGAGAGGCAAGAGGAGTTACAGAAAAAAGCACCCTGATCATGAGAGGCAAGAGGAGTTACAGAAAAAAGCACCCTGATCATGAGAGGCAAGAGGAGTTACAGAAAAAAGCACCCTGATCACGAGAGGCAAGGGGAGTTACAGAAAAAAGCACCCTGATCATGAGAGGCAAGGGGAGTTACAGAAAAAAACACCCTGATCATGAGAGGCAAGGGGAGTTACAGAAAAAAGCACCCTGATCATGAGAGGCAAGGGGAGAGTTACATAAAAAAGCACCCTGATCACGAGAGGCAAGGGGACTCATGTTAATCAAGCACCCCGAAGGGAACAGAAAACTACTACTTCCACATCGTTGTTCCTGGGTAGTTTTGAACCGTTTTCTAAACTGAACTCAACAGTCGTCGCTGAAGTGAACGGTTAGTGGGGGGGAACGGATCAATTTCAGCATCATTGCAGAGTTTTTTTGAAAATATTGAACACGTAATTTATTTTTCTATCCGAAGTGTATTTCCCGAGCCATTCCCATTTTTAAACGTTTGTGCCCCACTTCGGTTTTTCTCGATTGTAGCGCTGTTTGTGGGAGCAAAAATAAAAAATCTTAGGTCAAATGTATGTAATTTTTTCTGGAGAATCCAAATCTGCAATAAAAAATGGGGGTTCCCATTGAAAATTTCAAAGTTGCCCCACCCCCTCTCCCCAGGGGGGGTGGGGGGGGGGTCCATTTTGGTATCATTGGATAGCTTTTCTAAAAATATTGAATAAGTGTTTTTTTATTTTTTGATTCGAAGTGTATTTCTCGAGATATTGCGCCGTTCCGGAACTTTCTGGACATCCTGTATATATATAAATATATATATATATATATATATATAATTATATATATATATATATATATATATATATATAATTATATATATATATAATTATATATATATATATATATATATATATATAATTATATATATATAATTATATATATATATATATATATATATATATAGTGGTATTTTATATTCTATTATTGAATTTTATCCTATTTGTTTTTTTCTGTTATTCCGTTGTTGGGCACAGATTGCATAATATTTTAATCACGTGTTTTTATGCAATCATAGAAACAACGGATTTTAGTATATCTGTCTAGAATGTGCCCCTGAAGACGTTTCTGGCAGATATACTATTCTTTAATATGTTTTCCTTGTCCTGGCCTCTCCGTGCTCTACTTTTTCGGCCCTTCCTCGTTGCTTTTTGCTTTTCACAACACGCTTTATTTTGCTCGCGGTTTGATACTGTGGTTACTGATTCACACTCTTGCACTTTAGTTTTTGTTATTTTAATTTATATACATATATATATATATATCGAATCTCGAATACTTTCTAGTATTCGAGATTCGAATATTTTCTAGTATTCATCCATCTCTATTAATTACTACCAGTTTAAAGTTTGAACCCCGAATTAAAATCTCACTTCATGTCCGAATTAAATGCCAGAAGGCAGGTACTTGTCTGACGATTCCAGTTCAATGATTTAAGAGGACAATAGGAGTAAGGCAAAAAGTTTGAGAAGTTTCGGCATGTCTTTCCAGAATTGTGAATTTCTTTTTTTTTATTTTTTAGATTTTCTCCTTGAAAATTTTTCACAGTAGTAACTAGAGGGCGCGGTAGCCCGTTGGTTAGCGCGCTGGAGTTGCACTCGGTAGGCCCGGGTTCGATTCCAGCCACTGCCAAAACTGCCGCCGTGTTCATGCGGAGTACGATCACGTTAAACATGTGGGTCCGAAAGTCCTTCCAAGAGGTTGGTGGTAGGGGACGGAGGGTACGGTCCCTGTGGATGCCTCCCCCACTGGGTTCCGATCTAAATTGGGTGGCACTTCCCGCCCGTCCAATCAGTTACCTTACACCTTTCTGGTAGGTCGGACGGTCTGGGTTTCAACAACAACAGTAGTAACTAGTGTATGTTTTTTTTAAGTTAACTTTGCTTCATTGAAGTATAGGATACTTGGATTGCATTGTGTTTTATGATTTTCAAGTTGAACCAATTTCCCTTGTGTTACTTTCCTAACATACATAGTAGGGAAAATTTGGCTTGAATGGGACATTTTTAGATTTTTCCGTTTTATTTAGATATTTTTTTAATTTTCATTTGGTAAAAGTAAAACATCAAAATGTTATTTACCAGAAAAAAAAAATTAGATTAGAGAATACGCTTAATACTGATAAAATTGAAAATATGCATTCATATTTTGCTCCATTCATTTCCAGAGAGGGTTTTTACAAATTCCATTGCTGTAAGATAGCTTGAAAGAGTTCAATATGCAGCTTCGCTTCTTTCTCTCTCTCTCTCTCTCTCTCTTATATAAATATATATAAATATATATATATATATATATACAGATGAATGTGAAAAATTTTCAATATATATATATATATATATATACACACACACACACATATATGTAATATAGGCTACAATAGTCCAGGGAAGAGACATTTCACGAACGAAAAATCTACTTTACTATACGACACTTGAAACAGATATAATTACATAGGCCAGCCGAGTTCCGGCGACCAGCTCTCAAGAAATCTCAATGCCATCCGCCTTGGTTCACATAATGTACAGTTACAGCAGAGGGGGAGGAATATGATGACATGGGGCACATGCTGCCTTCGCATTCTTTATGCTTTAAAAATGTGATGGGGAAACAGTTTTACATGAGAAAGTTTAAGCAGAGGTAAATATTAATGACCATATATGGATATATGGCATGGTCGAGGAAAAGAGGAAGTGCTGGCAGACTTAATATTAGTTGCGTGAGATAGAATTTAATATAGTTGCATTACGTGCTTGACATGAAATAGGAATTTGGAATAAGAATTATGAAAGTAAAGGGCGCGTTATAGGGAAAAATTTAAAATTTCTGTATTATATATATATTTGTTCTCTATTCTTGATCTCTTGTCTTGAGCTGATTATTATTGCCTATTCTCATTTTTGCAGAGTTTTATTTTTATTTACTTTTATATACTTTTAATTGTGATTTTTGAATCCTAATATTCTTCTCATCCCCCTTTCCAATGTAGTGATATGTAACCTTCTATCTTTATCCTTAGACTTGGCTTATAGTTACTCATTTGTAACAGATATGCTAGAGATGGGTTTTTTTGTACATACAGTAGTTTATGCAAAATTTTCGATTAAAATCATTTAATTTTTATATATATATATATATATATATATATATATATATATATATATATATATATATATATATATATATATATATATGTATATATATATATATATATATATATATACTTTATATATATATATATATATATATATATACTTATATATATATATATATATATATATATATATATATATATATATAAATTTAATACGTGATACTTCTCATGGTGAGTTATGAATGATGTTTTTATATTCAAAGGACCTCTATATCATAAGAATACATCATAAGAATATCATACAAAAAATCTGATGTGGGCAGCACAAACTTTCCTTATATAATGCAATGAATTTACTACTTTTACAGTAAAGGAAAATAGGTTATTCTTATAGTGAATACTTATATTCTTTCCAAGATATTGACATTTCGTCAATTAGTCGTCATTTTCATTGATTTAGCATCATTTTTATCTATTTGGCGAGATTTTCTTTAATTTGGCAACATTTAAAAAAGTCGCCAAGTTGCCAACATTCCGCCAAACTCGTCGCCAAAATCTCGCCAAGCGTTATGGACGGAGAAATAAGTTATTCTTATAACAGATTGCCGTTCAAATACAAAAGTATTACTCAAAGTATCTTTTCTCGTAAATGGAACGAGCTAGATCCACGAGAAAGATGTCATCGAATTTATCGCATGATATTACATATGAAAAGTGAACATGTTTCTCAACAGTTAATATTTTTTTAATTTATGGGATAATTTTATAAATTTATTTGAAAAATGTGCAATATCTCGAGAACGGTTTATGCTAACGTTCTAAGGTTTATGTTAATCGTTTTCTAAGGAAACATTACATAAGAAAGGTCTATTTGCGTAACTTTGTTAAAGATTTTGATTTTTTGATGAATTTTTCAAAATTTCACTCGAAAATTTTAGGGGGGTTCTGAACACTCGATTGTGTTTAAAAACAATAGGATTCCAGTATTCACGGATTGTAATTTTTGTACTAAATTTCATTCGAATCGTTCCATTCGTTCGTGAGATATTCGTCGCCACACCCACCCACCCACACCCACACCCACACACAGAAATCACCTTAAAAATGTTCGATTCGTGATCAGGGATGCTTGAAATGTGCTCTCCCGTCGAAAACTCGAATTCGAATTTTCGACCCTGTCACAATACTTTCCTTATACATTGTATGTATACAAGGTAAGTAAAAAGGTCTGGATATCTGATGAAAAATTCATCACAAATTCACAGAAGACTAAAAGTTATAAAATGAAATATTATACAATTTTTTTAAGTTACATGGCTTTAGTAAAATGTATTAAAAAGTAAAAAACCTGATGTGGGCAGCACATGACTTTCTCTGCAGACCCATTCATTTTTTTCTTTATTTCTTTAATCATTTATTAAATTGAGTTTAATTGTACAAAATAACACTAAATATGCATTTTTAATTCAATTTCTGTTTTTATATAGTAATTGGACATTTTTCCAATGGCGATATAACAAAAATAAAAATTGAGAAAAATCTCAAATATCTCGAGAACGGTTAGTTCTAGAGTAATAGAGTTGTTCTTATTATTTTCCTCGTCAAAAATGAAGTATAAAACAAGCATTTAATGGATACATTTGAAAATACGTAGTCTTTTTATTTAGATTTTTACAATTTTTGCGTGCCATTTCGTAAAAAAAAAGGCAGGTTGTTTGTTCTTTTTCGAATTGTACCAAAATCTAATCATCACCTGAGTATCCCACAAGTAACTTATCTACCAAATTTTGTGAAATTTGGTTAATTAGTATTTCAGCTAGAGCGGATAAATGAAAATTTTACGGGCCATTTCGCAAAAAAGGCATGTTCTGTTTTTACGAATCGTACCAAAAACTAATCAACACCAGGGTCACACCCAAGTGACTTAAATACCAAATTTTATGAAATTTGGTTCATTAGTTTTTGAGTTAGAGTGGATACATACATTGCACACACACACACACACACACACACACACACACACACACACACTCACACACACATACACACATACACACCTCCTGCTAAAAATTATCGCAACATTCTTGGTTAAATGTGGCTTAAAATAAAAACGTGGGACGTCCATAAATCAATTGTATTTGGACTTTGTGACAGGAGTTTAATGAACAATAGAAGTGATATCGAAATGACACATATAAAAATAACTGATTTTTAAATCAAAATTTTCAACGAAAATTTTAAATTAATTAAATGTAACGATTCTTATACAGGGTGATGCCTAGTGTCCTAATTCAGCTAAATAACTTTGTAACAAACACAGCTACAGCTATGAAATTAGATATTGGAATAGTAAAATAATGATGTGCTACCAGATGAAATTGACTGCAGCGCCCCTAGTGGCAAAATTTGGAATTTAGCACCCCTTGGAAACTACTAGATAAAGGGAAAAACTTAATTAGAACTTGTAGATTATCCACGAAGTAGTTGGAAGTAACATATGGTACAAAAGGATGGTGTAATTAGAAGGTGTAAAAAAGCAAAAACGCATCGGCTCTTATTGCTACTGATGCTTTGTTTGATTCATGTTGACGAAGACGGATGGCACTATTGCTTTTGAAACTGATTGGTATTCGACCTTTTTATGCTGTTGTTTAATGAAGTATTTATTTGTTAGATTCTTTCTAACAGCAGTCAGAGATAAAAAAAATCGCTGATGATTCCAGTCCGATGGAGCCGAAATAGTTTTGCTTGAATAACATTTTTGTATTAAAGAAATAATAATAATAAAAATAATAATGATAATAATAATAATAATAAAATAATAATAATAATAATAATAATAAAATAATGATAATAATAATAATAATAAAATAATAATAATAATAATAATAATAATAAAATAATAATAATAATAAATAAATAAATATAAATAAATAAATAAAATTAAACTAAAAAAAATTGGATCTAAAATATAATTATATAAACTTTTAAGACCTTTAAAGAGCTACAAATTCTTGCTTATTGCTTTCACTTCTAGTTTTTAAGATATAAGCATTATAAACTTGAGAAACGTAAAATTATCATACTTCTTCAACTTGACAAGATAATTTCTCGAAAACTGTAAGAGTTGTTTTTAAAAATAAAAAAGTCTGATGTGGGCAACACATGACTTTCCTTATATAATGCAATGAATTTACTACTTTTACAGTTAAAAAATGTTATTCTTATAGTAGATACTTATATTCTTTCCAAGATATTGAATTTTCTTCAATTAGTTGTCATTTTTATCCATTTGGCGAGATTTTTGTTAATTTGGCAACAATTAAAAAGTCGCCAAGTTGGCGACATTTCGCCAAATTTGTCGCCAAAATTTCGCCAAGCGTTATGGACGAAGAAATAAGTTATTCTTACAGCAGATAAATAACTATTGGCGTTCAAATACAAAAGTATTACTCAAAGTATTTTTTTTCATGAATGAAACGAGCTAGATCCACGAGAATGATGTCACCTAATTTATCGCATGGTGTTACACATGAAAAGTGAACATGTTTCTCAATAGAAAATATTTCTTTTTTATTTTATGACTTTTTGATAATTTTTTTGAAAAATGTGCTATATCTCGAGAACAGTTCATGTTAGCGTTCTAAAATTTATGTCAATCGTTTTCTAATGAAAAATTACACAAGAAATGTCTATTTGCGTAATTTTATTAGCGGTTTTTATAATTTGGCGAAGTTTTCAAAATTTCATTCAAAAATGTAGGGGGGGGGGGTTCTGAACATTCGATTGCGTATAAAAACAATAGGTTTCCAGTGTTTACGGATTATGATTTTTGTACCAAATTTCGTTTGAATCGGTCCATTCGTTCGTCAGTTATCGTCTCCACAGACTCACTGACGCACACACATACTTTCACACACACACACACGCACGCTCAGACATCTCTTCAAAAGCGTTTGATTCGTGATCAGGGATGCTTGAAACGTGCTCTCACGTCGAAAACTCGAATTCGAATTTTCGACCCCGTCACAATTCTTTCCTTATACATTATGTATATAAGGAAAGTAATATAGCTTTGGAAACTAAATTTCCTCATACATATTTTTTTTTTGCACATGCCATTTATATCTATCTTTTGTAGTTTTGAAGATATTTCGAGTGAAAGTGGAAAAAAAAAATTCGTTTGGACAGTTACTTCAGGGGTTTTTTTTTTTTTTTAATAGAGCTGCGATCCGAAATTCAATTACATATGTACAGCTTTTAAAGAGCTACAAATTCTTTCTTTATTGTTCAGAGTTTGCTTCATCAGTTTATGAGATATACAAACTTGAAAAACGGAAAAGTTTGAATCTTCTTCAACTTGACAAGACGACTACTCGAAAACCATCTAAGAGCTTTTTTAAATAAATATAGATTTTAATATTAAATTTTCTAGTATTCATTTTTGCTGCTTATTGTTTATATCTATCTTTTATAGTTTATCATATATTTCGGACTAAAGTTATAAAAATAAAAAATAAACATTCGCTCGTAAAGCTACTTTTTCAAGTTTTTTCGAAAAAAAAAACCGTTCAAAACATTAAAATATTATTTTTTTCATAATCTGGATTTATTTTCAACAAAATAAGAAAAAATATTTACATTTTTATCTATTAAGTTCGGGTTCGGGGGGGGGGGGGGGGTATAAACGTCCAAAATGTTTACATTTTTCGTAACACTCCGCTTTTCTGCCAGAAAAACCCCAAGCATAGATGTTGTTATTCACATCAAAAATTGCTGTTTTTAACATAGATTATATTGACACATGTAATCTAATTATTCACGGAAAACTCAGATGTTTTATTTTGGCGTTATCGCGCTCACACTATACACACACAGATATAGATAGATAGATAAATAGATAGAGAAAGAGAAAACCATTTTTCTAAAATGGCTCAAAATATATTTAGGTAAAATATTAGTGAAAATCTCTCTTATCAGTGAAAATCTCGAATGTAAACATATTTAGGAAGACCGTCCACTTCATGGTCGCCTATACAAATTGTGGGCTCCCACTTATAACCAACCCCCTCCATATTCTATTTCATCTTCATTGTGAATCTTTCATATTTTTCCCTTTCCTACAAAAACAAACAAACAAGAAAGATCAATCATGCGTAAAGTATTGATTATGAAACACTTTCCGATTAAAATGGAATTTTATTTAAACATTTCTAAAATGCGATACATTCAGCTCTGATACTTTAAATTGTCACAGTACTACAATAATTTACTATATTTGAAATCTTAAAACTTCTTCGGAAAAAAAAATGAACTTTATTCAAATGACGTCATCAAAATATAAATCGTCTAGCTCTCTATGTAAAAGCAGTAAATATTTCATTCACACACTTTTATTTCAGATCCCAGAGTTAAAAAATTTTAAATGAAAGAAATTCAGCAATTCTTATACAACTTATCTTACAATAACTTGTTTACATTCTGCATCCATTAAAAGCAGGCTTTGTTGTAGAAATAATTGTTTGATGATTAAGTTTGATGATTATTTAAACTAATTGAAGTTTCATGTTTATTTAAACTCGAAAATGTAATTGCGTTGGCGCTAAATATAGATGTACGGAAAATACACAAAAATAAAGCGGCTTTAGGACGGAGAATAAAAATATAAATTTAAAAGAACTTGATCACAATTTTTTCTCTGGGACAAAAAGATGGATGCCATATTTTATTTTGAAATGGGTCACTTGATCTCTTCACATTACATGGGTGTAATTATTATTTTAATTTTTATTTAAAAAACTACCGAACATATTTTGCTGAAATCTTTTTTATATATTTTATGGGATAATTTGAATATTTCCTAAAATTTTCGAAGCAATGTGAATTTTAACTTCGCTTCAAATTGTTTGAAAAATTATGTCCCACAGGGTTCAATGTATTTCATTTTTTCAACCCGGGTTCAATCCAAAACAAATTGGGTGATATTATTCATTTACGTTCCCATAGGTCCCACAGACCGTCTCAACAACTACTAAAATTTCATTTTGATAAAGTCATTTTTACGGACGGCAGTTATCGTGCGAACGGACAGACAGACAGACAGACAGAATGAATGAACAAAGTCATAAACACTTTTCAACTGTGTTGTAAAGTGTTAGAAACGGAAAATTTTCAATCTTCCTCAATTGGACAATAGGATTTCTCGAAAACTATAAGAGCTTTGTAAGAACAAATTATTGATCTAGTAATTGTTTGTAGCTACCTTTTATAGTTTTGAAAATAGTTCGAGTGAAGATGAGCAAAGTGATGTAAAAACTCACTCGGGTAAAGACGTTTTAGCTTTTTAGGGGAAAAAAAAAATCAAAATATTAAAATTATTTTTATACATTCATTAACAGTACCCTAATTCTGACAAAACAAGTAAAAATTATGTACATTTATATCTTCTATGGACGTAGATACAAACGTTCAACGTGTTTACATTTTTCATAACTTCCCGATTTCAGCCATTGATACCCCTAACATAGTAGATGCTATTCAGATTAAGTAATTTTCTGGTAGGGGGTTGATATTCTCTTTCGGGACTTTAGGTACATAATCTATACAAAAGTATGATATGCACCTAAAGACATATTAATTGTTTTATACAGTCAACCCTCCTATAATGCAGTACTCTCATATTGCGGTTTACATATAACGTGGAGCAAAAATTGCGACGTCCTCCCACAACACGGTACTCATAAAACGCCGTTTCCATATAACGCTGTAGTCATATAACGCTGTAGTCATAACGCCGTTTCTCTATAATACAACTCAATTAGCTTAAGCAGTCTTCCTATAGCATGCAACTTTTTTATTACACTACTTTTACGGTTTAGATTGATGGGGAATTCCCCTGTTTTTTTATCCACGTACATCGCTATTTTTCAGTTTCAGTTATCAGGGAAATCCCTTGTTAAAAAGTTAATACATTCATCTCAAATGCATTGGCAGACGAAAATAAGAATAAAGAATGGGTTGTAAATTTAAGTTTAAATGATATAAAACGGGGACTGGGTTTGGGCAAAGAATTAGAAAATTACTTTACTGAAAACGATCCTTCATCAGTGCGAAGTGAAAAGTTTAAAAGAGAATTACAAAATTGATTAGCTCCTTATAGAGAGATTTGGTAGAATTACAAAATAAAACTACATTTGAAAACGAAAATGAAGATATACAAAGTGAAGAAGACTTTAAAAGAAAAATAATTAGGTCACTAATATTTGACAGTGATGAAGAATGTTAACAGAATTTTTGTTGGGAAAAAGTTATTAAGTTTATATTTCACATTGTTTTCTTAATTTTCTTATATGAAGTCTTAAACTCTATAAAAGTAATTCGAAATATGTACACATATATTTATTGCCTTTTGTATCTATAAACTTATATTTCATAACCGTATTCATTATAACATGGTGCTTTTAAAATGCAGTTTTATATAACGTAGAACGAATCAGCATGATTTATATGTTCCGAGTTTCACTTAATGCGGTTTCCATATAACGTTGTATGAATTGTTCTGTTTTGTACAAATTCTGGGTTTCTTATAATGCGGTTTCCATATAAAGTGGTATGAATTGTTCTGCTTTGTACTAATTCTGGGTTTCTTATAATGCGGCTTCCATATAGCGTGGTACGAACTGTTCTGTTTTGTACTAATTCTGGGTTTTTTATAATGCGGTTTCCATATAAAGTGGTATGAATTGTTCTGTTTTGTACTAATTCTGGGTTTCTTATAATGCGGCTTCCATATAGCATGGTACGAACTGTTCTGTTTTGTACTAATTCTGGGTTTTTTATAATGCGGTTTCCATATAAAGTGGTATGAATTGTTCTGTTTTGTACTAATTCTGGGTTTCTTATAATGCGGCTTCCATATAGCGTGGTACGAACTGTTCTGTTTTGTACTAATTCTGGGTTTTTTATAATGCGGTTTCCATATAAAGTGGTATGAATTGTTCTGTTTTGTACGAATTCTGGGTTTCTTATAATGCGGCTTCCATATAGCGTGGTACGAACTGTTCTGTTTTGTACAAATTCTGGGTTTCTTATAATGCGGTTTCCATATAAAGTGGTACGAATTCTTCTATTTTGTACTAATTCTGGGTTTTTTATAACGCGGTTTCCATACAACATGGTAAGCGGTTTCCATATAGCAAGGTACGTATTAATGATTTGCACTAATATAAGTTTTTTATAACGCGGTACGAATTAATCGCGTTATAGGAGGGTTGACTGTATCAATCTTCTGTAGTTATAAGATATTTTCGAGTGAAAGCGAGCGAAGCGCGGCAAAAAATCGCTTGGATAAAAACGTTTCAGCTTTTTAGGAAAAAAAAAAAATCACAAACTGTACAATATTTCCGATAAGACAAGTAAACATAATTTACATTTATATCTATTAGGTTTGCAGATGTAAGTGTCTAAAGTGTTTACATCTTTTTAACGCTTCAATTTCAGCCACAGATACCCCCAACCATAGATGCTAAACACATCAAAAAGATTAAAAATACTATAGGGTAAGATTAAGTAATTTTCTAGTGGGGATTGATATCATCCTCTTTTTCTTTTTTTGTATGGATTATGGACTTTATGGACTTTAGGTCCATAATCCATACAAAAGTATGAGAAAATAAAATGTGCGATTCAAATTCGGGGAATCCCAAAACGTGTAAATCCACGAGTATCGGATTTTTAATACATCACAATATTTTCCCTTTACACTTACACTAAGCATGTTAGAAAAAGCAATGAAGGCATCTTTAATTCAATTCAATTCTAATTTACGAAAATTAATTGGGAATAAAATAAA
Organism: Amaurobius ferox; assembly: GCA_951213105.1. NCBI lineage: Eukaryota > Metazoa > Arthropoda > Arachnida > Araneae > Amaurobiidae > Amaurobius > Amaurobius ferox. The sequence goes on along the minus strand of OX578152.1, from coordinate 14,577,890 downwards.
CTTACCAGTCCTGAATGAAATACTGCCTTACGTTTTGTACGCAGATGACGTGTAAGACGGGGACTTGCGTTGACGAATGCAGATCAGACTTTTTTCGATTGAACTATGACCTCAGTTTCGAAGAGAAGCAGACAAGTAGTATTTTCCAGGCTGAAACGGACGAAGAAGATCGACAGAGTGGGCGAGCAGTAACACATGAGCAACATTCGTCCTCAGCTGTTGAGTAGGTTTTGATTTTTTGCGCTTTCGACAGCGCCATCTAGGAAATGAAAGCAAAGTTCTTTATGATTGTACTAATACGTAATGAACTTGATTAGATCCACTCACAAAACAGTGGCGGAGATATAGACCGCAGCCCCGCGACTGCTGAAGGTGCGTGCGTGTGTGTGTGTGTGTGTGGGGGGGGGGGGGTGCAGGAGGTATGGATGGATTTTGGGGCGTAATGTTAATGCATGATAACATAACATGCATGAGGGCCGACTGGAAGAGGGCGTTTTCTGAGAGGGTGAATATTTTAAGATGCACGGGGGGGGGGGGCGCAATCAAATCAAACTCCGCCACTGCCAAAAAAGAGGGGTGAGGGGCGCAACCAAATAAAGCTCCACCACTGACATAAAGGGGGGTCACCATTCAAGTGTGGAGGATACAGAGTCAGCATTTTTTTATTGGCCATCTGAATTTTTAGGGAGAGGATGGCAGGAAAGATTCACAAGGAGGAAATAATCCTATATGGAGGGGGACATGGGTTCTCCTTATAGAGAGGGGACAAAAGAGACACTTGCCCCCACCGGACGTTCAGGGTCACAAATGCGGGCATCAAGCTAGTCAACGTTGTACATTTTATTCTTAAATTTGCCACACCCTTGAAGAAACTTCTATGGGCACCCATGGAGGGGGACCCGTATTAGACGTTTGTAAGGGGCCCACAATTTTTATGAGTAGCCCTGACTTGATCCTATCACGATACCAAGGTTCTTAAAGGTATGCCTTTTATTGGCTCAGCGCCACAGCTGAGCCAATTATTTTCACATGGAAAGGTCCGGCCGCAAACGATGTTTACCCAATTGTGTCAAAAACATGAATAAGTACATTTTTATTTTCCCTGCACTACATGGTAATGTATAGGGATAGTATTGGAATCATGCCGAAAATCGCAACTCGAGTTTCCGACGAATCTACACGTTTCGAGACCTCTAGAGCACGAAAAAACTATTTTTACCGTGATGTTTGTGTGTGTGTCTGTTTTTATCCACTCTAACTGCAAAAATAATTGTTCAAATTTCATAAAAGTTGGTAGGTAAGTTACTTGTGGGTTACCTTAATGCTGATTAGATTTTGGTGCGATTCCGGAGAAGGAAATTGCCCTTTTTTGCAAAATGGCCGTAAATATCATGTGCATCCACTCTAGCTGACAAACTAATTGACCAAATTACACAAAATTTGATAGAAAAGCCGCTTTTGGGATATTGTGGTTAGATTTTGGTACAATTAGGGAAAAAAAAAGTCTTCTTTTGCTACATGGCCCGCAAATCTAAAATATCAGATTTAAAATAAAATACTACATATGCCCACATGTATTAATTAAATTATCTTGTTCGATAAGCAATTTTTGACGACAAAAGGGATAATTAGATCCACTTCATTATTCTAAGATGGATCATTCTCGAGATTTCATGTAATTTTCGCCAATTAAATTAAATTTAATGTATAATGAAATAAAAAAAATTACAAAATGAATTTGAATCTGCAGGGAAAGTCATATACTGTTCACATTAGATTTTTTGTACTCGAAATTGAAATAAATGCTGACATTTTAAAACATGCTCCCGGAGGACCAATTACCGATTCTGTCTAAACTATCCTTGCGTTTATACGAAGTATGGGCACCTTAAATATGTGGTTCCGAAAGCCCTTCCGAGATGTTGGTGGCAGGGGAAGGAGGGTACGGCTCCTGTGGATATCGCTCCTCACTGGGTTCCGTTCTAAATTGGATGGCAAGCTTCCGGCCGTCCAAAAAGATATATACATTTTCGGTAAGTTGGATGTTTTTGTGTCAAAAGGAAAAATAAAACATATTTACATCGCCCAATTCAACAAAATAATTTTATTTATTTCATTAAATTTTACTTAATCAGTTTTCGAGCCTTCAATACGTTTCTGCCCGACCAGACCCGAATTTGCAAAATCAAAGCCCGAGTCTGAATTGAAACTGTCTAAAAGAAATCCGGGACCGATCCAACCAACGGGTGGGGTCGAGTTTGAGCCCGTGCAAAACCTGTAATCAGAAAACCCTAATTACTTTCCTTATATACATAATGTATAAGGAAAGTATTGTGACGGGGTCGAAAATTCGAATTCGAGTTTTCGACGGGAGAGCACGTTTCAAGCATCCCTGATCACGAATCAAACATTTTTGAAGTGATGTCTGTGTGTGTGTGTGTGTGTGTGTGTGTATGTGTGTGTGTGTGTGTCAGTGGGTCTGTGGAGACGATAACTGACGAACGAATGGACCGATTTGAACCAAATTTGGTACAAAAATCACAATCCGTAAACACTGGAAGCCTATTGTTTTTATACGCAATCGAATGTTCAGAACCCCCCCCTAAATTTTCGAATGAAATTTTGAAAAAATCGTCAAAAAATCAAAACCACTAATAAAGTTACGCAAATAGACATTTCTTATGTAATTTTTCATTAGAAAGCGATTGACGTAAATTTTAGAACGCTACCACGAGCCGTTTTTGAGATATTGTACATTTAAAAAAAAAAATATCAAAAAGTCATATAAAATAAAAAAAAAAATTCCTATTGAGAAACATGTTCACTTTTCATATGTAATACCATGCAATAAATTTGGTGACATCATTCTCGTGGATCTAGCTCATTCCATTCATGAAAAAAGATACTCTGAGTAACACTTTTGTTTTTTTAAACGCCAATAGTCATTTATCGGCTGTAAGAATAACTTATTCTTAGTGCATAACGCTTGGCGAGATTTTGGCGACGAATTTGGCGTAATGTAGCCAACTTGGCGACTTTTTGAAATGTTGCCAAATTAACGAAAATCTCGCCAAATCGATAAAAATGACGCTAAAGCAATGAAAATGACGACTAATTGTCAAAAATTCAATGTCTTGGAAAGAATATTCGTATCTACTATAAGCAAAACCTATTTTTTTACTGTAAAAGTAGTAAATTCATTACATTATATAAGGAAAGTCTTGTGCTGCCCACATCAGATTTTTTACTTTGGGAACACGGGATCCCAAATTTCATAGCGATGTTTTATTTTTTTTTTTAAATAATTTGAAATTGAGTTGGCAAAAGTTTATGAGAGGGGGGGGGGGTAGGTTAGTAATAAAATATTTTGTTCACCACTTTCCCAAATATCATTTCTTCGAACTTCAATGGGTTATGACCCCCAACCTCCCCCTCCCTTGGCGTTACTGTGTGTGTGTATGTGTCAGTGAATCAGTGGAGACGATAACTGACGAACGAATGGACCGATTCGAACAAAATTTGGTACAAAAATCACAATCCGTAAACACTGGAAGCCCATTGTTTTTTACGCAATCGAATGTTCAGAACCCCCCTGAATTTTCGAGTGAAATTTTGAAAAAATCGTCAAAAAATCCAAACCGCTAATAAAGTTACGCAAATAGACATTTCTTATGTAATTTTTCATTAGAAAACGATTGACAGAAATTTTAGAACGCTAACACGAGCCGTTTTTGAGATATTGTGCATTTTTCAAAAAAAATATCAAAAAGTCATATAAAATAAAAAAAAATATTTCCTATTGAGAAACATGTTCACTTTTCATATGTAATACCATGCGATAGATTGGGTGACATCATTCTCGTGGATCTAGCTCGTTCCATTCATGAAAAAAGATACTTTAAGTAATACTTTTTTATTTGAACGCCAATAGTCATTTATCTGCTGTAAGAATAACTTATTTCTTCATCCTTAACGCTTGGCGAGATTTTGGCGACGAATTTGGCAAAATGTCGCCAACTTGGCGACTCCTTGAAATGTTGCCAAATTAACGAAAATCTTGCCAAATGGATAAAAATGACGCTAAATCAATGAAAATGACGACTAATTGTCGAAAATTCAATATTTTGGAAAGAATATCAGTATCTATTATAAGAAAACCTATTTTTACTTTCCTTATATACATAATGTATAAGGAAAGTATTGTGACGGGGTCGAAAATTCGAAATCGAGTTTTCGACGGGAGAGCACGTTTCAAGCATCCCTGATCACGAATCAAACATTTTTGAAGTGATGTCTGTGTGTGTGTGTGTGTGTGTGTGAAAGTATGTGTGTGTGTGTGTGTGTCAGTGAGTCTGTGGAGACGATAACTGACGAACGAATGGACCGATTCGAACCAAATTTGGTACAAAAATCACAATCCGTAAACACTGGAAGCCTATTGTTTTTATACGTAATCGAATGTTCAGAACCCCCCTGAATTTTCGAATAAAATTTTGAAAAAATTGTCAAAAAATCGAAACCACTAATAAAGTTACGCAAATAGACATTTCTCAAGTAATTTTTCATTAGAAAACGATTGACATAAATTTTAGAACGCTAACATGAACCGTTCTCGAGATATTGCACATTTTTCAAAAAAATTATTAAAAAGTCATATAAAATGAAAAAAAAATATTTCCTATTGAGAAACATGTTCACTTTTCATATGTAATACCATGCGATAAATTGGATGACATCACTCTCGTGGATCTAGCTCGTTCCATTCATGAAAAAAAATACCTTGAGTAATACTTTTGTATTTGAACGCCAATAGTCATTTATCTGCTGTAAGAACAACTTATTTTTTCGTCCATAACGCTTGGCGAAATTTTGGCGACGAATTTGGCGGAATGGCGCCAACTTGGCGACTTTTTGAAATGTTGCCAAATTAACGAAAATCTCGCCAAATGGATAAAATTGGCGCTAAATCAATGAAAATGACGACTCATTGTCGAAAATTCAATATCTTGGAAAGAATATTAGTATCTACTATAAGAAAAAACCTATTTTTTTACTGAAAAGTAGTAAATTCATTACATTATATAAGGAAAGTCATGTGTTGCCCACATCAGATTTTTTTTATTGTAAAAGCCGTAATAAATTCCTTGCATTATATAAGGAAAGTCATGTGTTGCCCACATCAGATTTTTTATGTAGCAATTTAAAGGACTATAAGTGATATCAATGAAATATTCATATCACTTACATTCTGGAATATAAGTTATATGAATGAAATATTCATTGATTTTACAGAGAAGCAGGCGATTTTATAGCATTGCCTTTTTTGTTGAAGTTTTAAGTTTCCAAGTTCAATAAATTATTGTAGGAATGGGATAATTTAAAATATATCAATGCTAAATGTATCGCATTTTAGAGATGTTTACATAAAATTGCATTTCAGTTGGAAAGTGTTTCATAATCAATGCTTTATGCATGATTGATATTTCTTGTTTAATAATTTTTTATTTTGAGCAGCTGATGATGTTCCAGACTGTATAAAAGCTATCTGAAGAAAATTCCTTAAATTTGGTGTGTACTTGTCGGTTAACTTGGTGCTGTTTAGATTTTAGTTTAATTCGAAAAAAATAAACTGCGTTTTTCTACGAAATGGCTGGCAAAAATCGCAAATATCTGAAATAAACTACTAAATTTCCTTAAATATATTGATTAAATGCTTGTTTTGCACATAATTTTTGCCAAAAAAAGGTATAAAATTAACTTTATTAACTTTGAAACAACCTAGATATATTTAAGTGTTTGGCATTTTTGCCACGCCGTTATTTAAAAATATGCCCAGTCGACAAATGAGAACGAAAATTCAACTAAAACTTCAAATTTGGTGTCAATTCAAATAAGTAGCCATGTTTTTCTATGCGATGAAACTCAATTTAATATATTATGAAAGAAAGAATAATAATTGGCGTCTGCAGCGAAAGTCATGTGTTGACCACATCAGATTTTTTCATTTGAACAGTTAACCGTGTCTTGAATGATGCCAGCTCCTCAAATATTTGACATTAATTATTATTTATTTGGTTACTTGAGCAATTGACTCAGGGGCTTTACAGACTTACAGATGAAAAACCATTGTCCGGATAAGAACTCTTTGATTAAAACCGAAAACACGCAACTGAAGATTCCCCAACAGCGATTTATATCTTATAATAATGGAAGATGGCTGTGTGTCTTGGTCTGTGTGGCTCTATGTCTCTCTCTCTCTCTCTCTCTCTCTGTGTGTGTGTGTATGTGTGGTCTAGAGGTACTTCAGGATCCGAATAGGTGCACCTATTTTTACTTTCCCTGCAATACATGGTAATATACAGGGAAAGTATTGGAATCATGCCGAAAATCGGAACTCGAGTTTTCGACGGATCTATACGTTTCGAGACCTCTAGAATACGAAAAAGCTATTTTTAGTGTGACGTCTGTGTGTGTGTCTGTGTGTGTGTGTCTGTGCGTGTGCCTGTGTAGATTTTGTATCCACTCTAACTCAAAAATTAATGGACCGAATTTCATAAAATTTGGTAGGTGACTTTGGGGGTCACTTGTGGGCGAATCTGGTGCTGATTAGTTTTGGGAACGATTCGGGATATAAGAACCCGCCTTTTTTTTGTGAAATGGCACGCAAAAGCTTGTATCCACTCCAGCTGAAAAACTAATGGACCGAATTTCACAAAATTCAGTACATAAGTCACTTCTGGACACCCTGGTGCTAATTAGATTTTGGTAAGATTCGGAAAAAAAGAACCTGCCTTTGTTTGCAAAATGGCCCGCAAAAATCGCCAAAATCTAAAATAAAAATCTACTTATGCTGAAATATATCCATTAAATGTTTGTTTAATACGTAAATTTTAACGAAGAAAAGAATAAGACCAACTCCATTACACTGGGACAAGCCATTCTCGAGATATTTTAGTTTTTAAGTATTTCTCTACACCACCTTTGAAAAAAATCTGATGTGGGCAACACATGACTTTCCTTATATAATGCAATGAATTTACTACTTTTACAGTAAAAAAAATAGGTTTTTCTTATAGTAGATACTTATATTCTTTCCAAGATATTGAATGTTCGACAATTAGTCGTCATTTTCATTGATTTAGCGTCATTATAATCCATTTGGCGAGATTTTCGTTAATTTGACAACATTTCAAAAAGTCGCCAAGTTGGCGACATTCCGACAAATTCGTCGCCAAAATCTCGCCAAGCTTTACTAACGGAGAAATAAGTTATTCTTCTAACAGATAATGACTATTGGCGTTCAAATGCAAAAGTATTACTCGAAGTATCTTTTCTCATGAATGGAACGGGCTAGATCCACGAGAATGATGTCACCCAATTTATCGCATAGTTTTGCATATGAAAAGTGAACATGTTTCTCAATAGGAAATATATATTTTTTTATTTTATATGACTTTTTGATAATTTTTTTGAAAAATGTGAAATATCTCGAGAACGGTTCATGTTAGCGTTCTAAATTTTATGTTAATCGTTTTCTAATGAAAAATTACATAAGAAATGTCTATTTGCGTAACTTTATTGGCGGTTTTGATTTTTTGATGATTTTTTCAAAATTTCACTCAAAAATTTAAGGGGGTTCTGAACATTCGATTACGTTTAAAAACAATAGGCTTCTAGTGTTTACAGATTGTCATTTTTGTACCAAATTTCGTTCGAATCGGTCCATTCGTTCGTCAGTTATCGTCTCCACAGACCCACTGACACACACACACACACACACACACACGCACACACACACACACACACACACACACATACACACACACACACATACACACACACACACACACACACACAGACATCACTTCAAAAATGTTTGATTCGTGATCAGGGATGCTTGAAACGTGCTCTCCCGTCGAAAACTCGAATTCGAATTTTCGACCCCGTCACAATACTTTCCTTATACATTATGTATATAAGGAAAGTAATAAGTACAGTTATCAAATAAGAACGAAAATCGAATTAAAAGTGAATTAACTTTAGTTAAAACAAAGAGAACGTGAATATAAGTCTGCGGGGAAAATCATGTGCTGCCCACATCAGATTTTTACTTTCTCATACCTGTAATATAGTGTACAGAAAGTAAAGTTTTCAAGGAAATTTTCAATTTCAAGATTTTGACGTCAATATATATTTTAAGACCTCCTGAACACGCTTGGACTATTTTTAGAGTAATGTTCGTCTGTATGTCTGTGGTCGATTTCTTGGGTGCACGATAGCAGCCACAAATATTAATGGATTTTCACGAAAATTTATATCCGGCTTTGTTAAAAAAATCTAGAACTATATAGAATTTTTTTTTAATTCGAGAGAAATCTTCGAAATTTATTCGAAATTTTATATTTTTAACATGACAGAATAGGACAAAATTTGACATAATCATGCATAAAAGGGTTTATTTATGGTTCAATGATTACGAGACTTAACAGTAATCATTTGTACTCATGATCCCGATTTTTCAAAAATTTTCTCGTAAAATTTGAAAAAAAAAAGAAATGGCACTGAAAAACGGATTCTGGCATGAAAAAGTCGAGTTGAGCTAAATTCCAGCTAATTTTTTATTTCGAATTAGTTTATAAATATTGAATTTTTTTGTCTTATTTACAACGATTTTGAGCGATATTCACACAAATCGATTTCTTAGCGACCGAAAATATCATCTCAAAGTTTCCATCTCGACACCATCAAAAAGATTGGAAAATCATCTTTCAAAGAAACTCTGAATGGAATCCACACGATTAACAGACGAACTTTCGCAAATTTTTAAATAATATATGCTTTTCGGGCGTTTTAAACCTCCCTGATTTTTATATTGCGATTAAAAATATTTATATATTATATATTTTTATTATATGAGATATTTTAAATAAGATATTTTAGTTTAATAAATAATTTATCATCACGTCTGATGTTATAATAGCAAAAATTAACCACACATCCACAACAGAAGGTCTTTATTTTACTTCGTATAAGACGTTGTTGTTGAGACCCAGACCGTCCGACCTACCAGAAAGGTGTAAGTTAACTGTTTGGACGGCCGGGAAGTGACACCCAAGGTTAACCACACATCCACAACAGAAGGTCTTTATTTTTACTTCGTATAAGACGTTGTTGTTGAGACCCAGACCGTCCGACCTACCAGAAAGGTGTAAGGTAACTGTTTGGACGGCCGGGAAGTGACACCCAATTTCGTGTAAGACGTATAAAATTTTTTTTAAAAAGGGCCAGAGCGCTTTCGAGCACAAGTACGCTCTTCATCAGTGGCTACATGGAAATAAAATTTGAATAGTTCATATATAGACCAGATATAGCGACAAAATTTGCATAAATACAATTTACAAAAGAATCTACGTTTAGGCAAGGATAAACCGAAAACTATAAAGCAATTTTTTTTAGAGTTTCAAAAATTCCAACAACAAAAGAACAGCATAGTAAATTACAATTTAATTACAGAAATCGAAAAAAGGGGGGGGGGGGGCAACCAAGCATAATCCCAAAGATGAAGACGTCAAAGATAACTTTGCAGAGACTTGAATTGCATGGAGTCGAGAATGAATCGCCAAGTGTAACTCAAATTCATAACAGGGTCAAAATTACAAACGGACTCGCGGTAGATATAAATAAAAAGGGATTCAAAAAGGAGAATATCACGAGGGTTATTACAACGCATCAAAAGGAAAGTCTTTTCAAAAAGAGGCTGAAAATTATCTTTAACAACAAATTGAGCAAGAGCCGTAGAAAGTTCACAATCCCTGACATCCCGAGCATGTTCTGCTAAACGGATGCCAACAGTGCGTTTAGTACTTCCAATCTAAAATTTAAAATTACCATCGGTGGACAACAGGGGAACAACATACACCCCAGCAAAGCTTTTAAAGTCATCTTTATCACCCAGTTTATCAGACCGAATACGGTTAAATAAAGAAGAAATATTAGAATGTGCAGGTCTGAAACCAAATTTAGAACAAAAATAGATAAAGGGGCGGAAAATCCGAGAATTGTATGGAAAACTAGACCTATAAGTCAAACGAACTTTTAAGGCAATAAGTTTAGTATCAAAAAGTGCATATTTACGGCGAATTTGGAAGAAAACCTTATAAATAAACTCAAAGGAGTAGGCAGCCTTTAATGTTTGTTCATCTATCTCTGCTTTAAGTGATGAAATTGATTTTATTGTTGGCCTTGGCCGTGAGGCTGCCTACTCCTTTGAGTTTATTTATAAGGTTTTCTCCCAAGTTCGCCGTAAATATACACTTTTTGATACTAAACTTATTGCCTTAAAAGATCGTTTGACTTATAGGTCTAGCTTTCCATACAATCCTCGGATTTTCCGCCCCTTTATCCATTTTTGCTCTGAGTTTGGTTTCAGACCTGCACATTCTAATATTTCTTCTTTATTTAACCCTATTCGGTCTGATAAAATGGGTGATAAGGATGACTTTAAAAGCTTAGCTGGGGTGTATGTTGTTCCCCTGTTGTCCACTGATGGTAATTTTAAATTTTATATTGGAAGTACTAAACGCACCGTTGGCATCCGTTTAGAAGAACATGCTCGGGAAGTCAGGGATAGTCAACTTTCTACGGCTCTTGCTCAATTTGTTGTTAAAGATAATTTTCTGCCTCTTTTTGAAAAGACTTTCTTTTTGGTGCGTTGTAATAACTCTCGTGATATTCTCCTTTTTGATTCCCTTTTTATTTATATCTACCGCGAGTCCGTTTGTAATTTTGACCCTGTTATGAATTTGAGTTACGCTTGGCGACTTATTCTCGACTCCATGCAATTCAAGTCTCTGCAAAGTTATCTTTGACGTCTTCATCTTTGGAATTATGCTTGGTTGCCCCCCCCCCCCTTTTTCGATTTCTGTAATTAAATTGTAATTTACTATGCTGTTATTTTGTTGTTGGACTTCTGGAAACTCTAAAAAAATTGTTTCATAGTTTTCGGTTTATACTTGCCTAAACGTAGATTCTTTTGTAAATTGTATTTACGCAAATTTTGTCGCTATATCTGGTCTATATATGAACGGTTCAAATTTTATTTCCATGTAGCCACTGATGAAGAGCGTACTTATGCTCGAAAACGCTCTGGCCCTTTTTAAAAAAAATTTGTACGTCTTATAGGAAGTAAAATAAAGACCTTCTGTTGTGGATGTGTGCTTAATTTTGGGTATATTTTAGTTTTTTCGCATTTTCGCCACGCCACCTTTGAAAATAAGTCCAGTTACCACATGAAAAGGAAAATTGAATTAAAAGTGCAAATTCAGTGTAACTTAAAAAATAAAAATTTCGAATAAATTTCGAAGATTTCTCTCGAATTAAAAAAAATTCTATATAGTTCCAGATTTTTTTAACAACTATGAATGGAATCCACACGATTAACAGACGAACTTTCGCAAATTTTTAAATAATATATGCTTTTCGGGCGTTTCAAACCTACCTGATTTTTATATTCGATTAAAAACATTTATATATTATATATTTTTATTATATGAGATATTTTATATAAGATACTTTAGTTTTTTCGCATTTTCGCTATGCCACCTTTGAAAATAAGTCCAATTACCACATGAAAATGAAAATTGAATTAAAAGTGTGTGTGCAATTCAGTGTAATTTAAAATAATTATGGCTGCTATTCTGTAAAATTAAACTCAACAAATGATTGAAGCAATAAAGAGAGAGTGGATATGAGTCTGCAGGGAAAGTCATGTGCAGCCCACATTAAATTTTTACTTTCTCTGCAATACATGGTAATGTATAGGAAAAGTATTGGAATCGTGTCGAAAATCGCAACTCGAGTTTTCGACGTATCTACACGTTTTGGGACCTCTAGAATACGAAACAACTATTTTAAGCGTGACGTCTGTGTGTGTGTCTGTGTGTGCGATGTATGTATCTACTCTAACTCAAAAACCAATGGTCCAAATTTTATAAGTAAGTTACTTGTGGGTGACCCTGGTACTGATTAGATTTCGGTAAGATTCGGGATGAAAAAAACCCGCCTTGTTTTGCGAAATGGCTTGCAAAAATCTCATTTATTCACTGTAGCTAAAAGACTAATTGACCAAATTTTACAAAATTTGATAGATAAAGTCACTTGTAGAATACCCTGGTGGTGATTAGATTTTGGTACGATTCGAAAAAGAAGAATCTGCCTTTTTGTACGAAATGGCTCGCAAAAATCGCAAAAATCTAAAATAAAAGACTGTTTATGCTGAAATGTATCAATTAAATACTTGTTTTATATGTAAATTTTGATGCAGAAAGGAATAAAACCAACCTCATTACTCTAAGACTAATTGTTCTCGAAATATTTCTTTCTTTTTCTTTTTTTTTTTTTTGAAAAAATGTTCAGTTACTAAATAAACACAAAAATTGAATTGAAAGTACAAATTTAGTGTTATTTTGGCGCAATTGAACTCTATTTAATGAATTATTAAAGAATTAAAGTGAAAATGAATTTGAGTCTGTAGGGAAAATCATGTGCTGCCCACCTCAGATTTTTGATTTTGTGCAATACAATGATATTTATATATTTTATTGTATTTTGATTTACACGTAATTTCTCTTATTTGTAATTAGAGAGCAACTGGCAGTTCTAAAAAATTAGCAAATTTCATAAATAAGAATATAATATTTATTTCAATATCAAATATTTTCTCTTTGATAATAGAAGGATCAGCAGCTCATTTCGGAAAGAAAATTAACATAACCGAACTATATTGTTTGAACCGCTAAACATTTAATTTAATATACGTCCAAATTTGTTATATTGTTTGTTTTAATTTGTTTATTTGCTCAGAATACAAATTTTTTTTGAAGGATTTTTTTTTTTTTCAAATTTTGCATTTTTTTTTTGTATGGTTTTTTTCAAATTTTGTATTTTTCACTGAGGGGTAACCCTATTCTGGTTTCAAGTTTCTAGAACCAGTGGTTGGTGAGATATTAATTAAAAATACAGAATTAAACCTTCCATGGAAAGAGAATCATGCAGACGACAATTTTTATTGCATGTTGCTAATTAACGGAATTAAATCAAATAGCAATACCGCAAACGATTTTCATTTGATTTATACCATTTAAATCTTACATAATAGAAGAAGATGCTTGTTTATTTGTTTGTGTCCTATTCGAGTAAAATTGAAGCGGCAAAATTCGGTACTTAGTCCCCGGATGACACGGTTCGATGAGATTGTTCTTAAACGTTTGATTTAGTTTTTTAGTTATTTTTTGTTGAAGCGAAATTGTGAGCGATTATCACACAAACCGGCTACTCAGCGATCTAAAATATTATTACAGAGTTATTGACACCATCGTAAAGATTACACGTTCTTTTCAAAGTATCTTTGAACCGAATCTGTAGGATAATTTCTTCATATTAATTTATTTATTTATTTATTTTAAATACATCGAAATATGCATATTTTACTTCGCTTTTATGTAGTTGTGTCCAAGAATGGAAGATTAGCACAATTATAGTCTTTGGCATGAATATGGATTCGTATCTTGTAATTCTAATAAAAAATTAATTATTTTATTTTTGAATTTTCTGCGAATTAAAAAAACAAACAAACATATAAGGTGACGCTTACGATTTTCGGACAGATTGGAATATCCCTTTCCTTCGATGCCATGCTTCATGACGTTATAACTTCTGAGTATCCGTTGTGATGGGGAGCAATTCCGTATTTATAGATTAGGTTTTCCGGTGTTATTTGTACTCTATTATTATTCTGGTAGATAAATTCTGATTATACAGGGTGTCCCAAAAAGATTGAAACGTGCTTTAATTCTTTACCTGTTGGAGATAAGTGGACAATGTAAATTCCAAAAATGTTGAAAGTAAGGTAGGAAATAAGACTACGTTAATGAAATAGTCCTACCATTCATTTTCAAAAAGTTACACTTTTTAAATTTTTATACGACCCCCTTGGGCAAATTTAGTCAATAAGGAAACTTTTATTACTTTCCTTATATACATAATGTATAAGGAAAGTATTGTGACGGGGTCGAAAATTCGAATTCGAGTTTTCGACGGGAGAGCACGTTTCAAGTATCCCTGATCACGAATCAAACATTTTTGAAGTGATGTCTGTGTGTGTGTGTGGGTCAGTGAGTCAGTGGAGACGATAACTGACGAACGAATGGACCGATTCGAACGAAATTTGGTACAAAAATTACAATCCGTAAACACTGGAAGCCTATTATTTTTATATGCAGTCGAATGTCCAGAATCCCCCCCCCCCTAAATTTTCGAGTGAAATTTTGAAAAAATCGTCAAAAAATCAAAACCTCTAATAAAGTTACGCAAATAGACATTTCGTATATAATTTTTCATTAGAAAACGATTGACATAAATAAAAATTTTAGAACGCTAACATGAACCGTTCTCGAGATATAGCACATTTAAAAAAAAAAAAAAAATTATCAAAAAGTCATATAAAATAAAAAAAAATATTTCCTATTGAGAAACATGTTCACTTTTCATATGTAATACCATGCGATAAATTTGGTGACATCGTTCTCGTGGATCTACCTCGTCCCATTCATGAAAAAAGATACTTTGAGTAATACTTTCGTATTTGAACGCCAATAGTCATTTATCTGCAGTAAGAATAACTTATTTCTCCGTCTATATCGCTTGGCGAGATTTTGGCGACGAATTTGTGGAATGTCGCCAACTTGGCGAGTTTTTAAAATGTTGTTAAATTAACGAAAAACTCGCCAAATATATAAAAATAACGCTAAATCAATGAAAATGGCCACTAATTGACGAAAATTCAATATCTTGGAAAGTATCAACTATAAGAATTGGTGGTTGATTTTGGGGACGAATTTGGCGGAATGTCGCCAACTTGCGAATTTTTAAAATGTTGCCAAATTAACAAAAATCTCGCCAAATGGATTAAAATGACTCTAAATCAATGAAACTGACGACTGATTGACGAAAATTCAATATCTTAGAAAGAATATAAATAACTACTATAAAAATAATCTATTTTTTTTTTTTTACTGTAAAAGTAGTAAATTCATTGCATTATGTAAAGAAAGTCATGTGCTGCCCATATCAGATTTTTATTATTAATTTTAAGGGAATTCAATTAATTATTTTAATCGAATTCATTTAAGAACCATCATTCAGAATAGTACTGGAATTCGCACATATTTAAAATCACGGGCAACGTCTAGTATATCTGCTGGCATTTGATAAATATACAGCATAATAATATTTTCTTACTGTTTACCAGGTATATTATTCTATATGTTTAGGAAGCAGCAGCTGATAATAAAACGCGAGAAGTCATAAAATAGTTTATCTTTCTCTTTTATGGGACGTACTGATAGCTTTATACTGTACTTACTTTTTATGATAAACCTTCATCGGATATTTACCCTCAGGGTATTTATGGAGATTAAATACAAATCAGTGGTGAATTTATAATGAAGTTACTGAAGCTTTGAAATGAAATTAAGCTTAAGTAAAAAAAATATAATAAAGTTAAGCTTAAGTAAAAATAAAACACATCACATTCGAAAAAAAAAATATGGCTTCTTAAGAGAAAAAAAATCTGATGTGGGTAATTTCTTTATATAATGCAATAAATTTATTCCTTTTACAGTAAAAAAAAAATCTGATGTGGGCAGCACATGACTTTCCTTATATAATGCAATGAATTTACTACTTTTACAGTTTAAAAAATGTTATTCTTATAGTAGATACTTATATTCTTTCCAAAATATTGAATTTTCTACAATTAGTCGTCATTTTCATTGATTTAGCGTCATTTTTATCCATTTGGCGAGATTCTTTTTAATTTGGCAACAATTAAAAATGTCGCCAAGTTGGCGACATTCCGCCAAATTCGTAGCCAAAATCTCACCAAACGTTATGGATGGAGAAATAAGTTATTCTTACAGCAGATAAATGAGTATTGGCGTTCAAATACAAAAGTATTACTCAAAGTATCTTTTTTCATGAATGGAACGAGCTAGTTCCACGAGAATGATGTCACCAAATTTATCGCATGGTATTGCATATGAAAAGTGAACATGTTTCTCAATAGGAAATATTTTTTTTTATTTTATATGACTTTTTGATAATTTTTTTGAAAAATGTGCAATATCTCGAGAACGGTTCATGTTAGCGTTCTAAAATTTATGTCAATCGTTTTCCAATGAAAAATTAAATAAGAAATGTTTATTTGCGTAACTTTATTAGCGGTTTTGATTTTTTGACGATTTTTTCAAAATTTCACT
Source organism: Amaurobius ferox (assembly GCA_951213105.1). Classification (NCBI taxonomy): domain Eukaryota; kingdom Metazoa; phylum Arthropoda; class Arachnida; order Araneae; family Amaurobiidae; genus Amaurobius; species Amaurobius ferox. The sequence goes on along the minus strand of OX578152.1, from coordinate 14,561,574 downwards.
CGAAAATTTAGGGGGTTTCTGAACATTCGATTGCGTATAAAAACAATAGGCTTCCAGTGTTTACGGATTGTGATTTTTGTACCAAATTTTGTTCGAATCGGCCCATTCGTTCGTCAGTTATCGTCTTCACAGACTCACTGACACACACACACACACACACACACACACACGCACGCCCAGACATCTCTTCAAAAGCGTTTGATTCGTGATCAGGGATGCTTGAAACGTGCTCTCCCGTCGAAAACTCGAATTCGAATTTTCGACCCCGTCATAATACTTTCCTTATACATTATGTATATAAGGAAAGTAATAATGTATAAGATCCACGGTACTGTGGTTTTTAACATTGAATTGTACATTTGGTGATTTTCCGGATGACAACACGTAATACTCTTTTAAAGTACCCAATTAACTTATATTTCAAACTCTAAATTAACAATTATCAATATTGATAGCATCTTCAATAAGCGATATAGTCCATATATTAAAATATTTTAATAATTAAGTCATCAACTGGACGTCATTTTCATTAATTTAGCGTCATTTTTGCAATTTTGTCGAAATGTTCGTCAATCTGGGGCGAAATATCTCTAAGTAGGCGATTCTTAGCTAGATTATTCGCCAATATATTAAGTTTGCCATATTCACCACAAAATGATACAGACAAACAGAAAGAAGAGTATTTCTTGGCGAATAAATTATTGGCTAATATATGTTAGAATGTATGCCAGTTATATGACGGGAAATCAGAATTTTTGAAACATCACCTCTCATTTGGAGTCATTTTTATCAATTTCGCGACATTTATGTCAATTTATCAACATTTGCAAAAGTCGCCAAGTTGGCGACGTCCAGCTAAATTTCTCTTTACGGTAGTTTTACGGTCGGACGGAGAAATGGGTTGTTTTATGTTCTTTCCAAGATATTGAACTTTCATCAATTAGTCGTCATTTCATTGATTCAGCGTCAATTTCATCAATTTGGCGAATTTTTATCATTTGGGTGTCATTTTCGTCAATTTGACGACATTTAAAAAGTCACCAAGTTGGCGATATTCCTAAAATTTTGTCACCAAAATTTTATCCGAACGTTACGGACGAAAAAATAGGTTATTCTTATATAGTACACGTAGTTTCTTATATTTGTTCCAAAATATTGAATTTTCGTCAATTAGTCGTCATTTTCATTGATTTAGCCTCATTTTTATCGATTTGGCGACATTTTCGTTAATATGGCATTATTTAAAAAAGTCGCCAAGTTTTCATTTTTTATTTTATTTATTGTAAAAAATAACTGCAAGCTACAGGATGTAGTCCCAGTAATAGCTTGCAAGATAAAAATACATTAAAAAAAATCTGATGTGGGCAACACATGACTTTCCTTATATAATGTAATGAATTTACTACTTTTACAGTAAAAAAAATAGGTTTTTCTTATAGTAGATACTAATATTCTTTCGAAGATATTGAATTTTCGACAATTAGTCGTCATTTTCATTGATTTAGCGTCATTTTTATCCATTTGGCGAGATTTTTGTTTATTTGGCAACATTTCAAAAACTCGCCAAGTTTGCGACTTTCTGCCAAATTCGTCGCCAAAATCTCGCCAAGCGTTATGGATGAAGAATAAGTTATTCTTACAGCAGATATACGACTATTGGCGTTTAAATACAAAAGTATTACATAAAGTATCTTTTTTCATGAATGGAACGAGCTAGATCCACGAGAATGATGTCACCCAATTTATCGCATGGTATTCCATATGAAAAGTGAATATGTTTCTCAATAGGAAATATTTTTATTTTATGACTTTTTGATAATTTTTTTGAAAAATTGTACAATATCTCGAGAACGGTTTATGTTAGCGTTCTAAAATTTATGTCAATCGTTTTCTAATGAAAAATTACATAAGAAATGTCTATTTGCGTAACTTTATTAGCGGTTTTGATTTTTTGACGATTTTTTCAATATTTCATTCGAAAATTTAAGAGGGTTCTGAACATTCGATTGCGTATAAAAACAATAGGCTTCCAGTGTTTATGGATTGTGATTTTTGTTCCAAATTTTGTACGAATCGGTCCATTCGTTCGTCAGTTATCGTCTCCACAGACTCACTGACACACACACAAACACACACACACACACACACACACACACACACATACTTTCACACACACACACACACACACACACACGTGCGCACACACACACACAGACATCACTCCAAAAATGTTTGATTCGTGATCAGGGATGCTTGTAACGTGCTCTCCCGTCGAAAACTCGAATTCGAATTTTCGACCCCGCCACAATTCTTTCCTTATACATTATGTATATAAGGAAAGTAATATACAGATTAAAATATAATAAAATAATTTACAAAATAAAAATATTACAAAATAAAAAAATTACAAAATAAAAAATTACAATAAAAAATTACAAATAAAAAATTACAATACAAAAATTACAAAATAAAATTTTATGATTTACAAAAACTACTTATTGCACAATTACAACCAATATTCGAACTAAAATTCCTTACAGCAAATAGATTCATGCTCCTGGTTGAATACTGGGGAACATGCAATCCGATCCCACCCAAGACAGGGGGACAACAAAGTTGGTGACATTCCGCCAACTTCGTCGTCAAAATCTCGCCAAGCGTTATGGACGGAGAAATAAGTTATTCTTATAGCAAATAAATGACTATTGGCGTCCAACTACAAAAGTATTACCCAAAATATCTTGCCTCATGAATGGTACGAGCTAGATCCACAAGAATGATGTCACCCAATTTATTGCATGATATTACATATGAAAAGTGAACATATTTCACAATAGTTAATACATTTTTTTATTTTATGTGATTTTTTGTTGAATTTATTTGAAAAATGTACAATATCTCGAGAAAGGTTCATGCTAACGTTCTAAAGTTTGTGTCAATCGTTTTCTAATAAAAAACTACATAAGAAATGATTATTTGCGTAACTTTATGAAGGGTTTTGATTTTTTTTGGTGATTTGTTTCAAAATTTCACTCGAAAATTTAATGGGATTCTGAACATTCGATTGCGTTTTAAAACAATAGGCGTCCAGTATTCACGGATTGTAATTTCTGTCCCGAATTTTGTTTGACTCACTTCATTTCGTTTGTAAGACATCGTTTCCACTGACACACCCACACGCACATATTTTCACACACACACACACACACAGATATCCCCTCTGAAACGCCTGACTCGTGTTCAGGGATGCTTGAAACGTGCTCTCCCGTCGAAAATTCGAATTCGAAATTACGATCCCGTCACTATACTTTCCTTATACATATATATGTAAGGAATATACCTATATGTGTATTCCTTATACATATATATGTAAGGGATATTATGTAAGGAAAGTAATAAGAAAGCACCTGTTACTACTCACACTCAAAACAAGCTTCCTTTACATTATTTAACAGGTGTGTCAATTGAAATTTTTATTGCGACATAGACATTTTTACTTACATACGATGGTAATGCATAGGAAATTATTGGAATTGTGTCAAAATTGGAGGTGTGTCAACCCGAAAAAGCTATTTTTAACCTGACGCCTATGTGTATGTCTGTGTGTTTGTCTGTGTAATGTATGGATCCATTCCAGCTTAAAAACTAATTGACAAAATTTCATAAAACTTGGCAAATAAATCACGTGTGGAATTGGTAGATAATTCAACATTGATGCTGATTAGATTTTGTTGGAGTTGAAAAGAAAGAAATTGCCTTTCATTGCGAAATGACCGGCAAAAATTGCCAAAATCTAAAATAGTACACATACTCAAATGTATCTTTATGTTATAATTAATTTTTAACGACAAAAAGAATAAGAATAACCCTATAACTCTAGAATTAACCGTTCTCGAGATATTCCAGTATTTTCTCATTTTTGCGACTTTGTCTTTGAAATCCAGTGTAATTTTAAATAATTACGAGTATCATGTGATTTAAAACTCACTTTAATGAATTATGAAAACAAATAAAGAAAAAATGAATGTGAGTCTATAGGCAAAGTTATGTGCCGCCTATATCATATAAATCTGTCTATTTCTTCAGAAATCGTGATTTTTAAAGTTCTTTTAAATTTATATTTAGTGTTGCATCCGTCCTAAACCCGCTTTATTTTTGCGTATTTTCTGTGAATCTATATTCTGTGCCAACGCAATTACAATATTTTTGAGTTTAAATGTTCATCAAACTTTGATTATTTCTACAACGGAGCCTAATTTTAATGGGTGCAGATTGTAAACAAGTGGTTGTAAGATGAGTTGTACAAGAATTGCTTCTTCTTCTTCGACCCAGACCGTCCGACCTACCAGAAAGGTGTAAGGTATCTGTTTGGACGGCCGGGAAGTGCCACCCAATTTAGACCGGAATCCAATGGGGGAGGCATCCACAGGGACCGTACCCTCCTTTCCCTACCACCAACCTCTCGGAAGGACTTACGGACCCACATGTTTAACGTGATCGTACTCCGCGTGAACACGGCGGCAGTTCGGGCAGCGGCGAGAATCGAACCCGGGCCTACCGAGTGCAACTTCTGCGCGCTAACCACAGGGCTACCCATTACAAGAATTGCTGAATTCTTTTCACGCATAGTGATTTAACTCTGGAGTCTGGAATAAAAGTGTGTGAATGAAATACTCTCGGCCTGTACATAGAGAGCCAGACGATGTATATTTCGATGACGTCATTTGAATAAAGTTCATTATTTTCTTCAATGAAGTTAAGTTTTCAAGTAAAATAATTTGTTGTAGTTCTGTGATAATTAAAAAAATATCACCGCTGAATGTATTGCATTTTAAAGATGTTTAAATAAAATTTAGTTGGAAAGTGTTTCATAATCAATGCTTTATGCATGATTGATCTTTCTTGATGAAATATAGTATTTACTAGAACGAACTACCTGGTGTTGTCGGGGTTCTAAATAAGCGTCCATTACGTATAAATAATTAAATAAGCGGCTGCTGCTTAAATAATACATTTGAACACAATTTAAAATGGCTTTGATCTGGAAATTGCGCGCGTCAAATTGCACGCGTTCTTTGCAAAAGCAAAAATATATGAAAACCGCAAATGACCGTATATACAACACACCGCTCATGAAAACGCGAAAGGAATTAACTGGCTCTGTTTATCCCTCTTATTCTGGGTACAGCTCCCTGGGGAGTGTCTTCAGTGGTAGGACAACGGGAAAAAAAGAACACGATTTCCCGGCGCGAGGGAAAATGGCTTCAATTGATAGAACAGATTCGGCAGTAGGGTCGGAGATGCTGTTGGTTTATTAAAAAATCCATGATGTGGATGGGTTAAGAAATTGATAATTAATCAACCGATGGGTTTATGAAATTATTTTTTTCTGTAGTAATCTGTAATATAATCAGAAGCTGCTGTTAAAATACGAACGTTGAATGGCTCGTCAATTTTAGTGTATCGTAATATAAATATCGGAGAGGTTTTAACCGCACGAAAAGTATATATATATTTAAAAAAAATCATTAACATTTGTCTATTCATTGTATGGATTCAATGTTTGTTTGAAAGCGAATCTTTCGATATTTTTTGATGGTGTCAAGATGGAAACTCTGTGATAATATTTTAAGATACTAAGGAATAGATTTCTGTAAAAATCGGCCTAAATAGGGGGAAAATATAAAATAACTAGAAAAAATAATTCGAAATTAAAAACAAAATAAACCAAGATGCACCTATTCGAATCCTGAAGTACCTGTGTACTAAATTTCACGGCCGTACGAAGCCTAGATTTCCCACTATAAACTGCACACACTTGCACTTCGGGTTTGTTGGTTCTCTTGCACTGACAAAGGCAATCCAGCATATCGTCGAAACAGTTGTATGCTGTATTATTATGCTATTTGTGTTTATTTACGTTACTCTAGTTTTCATTATCCTTCGCACAAAGTGTATTATACTTATTGACTTTCCTTTATTATGTAAGGTACTTTAGTTACCATAGGCCCATATCATCTGTTGTAAATGAAACACATGAGACGGAAAACAGTATATAAACTTATTGGAGTTTTATTTTTCAAAACGTATTCACGCAAAATCTTTTCGGCTCCCTTTGACTCGAACTACTGCCGATTTTTATCCCCAAAAGAGCCCCACTTCTTATCAAAAGAAGTGGCAGTGGCCTGCATTAAGAAAATGGTTTGATTGTTTTTCTTCGGATTTAATTTATTTTTATGTGGGTACTAACCTATTTTCTCATCATGAGGGTGGATTTTATGTCTTGTCAACAAATCAAGGACACATATTTTTTTAGAAAACATTAATATTTTAATAAAGTATATCTTAACTCGCGGGCATTGAAGCTTAATATCTGAATATAAGATAATGTCAAACAAGTAGGTTAATTGTCCAATAGGGTTCAATGCATTTCATTTCCAAACCGTCTCAAGAGCATACTAAAGTTCCATTTCGATAAAATCATTTTTACCGCAGTTATCGTGCGAACGGACAGACAGAATGATTTTCACTTTCTTACGTCATCTGTTTTATTTTGACAACATATTTTGAAACTCATATATTGTGATCAGTCAATTGTTGAAACAGAATAAAAGTAGTACGAGTGTATCTTCTAACTCCGTTTTAGCGCTTTTATTTTCGCATATAATTTGCACATAATTGTGAATTTTAAGATTTCGTATATTGTATACTAGCCGCCTTCGGCGACCAGCCTGTTCGCTACCCTTGAAAATTCTGACCGTGGCAAACTCGCTGGCGCCATAACCTCGTGGAGGCTAGGTACTATTTTCCATTGCTTAACATGGGGGAAATAAAATGGAACAAGCCGCTGGAAAGATAATATCCTCTCAAAGAAGTTCTGTGCAGCAGCATAAGAAAGCAAAAATTATGTAACCTAACATTGTGTAAAGAATATAATTCTAACTATAGCTTATAATTAATTAGCAGCACTTGAATTATTTACAACTAGCCGCCTTTGGCGACCAGCCTGTTCGCTACTCTTGAAAATTCCGACTGTGGCAAACTCGCTGGCGCCATAACCCCGTGGAGTTAACAAAGTTTGTTTTAGTTTAATGACGTCAAAACTAATAATGAAATTTTAAGATGAAAAATAATGTTCTAGGGGTGGTTCTTGAAAATTGATTTGTAAAGTGAATTTATTCTAATGTTTGTGAACTGTGAGGTTCTGAGAATTTCTGTACCTGTAACCTTAGGAAAGGGATCCCTTTGATGTGTACTCACAGTCGGGATCAGCTGCTCCTATGTTTTTTATAGAAGTATGCTCCTCTATATGGTTTGTTTTAGTTTAATGACGTTAACACCAATAATTAAATTTTAATATAAAAATAATGTATTCCAAAAACATTCATTATTTAAGTTTGTATATATTAAAAGCTTTTTTGTTTTTAATAAAAACACGAAACAAAATTATAAAAACCCATGATACCAATAGTCCACTGTTAAAATACATTCTAAACTGAATAGAATGTTTACAAATTAAACAAAAATCTAAATACAATTCTAGAATAGAAGTCGAAAACCTGTTAAATCAGAACAATATATAGCTCCTGTTTAAATCAGAACAATTTTAAAACAATATAAATAAAATACACTATAAACATGTAAATACACTTAATTACGTAATGTTATAAAAAGAGAAAGAGAAGTTTATGTCCTTAAAAGAACAATAATGAAGTAAAATAAATTTTTATCTTGATACGGATAAACCGCTCCAAAAAGAAACTGCTAACACAACAAAGTGAAAGGTTTGGGTTGAGTTTTAAGAAAAACTTATCGTGCGATCGCTCTTGATACTATCCATAATCGCTATCCTCCCTGTGAATGGCTGCATATCTACGGCTCCCTTTTGGACTTTTCTTAGGGAGTTGGTGCTGGCATTTTCTGTGAACTTTTTAGCTTTTTTTTGCCATTTGGAACCTTCTCAATCCATTTTGATGGAGAACTGGAATCAATATTTATTGCACTTCAACAGCTTTCCATTCGGCAGAATTCTTTTGAGAGGGCTGTGATCCTCCTCTCCGATTCAACATCTTCCCTTCAGGCTCTATCATCTAATCAAGAGAGGAAAAGCTCTCGCGTCCAGCAGTGTAATACAACGCAAGGTGTCTTTCCAGTGGGTGACCCCCACCCCCCCACCCCACTGTGGTGTCGAGGGTAATGAGAAAGCAGACTTTTTGGCAAAGAAGGGGTGCAATACAATCCAGAAATAGAACATAAATTTGCCCTTTCATTCATCAAAACTTGAAATAAATAGAGTCTTTAGACATTCCTTCCTTACTGGGGCTGTTTGCTCTTCGTGCTAAACTCTGGAGGTTCTCAGCACCAATCCCCATCGTGTTCCTGATGCTCTTTGTGCAGCTGCGACTGCCACTTTTGACTGGGCACGATTGTCTTCGTGCCCATCTCTTTCGTTTTAACTAATGCACTTTCATCATATTCCTTCCAATTTCCTTTTGTTATTTTCATTTATGTTATTGTCTGGAAATGTGTCGGATCTTTTGACGTTATTTCGGCCATGTGGCTGTATCGTTGAGCGAAAGCTTCTATCCAATTTCATATTTTCGGATTGTATCTTTTCTCTTATTTTGTTATTTTAATATTTTGAGCCTCCAGATTTTGTTAATCCTTTGTTGTTTGAACTTGATTTGTATGCATCGCTCCTGAATGTTGATAAATTTATGTGTATTATTGATATTTAAAATTAAGATCATTTTGTCTTTAATGGTAGCATTGTTTTCCTTTTGTCTGATATTTCCTTTCATATCATCTTTACTTAATTTTCCTCCGTATTGTTTTTGAACTAGGGTATGACACTGATCATGTTTTAAATTAGTATAACTATTTTATTTTTAATTTTATCTTTTTTATTATATTAGCGCAATGCAGCTTGAAGTAGTCTAGAATAGTATAATAGTAAAAATTGAAAGATTGGACATGAAGTCAGGCAACAGGTAATACATAAAAGGCCTAGGGGGATTGTGACCCCTAGTTCCCGTTTACAATTACCGTTAGTTCGTATATTGAGTAGGTTCAGTCTTATGTGTCGTTTCAATTATATATTGCTCTTATGTTGGGGGATCTTTTCCTTTTACGATTGATATATACTTCGTATGGGCGTCTTCTGTTTCGACGTTGTACTGAATTTAACCGCAGGTAATGCATGGCTCCCGCTCCGTGAGTGTTGCTATTGGTGGAAAAGTCGACTTGTAAACGGGAACTAGGGGTCACAATCCCCCTAGGCCTTTTATGCATTACCTGTTGGCTGACTTCATGTCCAATCTTTCAATTTTTACTATTATAGTTATATATATATATATATATATATATATATATATAGTTATATATAATAAAAAGATAAAATTAAAAATAAAAATAAAATAAAAATAATAAGACTAATTTAAAATATGATCAGTGTCATACCCTAGTTCAAAAACAATACGGAGGAAAATTAAGTAAAGAGGATATGAAAGGAAATATCAGACTAAAGGAAAACAATGCTACCATATAAGACAAAATGATCTTAATTTTAAATTTCAGTAATACACATGAATTTATCAATATTCAAGAGCGATGCATAAAAATCAAGTTCAAACATCAAAGGATTATTAAAATCTGGAGGCTCAATATATTAAAGTGACAAAAAATAACAAAAAATATGAGAAAATATACAATCCGAAAATATGAAATTGGATAGAACCTCCGTAGATCCAACTTTTCAAGGATCTTTGCATCCACAGAGGTTCCAAATGTGTTTCGCTCAACGATACAGCCACATGGTCGAAAGATCGTCAAAAGATCCGGAATCCGACACAATTCCAGACAGTAACATAAATGAAAATAACAAAAATAATAAAAGGAAATTGGAAAGAATATGATGAAAGTGTATAAAGCAGACAAATAAGTAATCTAACCAACAATCCACAAAGATTCAGATAGAATTAAAGTCATACCTTTCATCACCATTATACCGGACACATATTTCGTTAACAAAGTATTAGGAAAGAGTACTAGAGAGCGCCATCTGTTGGGAATTATAGGAAATACTCCTGAATATTCATCCAATGGACCATACAAATTATATGTTTCAATCCCAAAAATTAGAGATATAAAGAAAAATATGTTTACGATATATACTAAGTAATAATTAACAATTATATAATATGTATCCAAAACTTATTACTAAGACAATAAAATCTCAAAGAATATTTTAATGTTTAAAGTATACAATAGCAATTTCAAATTTTACTAAAACTATAAATAAAATATTATAAATAGAATTCAAAATTTCTAAAGTGATATTTAACAAAATTAACAGGATATGATTCAGCCTTACAGTATTGAAATAAATCTGCTAGATGGTTACTGTATTGTGTATTTTCACATAACCTAAAAATTCTATGAAATTGATTTATTAAAATATTTTTGTATACCTGTTTACTCATACATGAGTTAAAATTGATTATATTATGAATTTTAAATGGAAAACTTTTTCTTTTGTCAAAAATGTTTCACAAAAATGAATATTCATTATCAAGAGATAGAGTTAAATCTAAGAAATTAACACTAGACGACATGTTGCTTTCGTTTGGTATAAGGGATAAATTTGGAGGATAGAAATCAAAATCTATATCATTAGACGAGGAAGCTATTTTAATGAGAATTACATCGTCAATATATCTGTAAAAAGTATATGCAGAGTTTATAAAATTTGACTCGTAGAAGTGTAGATAAAGATTTGCTAGAGCTGAACTGGCAGAGCCACCCTGTGGAACACCCTTAATTTGCATATAAATTTTATTGCCTTGCATCAAGTAATTATTAAAAATTACACACTTGAGAAGGATTACGGTCCCTGTGGATGCCTCCCCCACTGGGTTCCGGTCTAAATTGGGTGGCACTTCCCGACCGTCCAAACGGTTACCTTACACCTTTCTGGTAGGTCGGACGGTCTGGGTTTCAACAACAACACTTGAGAAGGTTATTAAATCTAAATTACACACTTGAGAATTACAAAATTACACACTTGAGATCAAAATTAAACACTTGAGAAGGTCTATCATAAGCCTTCAGGTTGGTCGTGTGTGTCTTTCGACACTTGAGAAGGTGGTGCACGTAAGAATGATCTATATCCAAATTTTGTCTATTATAGAAATATTTAATAATATCCCAAGTTACTTTATATAGATCTTTTATGTCAATATTGTTGAAAAGGTCCTTAAAGTCATACGTTTTAAATCTTAAAATATTAATCGTATCCAATTTTTTAATTAATTGATAACTGTTATTAATAATATGAGAAGTTGAATTATCAATTATATTAGAAATGATTTTATTAAGAATTACCAATAGAGATTTACTAGCAACAGTTGCATATGATTTATGTCCTATAGTTACAGATCTAAAAGAGATAGGATTTTTATGAAATTTTGGGATGATAACAATATAACGGAATCTTAGATTGTTGCAAGGTAATTTTAATAATTTATGAAATGCAATAATTTTCTTAGATATTGATGTTGCTGAAGAATCAATTTTTTTAAATATATCATTGTGATTTAGGAAATCGTTTAAGATTTGTACATAATATTTTTTACATATGGCGTAATTGTTGGCAGCTTTATCCACATATGTGATGACAAATAGTGATTTTAGTTCATTTATTGTCTGTTTCATGACATGAAAATCCAATGATAGAATAGAAGAAGTAACTAATAGTACACTAACTAACTTAAAATATGCCTACAAAATACAAAGAAATAAAAATTAAATTGAACCATAATGAGGAAATAAAAAGCATATTACTGGCCATCAAGCTAAAGATAATCAACAAATATCAATGGTGTGGAATCGAAAATAGAAATACAGAAAATACCAAGCATTAAAGCTTGCAAATGGGAAAGCTCTAGGCTTAAGAATTGTTCATTTCGAAAAAATTCTTTTTCAAGTCCAAATATTTAATCGAAATGAACACAAAAATGCTTTTTTCTGAAACACGAGATAGATTTTATCTATAAATTCGTTTTATTTGGACGACAAGCATAAAGATTGAAAAAATAGATAGGAAACATAAATACCTGAAAATACACCTCAAATGTACAACCCATGAAGGTACGACCATGACGAGCAATAAATGACAAGACCAATGTTGCCATTCGCTAAAGATTAAAGTAGAGATCTACTGTTGCCAATTGTGAGTAATAAATAACAGTACTGCGTAAAGGCTGTAAAATGTGATATTTTACAGCAAAAGCTGTAAAATAAAAGGATGAAAATACATAGTAATGTATATTCAAGGGAATGTAGATGTATGGCTAAAATAAGTTACTAAGGAGATATTTTTTTTTTTTTTTTTTTTTTTTTTTGAGAATTTTAGGCAAATCGAAATTTATTAACTATACCCTTTACTAAATATGCTGGATATTCATATAATTTACTGGTAATTTTTAGGTTATTAATGTGCAAAACATGAAATTTTTTTATCTGATAATCTATAAATTCTAAAAAGTTGATTAAATATAATATTTCTAAATAATTGAATGGTAATATTTTATTAATATCGAATTAAAAAAAGGCTTTTTTATCATATAAATTAGTAGTTATCCCATTAGTAGGTTCCACAGGTAAAATTAAATCCACAAATAATTAATATTATTATTAATAGTAGTTTCATTAGGTATTAATTCCAAATTATCCGGATAGAAATCTGTATCTATGAGATAATTATCAGTAAATACTAAATATATCAGATCATCAACATATCTGTAAATTTTATAATCAATTGAAGTAAAGGAATTTTCATAATGATATAGGTATAAATTAGCCAACATACTACTACTACAGTCACCTTGTGGAACCCCTGAGACATGTAAGTATAATTTTTTACCTTGAAATAATTATTGAAAAAGAACAAAATGGAGAAGTTTAGGAAAATTGGTAAATTTAGTTAGATTAGATTGATTAGTAATATAAGCATTATATAAAGCTGAAATTACACTATAAAGATCAGGGGTCTTAATATCATTAAATAGATTTCTAAAGTCAAAAGTTTGAAATTCTATTATTTTATCTAGTGTTACGTTATTTTAGTAATAACTACTTTATTCTAAATAATAGTAAAGCATTAAAAAATAAATTAACATCACTGATGTTAATTTATTTTTTAATTCTTTACTATTATTTAGAAAAAGTAGTTATTACTAGAATAACGTAAATTATTATTTAGTACATTTAAATAATTTAGTAATAATTTACTCGCAGTAGTAGAGTAAGAATTATGACCACTAGTTACAGTTCTAAATTTAATAGGATTTTTATGAAATTTAGGAATAAGCACAATGTATGGAAATTTCAAAAATTTATAATTAATATCTAAATCAATATATATATTGATAATTTTCAATTTGATACTATTAATGGAGAGTGAATCAAGTTTAAATAGACTATTACTTTTTAAATAATCTAACAGATATTGTATATAGAATTTTTTACACATAACAGCATAATTTTTAGAGGTTTTATCAACATAAGTAATAAAAATCTGATGAGGGCAGCACATGACTTTCCTTATATAATGCAATGAATTTACTACTTTTACAGTAAAAAAAAATTGACTATTTTTATAGTAGATTCTTTTCATGATATTGAAATTTCGTCAATGAGTCATTTTTATCCATTTGGCTAGTTTTCGTTAATTTAGCAACATTAAATAAAGTTGCCAAGTTGGCGACATTCAACCAAATTCGTCGCCAAAATCTCGCCAAGCGTTATGGACGGAGAAATAAGTTATTCTTACAGCATATAAATGACTATTGGCGTTCAAATACAAATGTATTACTCAAACTATCTTTTTTCATGAATGGAACGAGCTAGATCCACGAGAACGATGTCACCCAATTTATCGCATGGCATTACATATGAAAAGTGAGCGTATTTCACAATAGGAAATATTTTTTTTATTTTATATGATGTTTTGATAATGTTTTTGAAAAATGTTCAATATCTCGAGAACGGTTTATGTTAGCATTCTAAAATTTATGTTAATCGTTTTTTAATGAAAAATTACAAAAGAAATGTCTATTTAAGCAACTTTATTAGAGGTTTTGATTTTTTGACGATTTTTTCAAAATTTCACTCGAAGATTTAGGAGGGTTCGGAACATTCGACTGCATATAAAAACAATAGACTTCCAGTGTTTATGGATTGTAATTTTTGCACCAAATTTCGTTCGAATTGGTTCATTCGTTCATCAGTTATCGTCTCCACAGACTCACTGTCACACATACACATACGGTCACACACATACTTTCACATACACACACACACACACACAGACATCACCTCAAAAATGTTCGATTCGTGATCAGGGATGCTTGAAACGTGCTCTCCCGTCGAAAACTCGAATTCGAATTTTCGACCCTGTCACAATATTTTCCTTATACATTATGTATATAAGGAAAGTAATAACAAAAGATCTATGTAAATCATTCTATATATATATATATATATATATACACACACACAAAAATTACACGTCGGCAGACGATAATTAACTGAATATTTCAGAAATGAAGCTGGAATTTTCACGAACGCCTGTAATTGCGGCTTTTCTGATAGTTTGCCGAAATTATCAATAAAGTAATTGAAAAAATGAGCAAAGGTTGCAAAATGTTTTAGTCTGACAGTGTAGTTTGGCAATTTTGTATAATATAAATTTTGGGTAATGATAAAATTTATGTATTATTATTTGAAATGGATCTGCCTACACCCCCATTTCCTCTCGATAAATTTGTATAACAGCAAATTTGAATAATGATGAGATTTATATACTATTGTTTTGAATTTAATCTGCAATCTCCATTTCGTACAGTTTAGTGCGTGATTAAAATGAATTTTCTACTTTTCCGTGTTGCATTGCTGTGGAGGTTAGGACATTGAAAAGCTGTTTTTTCTTCATAATTTATATTTAACATTTTGTTTTCATTTTTGACGTACTTTACGTTGAAACCTATGTAATACCTTACATGGATCGACGCGTTAGAACCAGGAAATGTTATGCATCGAACTGTAATTCGACAAGAAAATGCATGCAAAGGGGAAAAACATTATCATGATGTACGTAAACTACGAAACGTAATAACGTGAAAATTATTTAGATGTAAAAGTTCCGTGAGATGAAACTGTAGTCCGAGTTTCAACACTCTACATACTTTGGGAGCCGAGAACGAGCCCGTCAAAGACGTTGAAGGAAGACCTAAACTAACAGACATAAACGACGCACCGACGTGAAAATTTTATAGATGAACATTTTCTACGATATGAAAATGTATGCCAAGTTCCAACTCTTTACATGGTCTGAGAGCCGAGAATGAGTTCGCCCAATATGTTGAAACATGGCTGTCTGTGATCTTATAAGATTACATCGCGACAGCCTTTATAACTTACTTGATATCAAAGGCTCAATAGAACCGTTGAACGAAGGAACCGTTGTTTCGTTGAACGAAGGAATAAGCAGAGCCTATGTGAATTTAAATTCACTGGTGCCCAAAATAACCTTTAAAATGCACAAAAACACCGATTTCACGATAACTGTTTAATATAATTAAATGATTTTTTTGGGGTGATATATAGCACCATAACACATAATTATAAACTGAATTGAGTGGAGAGTGACGTAACTCGACTTTTTCATACCAGAATCCATTTTTAGTAACTTTTTTTCTTTTCAGATTTCACAATTTTGAAAAATCGCTATTATGGGTCAAAATGATTACAATTATGGAGTGTTACCCTTCACTTTAAAGACCTTGAAAAATATATCGATTGATATCATACTTGGCAATGTAATCCCCGAGGGGAGGGTAACTTGCTCTCCGAAGTGTGTGTGTGTGTGTGGGGGGGAGAGTGGGGGTAAGGACGTCACGAACAAACATTCGTATTGTGGCTATTTTTCACAATGATTGAAACTATTAAGTCTCGTGATCAGAGAGCCATAAATGAAACCTTTTATGCATGATAATGTCACATTCTGTCGTATTTTTATCCGAAGTTTTATCTTGAATTAAAAAAATCTGATGTGGGCAACACATGACTTTTCTTATATAATGCAGTGAATTTACTACGTTTACAGTAAAAAAAATAGGTTTTTCTTATAGTAGATACTTATATTCTTTCCAAGATATTGAATTTTCGACAATGAGTCGTCATTTTCATTGATTTAGCGTCATTTTTATCCATTTGGTGTGATTTTCGTTAATTTAGTAACATTTAAAAAGTCGCCAAGTTGGCGACATTCCGCCAAATTCGTCGCCAAAATCTTGCCAAGCGTTATGGACGGAGAAGTAAGTTATTCGTAAAGCAGATAAATGATTATTGGCGTTCAAATACAAAAGTATTACTCAAAGTATCTTTTCTCATGAATGGAACGAGCTAGATCCACGAGAATGATGTCACCCAATTTAACGCATGATATTACATATGAAAAGTGAACATGTTTCTCAACAGTTAATATTTTTTTTTAATTTATGGGATTTTTTGATAAATGTGCAATATCTCGTGAACGGTTCATGCTAGCGTTCTAAAGTTTATGTCAATCGCTTTCTAAGGAAAAATTGCATAAAAAATGCTTACTTGCGTAACTTCATTAAAGGTTTTGATTTTTTGATGATATTTTCAAAATTTCAGTTGAAAATTTAGGGGGGGTTCTGAACATTCGATTACGTTTAAAAACAATAATCATCTAGTATCCATGAATTGTGATTTTTGTACCAAATTTCATTCGAATGGCTCCATTCGTTCCTGAGATATCGTCTCCACAGATTCACTGACACACACACACACGCACTTTCACACACACACACACACACACACACACACACACACAGACATCACCTCAAAAATGCTTGATTCGTAATCAGGGATGCTTGAAACGTTCTCTCCCATCGAACACTCGATCCCGTCACAATACTTTCCTTATACATTATGTATATAAGGAAAGTAAAAATCTCTTTTTAGTTCTAGATTTTTTTTTTTTATAATAAAGCCATTCATAAAGTTTCGTGAAAATCCATTAATATTTGTGGCACAAGTGTAATATAATAGTCGTGTGCACAAAAAATCGACCACAGACATATAGACATACAGATGGATATCAGTCCATAAATAGTTATAACGTGTGTGCAGGAGGTCTTAATACAAATATTGGCATCAAAATCTCGAATTTCGAAAATTTTCGTGAAAACAACATTTTGTACTAAATTACAATAGTGCGAGAAAATAAAAATCAAACATGAGTGCATACGACAGAAAAACTAATTATGAAGCAATTTACCACTTGCATCAATGCCATTTCTATCCAGCGTTTCTAATCTGCGGATTGTTAGCCCACCTTGTAGTTCGCCATCTCAAAGATCCTGTTCAAATGATACTCGGAGCCATAAACAATTGCTTCGAGTCGATAAATACCGAAATCAAATTCTGAATTGCAGAAGTTCGCAGGGATATATATTTCGTGCACATTGCTCCCGTCGCTTATTTTTAGGTATGTAAAGATAATATTGGACACCAGAATGGATAAGTGTAGAGAAAAAGCAACTATATCGCATATGCTTTTATTTCTCTATCTTTTTCGAAATTCGCTGAATTTAAACATTAAATTTTCTATGAAACTACGAAATGTTGTAGGCGATTATAAATATTTTTTATACTTGGTCAGGTTCTGACTTAGCCTAACAGGGGGCAGTGGTCCCCTCCTTTCACCATTCAGTATACATCAAATGAAGACAAATATTTTTCAAAAACATAATTGCATTCTGTACAAAATGTGATTCTTATATATTTTAATGGAATTTAAATTATTGGCAACTTTCTTATCATAGCCAAGATGCCAACATGATAAACTAGTGTAGTTAATTCCTATATCCTATTCCGCTGGCATACATTTTTTTTAGGAAGCAGACGTTAATTTTTCAGTGTTGCAATTGTTTCACTTTCTGCCCCTCTAAATGTGGGGGGGGGGGGGGGGAGTTTGAGGCAGCTGCCCTTGGATCCCCCTGCGTTAGTCAGGACCTGTATGTACTTGGATAATAAATGAAACTGATTCATATTCAAAGCTCATAAGCAAAAGTGAACCATAAACTTATTATAGTACTAGAAAATTGTGCATTGAATACGGAAAATGGGTCCCCAGCATTTGCCTAAATTGCCTATGATCAAAAATGGTCCTGATTCAGATTCATAAATTTAATTAGTTCAAAAATAAATGTTTGCAATTTTGGCTTTTAATTTGTTTTATTTAAAATAAAATTGTTTTAGTTTAGTGCCGCATTTCTAGTGAAAAATCATAATTTATTGTAAAAAGCAGAAAAATATATTTCTAGAAATATCTACACTAAACTACGAATTCAAAATTTCCTTAGAATAATTTAAATTTTATTAACTTATTTATTTTGTGGTGCTGCCATCTATTGAGCAGTTACACAAATTGATCTTTTTATCTTCTTTATGGTGCTGCCATCTATTGAACAAGTATACAAATTAAAACAATGGAAGTCTGATTCATATTTCGGATATGGCATTTCAAATTTGCTACTATTTTTATTTTATAGTTTCTTTGATATTTGCTATTCTATTATTATTCTGTTGTTATTTAAATATTTATTACTATAATTTTATTCTCAGAGGATATAAAATTCAAATAATTATCATTAGTTCCATGCGCTAAAGGGGAGTATTCTTTTCGTGCAAAATTTTTTTTTTGGACAACTTGAAATTTTAGATAAGATGTTGGGAAGCTCTCGCAAATAAAGATTCATTTTTGATTAATTTATCCATGTTTAAAATAATTTAATTTAAAGATGCCCATTCAGGTGCCAGGAGCAGATGATAGGCTGTGTAGCAGCCATTTATGACAGTGTTTTTCATAAAAGGGGTGTTAGTTCACTGACCATAGTAGTAGTAGATGTTGCATTAGGGTACAATTTAACACATTTATAAAGACATCAAATATCTTCGTTACAGTTTATTAAAGTTAAAACAAGGTATGATCCTTATTTACAGGTTCATTTGCTAGAAGAATATACACTCTAATAGGTTTGGAGAAAAGTTTTCTGTGTGTATGTGTGTGTGTGGGGGGGAGAAATAAGGGACTTTAATAACCAAATATTTCGCATTCTATTACCTGAAATATCATTTTTTCGAGCTTCAATGGGTTTCGATGGGTTCCGGGGGACTATGTCCCCCTTCCCCCTCTTAATCACCTCCCTTGGTGGCGCTACTGATTGGAACCACTATGTGGAAAAATAATAATGTATTGTGAAAAGCAGAAAAATGTAGTTCTAAAAATATCTACACTAAACTACGAATTCAAAATTCCCTTAGAAAAATTTAAATTGTATTAGTCTATTTATTTTGTGGTGCTGCCATCTATTGAGCAGCACCACAAAAACGGACCACTGATCGAACCATTATGTGGTTCGTCATACTACATGGTGGTTCGAAGCCACACAGCCACAAATTTAAACATTTAGTGTGCCAAAACAACTTTTAAAAAGTAATACCTAAAATCTGCATGTAAAGTAAAGGGCAAAAAGTAACAAAAAGTAACAAAGGGCAAAAAGTAACAAGTCGTGTGCACAAAAAATCGACCGCAGACATATAGACATACAGATGGATATCAGTCCATAAATAGTTATAACGTGTGTGCAGGAGGTCTTAATACATATATTGGCATCAAAATCTCGAATTTCGAAAATTTTCGTGAAAACAACATTTTGTACTAAATTACAATAGTGCGAGAAAATAAAAATCAAACATGAGTGCATATGATAGAAAAACTAATTATGAAGCAATTTACCACTTGCATCAATGCCATTTCTATCCAGCGTTTCTAATCTGCGGATTGTTAGCCCACCTTGTAGTTCGCCATCTCAAAGATCCTGTTCAAATGATACTCGGAGCCATAAACAATTGCTTCGAGTCGATAAATACCGAAATCAAATTCTGAATTGCAGAAGTTCGCAGGGAAATATATTTCGTGCACATTGCTTCCGTCGCTTATTTTTAGGTATGTAAAGATAATATTGGACACCAGAATGGATAAGTGTAGAGAAAAAGCAACTATATCGCATATGCTTTTATTTCTCTATCTTTTTCGAAATTCGCTGAATATAAACATTAAATTTTCTATGAAACTACGAAATGTTGTAGGCGATTATAAATATTTTTTATACTTGGTCAGGTTCTGACTTAGCCTAACAGGGGGCAGTGGTCCCCTCCTTTCACCATTCAGTATACATGAAATGAAGACAAATATTTTTCAAAAACATAATTGCATTCTGTACAAAATGTGATTCTTATATATTTTAATGAAATTTAAATTATTGGCAACTTTCTTATCATAGCCAAGATGCCAACATGATAAACTAGCGTAGTTAATTCCTATATTCTATTCCGCTGGCATACATTTTTTTTAGGAAGCAGACGTTAATTTTTCAGTGTTGCAATCGTTTCACTTTTGGCTCCTCTAAATGTGGGGGGGGGGGGGGGGGGGGAGGGGGGAGTTTGAGGCAGCTGCCCTGCATCCCCCTGCGTTAGTCAGGACCTGTACTTGGATAATAAATGAAACTGATTCATATTCAAAGCTCGTAAGCAAAAGTGAACCATAAACTTTTTATAGTACTAGAAAATTGTGCATTGAATACGGAAATGGGCCCCTAGCATTTGCCTAAATTGCCTATGATCAGAAATGGTCCTGATTCGGATTCATAAATTTAATTAGTTCAAAAATAAATGTTTGCAATTTTGGCTTTTAATTTGTTTTATTTAAAATAAAATTGTTTTAGTTTAGTGCCGCATTTCTAGAGAAAAATCATAATTTATTGTAAAAAGCAGAAAAATATATTTCTAGAAATATCTACACTAAACGACGAATTCAAAATTTCCTTAGATTAATTTAAATTTTATTAACCTATTTATTTTGTGGTGCTACCATCTATTGAGCAGTTACACAAATTGATCTTTTTATCTTCTTTATGGTGCTGCCATCTATTGAACAAGTATACAAATTAAAACAATGGAAGTCTGATTCATATTTCGGATATGACATTTCAAATTTGCTACTATTTTTATTTTATAGTTTCTTTGATATTTGCTATTCTATTATTATTCTGTTGTTATTTAAATATTTATTACTATAATTTCATTCTCAGAGGATATAAAATTCAAATAATTATCATTAGTTCCATGCGCTAAAGGGGAGTATTCTTTTCGTGCAAAATTTTTTTTTTGGACAACTTGAAATTTTAGATAAGATGTTGGGAAGCTCTCGCAAATAAAGATTCATTTTTGATTAATTTATCCATGTTTAAAATAATTTAATTTAAAGATGCCCATTCAGGTGCCAGGAGCAGATGATAGGCTGTGTAGCAGCCATTTATGACAGTGTTTTTCATAAAAGGGGTGTTAGTTCACTGACCATAGTAGTAGTAGATGTTGCATTAGGGTACAATTTAACACATTTATAAAGACATCAAATATCTTCGTTACAGTTTATTAAAGTTAAAACAAGGTATGATCCTTATTTACAGGTTCATTTGCTAGAAGAATATACACTCTAATAGGTTTGGAGAAAAGTTTTCTGTGTGTATGTGTGTGTGTGGGGGGGAGAAATAAGGGACTTTAATAACCAAATATTTCGCATTCTATTACCTGAAATATCATTTTTTCGAGCTTCAATGGGTTTCGATGGGTTCCGGGGGACTATGTCCCCCTTCCCCCTCTTAATCACCTCCCTTGGTGGCGCTACTGATTGGAACCACTATGTGGAAAAATAATAATGTATTGTGAAAAGCAGAAAAATGTAGTTCTAAAAATATCTACACTAAACTACGAATTCAAAATTCCCTTAGAAAAATTTAAATTGTATTAGTCTATTTATTTTGTGGTGCTGCCATCTATTGAGCAGCACCACAAAAACGGACCACTGATCGAACCATTATGTGGTTCGTCATACTACATGGTGGTTCGAAGCCACACAGCCACAAATTTAAACATTTAGTGTGCCAAAACAACTTTTAAAAAGTAATACCTAAAATCTGCATGTAAAGTAAAGGGCAAAAAGTAACAAATTGAACTTGAACAAAAATGTCATAACAAGTATTTCAAACGAATTATTTCCGAATTATTAAACGAATTATTTGTTCGAAGATTTAGCTGGGGTTTCAAAATGAATGATCTCAATCATTAAAATAGTTTTCAAGTATTCATCAGTAAGTGCTGATCTATGCAATAAATTCAAATATATATGATTTTTGAAATGAAATTCACATAAATATATCGCACCAAAACCGGATGCAAGTCCTTGTGCAACATTTCCAGTTCGTAAGAATTTGTGTTTTTGGAAGAAATTTGTATAAAAGCTTTATCGATTTGTTCCTACTCGCCGCAGAGGTGAGTGTTTCGGACATCGCGATTGGGGTAAATTAGAAAGTAAAAATGAGAAGGTAAAAATAAATATACTAATTATAAAGTTGTAGCACGGTAATGATACTATAGTTATTCGTCTGCAATTAAATTACGGATAAATACAGGATATTTCATATGGAGAGGGTAAAAACAGCGTAATACATGTGAAACGGTATGGTCTTGAATTATGATAAGTGTTATATTAATTAAATTATGATAAATGTTATGTTAATTAAATTATGATAAATGTTATATTAATTAAATTATGATAAATGTTATATTAATTAAATTATGATAAATGTTATATTAATTAAATTATTATAAATGTTATATTAATTAAATTATGATAAATGTTATATTAATTACATTTCAGTTTTGTACTCCAAAGATGTATGCGGGCCGTATTGGAGTAACTCGCGAGCCACATTTGGCATTTTGGCCGTAGTTTAGGGATACCTGATCTAAAGTTATGCAAGTCTATATAAAGTCATATATAGAAGTTAAAAGTAGATATTAACTTTCGGTCTGTTATACACAGGACAGTTGTTTATTTGTACACTGGTGTTCCCTTGTAAAAAATTATGTATAAGATCCACGATAACATGTTTTTAATAGCGAATTGTGCATTTAGCGTTTCTCCAGATGACAACATGTAAAACTATTCTGAAGTACCCCATTAACTTATATTTCATGCACTATAAAATGAAAATTGTCAATATTTATAGCATCCGCAATAAGCAATATTGTCCATATTTTAAAATAGTTTGATAATTAATTCGTCAATTTCACTTCATTTTCGTTAACTTGGCGTCATTTTGCAATTTTATCGATATTTTCGTCAACTTGGGGCGAAGACCCCATCGCTAAGTCAGCGATATTTCGCAAATGAGTCGCCAAGTTTGCCAAATTTATCGCTAAGTGTTACAGAGAAATAGAGAGAAGATCATTTTTTATACATAAATGACAGTTGGCGAATTGTTAGGCGTTAAAATACAAAACTATTTCGCTAACTATCGTCTCTCGTACATGGAACGAACTAGATCCAAGTGAATGAATGATGTTAACAAAATTATCGCATAATATTACATATGAAAAGTGAATACATTTCACAATAGTTAATATATCTTTTTAATTTGATGTCACTTTTTTTGATAAATTTATTTGAACAAAGTGCAATATTTCGATACCAGTTTATGCTAGCGTTCTAAAATTTACGCCAATCGTTTTCTAACGGAAAATGCGATAAGAAATGATTATTTACGTAGCATCATTGAAGGTTATGATCAAAATTTCATACAAAAATTTGAGCGTCTTCTGAACATTTGATTGCGTTTCATATCAATAGCTTTCCAGTATTTACCGAATGTAAGTTTTGTACCAAATTTCGTTTGAATTGCTTCATTTGTTCGTAAGATATCGTCTCCACACACACACACAAATATTCTGTTCTTCCTGCCGTACTTTACCATTCTTATTTCTCTTCGAGGCGATGGCAGCTTTCTAGTGCCTTCAATCACGTCACGTGTGCTGTTTATCTCAGATGCCGCAGATTTTGCTTGAATGAATGAGGTTGCGCTTCTTGTTTGTCTTGAGGAAGAGAGCTTTTTTTGCCTTTGGAACCGGTTGACATCTAAAATTTAATGTATTCTGCATTTTGACGACGTTTTTATTTTAATGGTTTTTATACAGCAGTTTTTAAGCGTTTTTTGGAAAGTTGAGAATAAACCTTCAAAAACTCAAAATCAAATTTTCAAATTCGCCACAATGCTGTTACGAATGCATAAAATGCTTTTACCTCATATTGACTCCACGTAAGTAGAAAACATTTCTACAGGCAACTATTGATATTACATGAAAGCAGGGTTGCTATTACATGAAAGCCAGAAATTGGCGGCTTTTCTTAACAGGGTTGCCAAATTTGGCGAAATATTGACAACTTGGCCAGTTTTTGAGAGTTACCGCTAGAACTTTCTCGAAATACCTACAAGTTTCGATGATATTGAGCACTTTCTAGAACTTTCTATGGAGAGTATATAAAGGAGTGACTCAGTGGCAAAAAATTGACATGATACGAGTCAAAATGAATTGTGACATACGTCAGTCAGTGTTTTGGGAATAGTATCTGCTATTTTGTGAATTAGTTAGGCATTAAATTGTTGTTTTATTGTGCCTGATAGTTGTTTAGCGTTCTTGTACCATAGTTATCGAGCTATTTGCTGAGTATTGTTCCTATTTACGCTTATTAGTGCTTTTAAGGGTGAGCATCAGTAAATTTTCTGATCTATTTGCGCTTTGTTAACTTTCGCGGTACACGTTTTTCACCGAAATTCTGTTCAAACAGTTGCGAAATATTATCTGATAGATAAAATGCAATACTTAGATTATATTAAAACTAAATTTAATATCCAATAAAACATAGAATATATTTTTTATTTTAATTCAAAATATTTTTTGTGCTGCCATCTATTGTCGTAATTTAATTCATACCGACTATTTTTTATTTTTTAATGCACATTTTTAAATGTCTATTCCTTCTAATATGCTATTAAATACCACAGCAGATCATATATAATAATGCCACAATCACGGAAACGTAATTGAAATTGGACTTGAAGACAAAGCTGCAGTCCTCAGTGATGTACATTCAGATCCCCTTATCCAAATTTATAGAATGAGATATTGCCTTTCCGTGATTGTGGCATTATTATATATGATCCATTGTTGTATTTAATACTGTATTAGAAGGAATAGATATTTACAAATGTTCATTAAAAAACAAAAATAATAGGTATGAATTAAATTACGACAACAGATGGCAGCACTAAAAACATTTTGGATTAAAATAAAAAAATATATTCTATGTTTTATTGGATATTAAATTTAGTTTTACTATAATCTAAGCATTGCATTTTATCTTTCAGAAAATATTTCGCAACTGTTTGAGAAGAATTTAGGAGAAAAACGTGTGCCGCGAAAGTTAACAAAGATAGGGCAGAAGATTTACTGACGCTCACCCTTAAATAAAATCGTTCGTTATCAGGACTCATTTTTGTACCCTGAGAGTACATCTACGATTCAAGAAGATACATTGTAACAGATTGGTGTCAGAAGTGGGATTTTTGGAAATTTGACAAGCGGCTATGGCTTTTCCAACTAAAAAAACAAAGGAGGAACAGTTCAGTGAAATGATGGATTTAATGAAAGCAGGACAAGAAACTATGAGTGACGACATGCATTTATTACAAGCTAGGTACATTTGTTACGAAGTGTCTCTGGAGTCGTGGTTGAACTCTCAGGATACAAAAATAAGTCTGAATTTTAGAATAACTAGCGATTTTATTTAAAAGCACTAATAAGCGTAAACAGGAACAATATACAGCAAATAGCTCGATAATCGTAAAAGACCCCTAAACAGCTGTCAAGTACAGCAATTAAATGCTCAACTAATTCACAAAATAGTCGATAGTATACCGAATGTAGCAAGAAAACATTTTACCATTTTTTTTTACCGGATTCTTTAACTTTTTCTGCCATTGCATGATAAGTACGTATATGCTATCGTGTTGTTGTGATTGAGACTCAGACCGTCCGACCTACCAGAAAGGTGTAAGGTAACCGTTTCGACAGCCGGGAAGTGCCACCCAATTTAGACCGGAACCCAGTGGGGGAGGCATCCACAGGGACCGTACCCTTCTTCCCCTACCACCAACTTCCTGGAAGGACTTACGGACCCACATGTTTAACGTGATCGTACTCCGCACGAACACGGCGGCAGTTGTGGCAGCGTGCAAATCCAGTGCGCAAACTACCGGGCTACCGCGCCCGAAATGTGCCAACAGCACGCGGTGTTCCCAGGCGGTCACCCGTATATGCCATCGTGTTGAAAGCCCAAACCACACAGCCAACCCTATGGCTTACGGCGATCAAACGTATGGCCGGATATATATATGCCATCGTGTGTCACTCCTTAACGAAAACCTTTGATTAATTTCCTTAATTAATGCATTTATTTCAGCTAATTACTTTCCTTATATACACAGTATAACATTGACGTATGAACACTGACGTATGCCACAATTCACTGTGATCCGTATCATTTCAGCTATCCCCAATTGAGTGATGACTTCCCTTACATACTTCCCATAGACAGTTATAGAAAGTACTCGATATAATCGAAATTTGTCGGTAATTTGAGAAAATTTTAGCGGATTCAGAAACTCGTCCAAAATCGCCAAGATGGCGATGTTTCACTAAATCCGGCAAATATGCTTCGAAGAGACGTCAAATTCTAGCAACCCTACGTTCATGTAATAGCAATGGTTGCTTGTAGAAGTGTTTTCTCCTTGTATGAAGACTATATGAGGCAAAAGCATTTTATACATTTGAAACAATGCTTACTG
This sequence comes from Amaurobius ferox, assembly GCA_951213105.1. Lineage (NCBI taxonomy): Eukaryota > Metazoa > Arthropoda > Arachnida > Araneae > Amaurobiidae > Amaurobius > Amaurobius ferox. Next base: position 14,534,677 of record OX578152.1, on the reverse strand, counting down.
TATTTAATGGTGAGTATTATGACGGAGTTGGAAACTGGAAAATGATAAAAAAAAATACTTTCATATACCGAAAGTAGCAAGAAAACATTTTTCCATTTTTCTTACCGGATTCTTTAACTTTTTCTGTCATTGCATGATAAGTATATGCCATCGCGTGCCATTCGTTAACGAAAACCTCTGATTAATTTCCTTAATTATTGCATTTATTTCAGCTAATTACTTTCCCTATATTCATAGTATAATACATAAGAAAAGTATCGTGGCGGAGTCGACGGAAGAGCAGGTTTCAAGCATCCTGAAATCAAATCGAACGTTTTTGAGGTGATGTGTGTAAGTGTGTATCTAAGTGTGTGTATGTGTATGTAAGTGTGTTTCCGTGAGTCTGTGGATGTGGTATATCACGAACGAATGGAGGGTTTCGAACGAAATTGGGTACAAAAATTACAATCAGTGAGTACTGGAATCAGGGAATACTGATCAGTGAATACTGGTTTGTGGGATCCCCTATGGGCGGTCCTGCCACCACTCAAGTCGTAGATATCATATATCCTTATACGTCTTTGGATATCTTTAAATCCTTCTTCAGGATATCTACATATCTACGACTGAGGTGTGTGTGCGTGTGTGTGTTGTGTGTGTGTGTGTGTGGGGGGGAGATAATCAATAAATGTTTTGAAGAAGGAGAAGACATAGAAAATTTACAAAAAGGGAAAAATCAAATATGACGGGGGGGGGGGGGGGGATATTTGTAGGGCGGCACCATCGAGGTAATATAATATACTTACTCGTTGGGAGGCATACAAACCAGTATTCACTTATTAGTATTGAGGTCCCAAACTAGTATTCACTGATCAATATATGGCTCCGCGAGGCGAATCGATAATTTTGGGAGCCTTATGCTGAACTTTATTCAGGCGTCCCATGGCGTAATTTCTTAATCTAAAGTGAAAATTAATAAATTTTTCAAAAGTGACGAAAATCGTGTAGTCATATTATTTATAGTGAATTAAAACATTCTTAATTTATTGTTAATTTAATGTTTCCTGAATATTACTAATTTAATGTTTCCTATAAGTATAATGTATGGGGAAAATATCGTGACAAAAATTAAAAAATCGATTTTCGACGGAAAAGCACGTTTTAAGTACGTCCATGAACTCGAGTCGAACGTTTTTGAAGTGATATGTGTGTGTGTGTGCGTAAATCCGATATTTCACAAATGAATGGAGCGTTTTGAACGTAATATAATCGAATACTACAAAGACTGCATACTGAAACCCCATTGAGTTTGAAAGCAATCACATGTTCGGTAGATCTCCAACTTTTTGAATAAATTATTGAAACAATTATTGGAAAAACAAAATCTTTAATATTGTTAAATAAATAATTATTTAATAAGCAATTTGTCATTAGAAAACGAATGAAATTAACTGTAGAACGTTACGTGAACAGCATGAAAAGTTTTTCTCTCCGTTTGTCTGTAACGCTTGGTGATAAATTTGGCGAACTTGGCGATAAATTTAAGTTATAAGTTAATTGGATGCTTCGAAATATAAATTATAAGTTAATTGGATGCTTCGAAATATAAATTATAAGTTAATTGGATGCTTCGAAACAATTTTACAGGTTGCTATCCGGAAAAGTGCCAAATGTACAATTCAATGTTAAAAATATTGAGCCGTAGATCTTATAAATAATTTTCTTACTGTGAAAGAAGTAAATTTATTGCATTATATTTATTGCATAATCTATGCATGTGCAACCCACATCAGATTTTTCTTTCTCAGGCATAGTATGGAGAAAGTATTGTCGTCAAGAAAATTTTCGACTTGGTGCAAATATATGTTTTTATAACCTCTTGAATGCGTTTGGACTATTTTTGGAGTAATATCCGCCTATCTGTCTGTGGTCGATTTCTTGTGTACACCATTGTGGCCATGAATATTTATGGATTTTCACGAAACTCTGTATCCGGCTTTCTTATAAAATAAAAAAAATCTAGAACTAGATAATTTATTTTTTTAAATTCGAGCTTAAACTTTGAAATTTACGTGAAATTTTATATTTTTTAACATGGCATCATGGGACAAAATTTGCTATAACCAAGCATAAAAGGGTTTATTTATAGCTCAATAATCACGAGACTGTATAGTTTCAATCACTGTTGTGAAAAATAGCCGCGATACAATTTTTTATTCGTGACGTCATTATCCCCCTTGGGGGGCAAATTACCCCCCCCCCCCGAGGGTGCACCGTGCACATTGTCAAGTATGGTAACAACTGAAATATTGTTTCAAATCTTTCATTTCTTTAAAGTGAAGGGTAACACGCTATAATTGTAATCATTTGGATCCATGATACCGATATTTTAAAATTTTTCTTGTAAAATTAAGAAAAAAAAAGCTTCTAAAAATGGATTCGGGTATGAGAAAGTCGAGTAGAGTCACACGCCAGTTAATTTTAATATCGCAGACTTAATTTAATTTTCGGTCGACGGAAAAGTGATGGAGAAATGTCATAAAAACGTGTTTATTAAATCTCTGGAATGACAGCAGGAGGTTGAAAAAATTAATAGACTCTTTCGGAAGCCTATTATTTCTTCATTCGGTTGAATCTAATTATTAAATCATTTTTTTATTAAATGACATAATTTTAGTTTATGAATATTAACGCTTTTTTGAAGCGATTCTTCGTTTAAAAACATTTTCGCAGGAAAGCTGAGATTTTTGTAGTGAAGGTTTTAATTTTTTTCCCTACACTTCTTGTTACTACATGTGGACTCTGTCCCTTTTTTCAGCATGTTTGACAAAATGGTTCTCTACCCCCCAGAACACCTAAAGAGATGAGACTTGGAATACAGTTTCATATCGTGAAATATTTTTATCTAGGAAATTTTCACGTCATTACGTTACGTCTTTACCTCACTTACGTACGCCATGACTATGTTTCTGTACTTTTCACAGTCGTGGCTCGTCAGGTGAAACAGGTGAAGCGTTGCTTCACTTAAAGTTATCTGTTGACTGGCTTATTATTATCATTATCATTTGGCGAATTTTTCAGACTCGTTTGGCTATTTTTAGATAATGTTTGACAACACTGTGCCAGTAGTGCGATGTGTTTTGACGTTATTCTGCGATTGACTGTTAATTGTTCTAGACTCCTAGTTCTGACCATTGAATCCCGACACTGAATCTGCTGCACCCATTCCTGAAGTCACGAGCCGGCAGTGACTTTTCATGCATTTTCTTTGCGATTGACTGTTAATTGTTCTAGACTCCTAGTTCTGACCATTGAATTCCGACACTGAATCTGCTTCACCCATTCCAGAAGTCAAGAGCCGGCAGTGACTTTTCATGCATTTTTTTGCGAATGCCTGTTCATTGTGCTTCACCCATTCCTGAAGTCACGAGCCGGCAGTGACTTTTCATGCATTTTCTTTGCGATTGACTGTTAATTGTTCTAGACTCCTAGTTCTGACCATTGAATCCCGACACTGAATCTGCTTCACCCATTCCAGAAGTCACGAGCCGGCAGTGACTTTTCACGCATTTTTTTGCGAATGCCTGTTAATTGTGCTTCACCCATTCCTGAAATCACGAGCCGGCAGTGACTTTTCATGCATTTTCTTTTCGATTGACTTTTAATTGTTCTAGACTCCTAGTTCTGACCATTGAATTCCGACACTGAATCTGCTTCACCCATTTCAGAAGTCAAGAGCCGGCAGTGACTTTTCATGCATTTTTTTGCGAATGCCTGTTCATTGTACTTCACCCATTCCTGAAGTCACGAGCCGGCAGTGACTTTTCATGCATTTTCTATGCGATTGACTGTTAATTGTTCTAGACTCCTAGTTCTGACCATTGAATCCCGACACTGAATCTGCTTCACCCATTCCAGAAGTCACGAGCCGGCAGTGACTTTTCATGCATTTTTTTGCGAATGCCTGTTAATTGTGCGTCACCCATTCCTGAAATCACGAGCCGGCAGTGACTTTTCATGCATTTTCTTTTCGATTGACTTTTAATTGTTCTAGACTCCTAGTTCTGACCATTGAATTCCGACACTGAATCTGCTTCACCCATTCCAGAAGTCAAGAGCCGGCAGTGACTTTTCATGCATTTTTTTGCGAATGCCTGTTCATTGTGCTTCACCCATTCCTGAAGTCACGAGCCGGCAGTGACTTTTCATGCATTTTCTTTGCGATTGACTGTTAATCGTTCTAGACCCCTAGTTCTGACCATTGAATCCCGACACTGAATCTGCTTCACCCATTCCAGAAGTCACGAGCCGGCAGTGACTTTTCATGCATTTTTTTGCGAATGCCTGTTAATTGTGCTTCACCCATTCCTGAAATCACGAGCCGGCAGTGACTTTTCATGCATTTTCTTTGCGATTGACTGTTAATTGTTCTAGACTCCTAGTTCTGACCATTGAATTCCGACACTGAATCTGCTTCACCCATTCCAGAAGTCAAGAGCCGGCAGTGACTTTTCATGCATTTTCTTTGCGATTGACTGTTAATTGTTCTAGACTCCTAGTTCTGACCATTGAATCCCGACACTGAATCTGCTTCACCCATTCCAGAAGTCACGAGCCGGCAGTGACTTTTCACGCATTTTTTTGCGAATGCCTGTTAATTGTGCTTCACCCATTCCTGAAATCACGAGCCGGCAGTGACTTTTCATGCATTTTCTTTTCGATTGACTTTTAATTGTTCTAGACTCCTAGTTCTGACCATTGAATTCCGACACTGAATCTGCTTCACCCATTTCAGAAGTCAAGAGCCGGCAGTGACTTTTCATGCATTTTTTTGCGAATGCCTGTTCATTGTACTTCACCCATTCCTGAAGTCACGAGCCGGCAGTGACTTTTCATGCATTTTCTATGCGATTGACTGTTAATTGTTCTAGACTCCTAGTTCTGACCATTGAATCCCGACACTGAATCTGCTTCACCCATTCCAGAAGTCACGAGCCGGCAGTGACTTTTCATGCATTTTTTTGCGAATGCCTGTTAATTGTGCCTCACCCATTCCTGAAATCACGAGCCGGCAGTGACTTTTCATGCATTTTCTTTTCGATTGACTTTTAATTGTTCTAGACTCCTAGTTCTGACCATTGAATTCCGACACTGAATCTGCTTCACCCATTCCAGAAGTCAAGAGCCGGCAGTGACTTTTCATGCATTTTTTTGCGAATGCCTGTTCATTGTGCTTCACCCATTCCTGAAGTCACGAGCCGGCAGTGACTTTTCATGCATTTTCTTTGCGATTGACTGTTAATCGTTCTAGACCCCTAGTTCTGACCATTGAATCCCGACACTGAATCTGCTTCACCCATTCCAGAAGTCACGAGCCGGCAGTGACTTTTCATGCATTTTTTTGCGAATGCCTGTTAATTGTGCTTCACCCATTCCTGAAATCACGAGCCAGCAGTGACTTTTCATGCATTTTCTTTGCGATTGACTGTTAATTGTTCTAGACTCCTAGTTCTGACCATTGTATTCCGACACTGAATCTGCTTCACCCATTCCAGAAGTCACGAGCCGGCAGTGACTTTTCATGCATTTTTTTGCGAATGCCTGTTCATTGTGTTTCACCCATTCCTGAAGTCACGAGCCGGCAGTGACTTTTCATGCATTTTCTTTGCGATTGACTGTTCATTGTTCTATACTCCTAGTTCTGACCATTGAATCCCGACACTGAATCTCCTTCACCCATTCCTGAAGTCACGAGCCGGCAGGGACTTTTCATACATTTTCCTTGCGAATGACTGTTCATTGTTCTAGGCTCTTAGTTCTGACCATTGCATCCCGACACTGAATCTGCTTCACCCATTCCAGAAGTCACGAACCGGCAGTGACTTTTCATGCATTTTTTTGCGAATGACTGTTCATTGTGTTTCACCCATTCCTGAAGTCACGAGCCGGCAGTGACTTTACATGCATTTTCTTTGTGAATTTATTGTTCTCAGATTAACTCCTAGTACTTCACCTTTGCCCGAGGTACTTGCGGAATTTAAGGGTTTCTAGAGATTTTATTGACTACGGTAAGTAGTATTTAAAATTAATCTTTTTGGTGGATTTTTATGTTGAAATGTGAGCGTATATGGATAGTTGATTGGAGAATATTTGGATTTAATAGTGTAGAATAGAGGTAGGTAATAGAGCTTGATTGAAGAATATTTTGAATTAATAGAGTTGAATAGAGGTAGGTAATATTGGTTTGGGTTTTATTCTGTATAGGGATTATTTTATTATTGGATAATTAGGAGGTAGTTAATTGATATAATTAATTGGTAATCTAACCGATTTAAGGTTGGAATAATGTAGTATTTTAATTATGTTTGTTATTTTGATAATTTGGACATAAGATATTTGAGGTGTGGGTGTTTATTATATTGTGTTTTGATTTGAGTAATATAGATAGATTGGACTAAGATTGGATTGTTAAAATATGAATGAGGTATTAATGAGGTATTGTGAAATATAATGACTTGACAATGCGGGATTTGATTATGGTAGGTATGTGGTTGGAAGAGAATGTGGCAATACGTTAGTTGTTTGGGGATTTTTTGTTGTTTTTGGGAGTTCTGGTCTTGTTATTTTTCGGGTGTAGATGGAACGGGTGTAGTATTTTGGATGAGGGCGTTTTGTTTTGGATTTATGAAAGGTTTATTAATTTGATAATGTTTGTGTTTTGGATTTTTTCTGTTTTGGTGATAATTTTGTCATAATAAAATAATATTTTTTATAATATTTTTGGTTATATTTGGAACTTTTGAATGGTTTATTTGTGGGCATGTTTTTAATTCTGAAATACAGGATTAAGTAATTTATTTATTTTTAATAAGTTGGCTTACTATTTTTGTTGTTCTTGTTTATCCATTTGTTTATATGGATTTGCCCGTAAATTATGCGGATGATTGTAGGCCTTTGTAAATGCCTTGGCTAGGCTCCCTTTATTCTGTTAATAAATCCTTGGGTATTCTGGGTTGTGGGTGCGCCGCTTGGGGGAGTCGGCGGCTTTCCTTGTCCGCTGGGCTTGGGTTGCACGTTGACTCTTCTTTTTGTTGGGCATCGACTTTTTTCCCGGCCCGAGATTTCAGATGCTCAGCCATATTTTTGGCGAGCCCTCGGGTCTGGGCCGCGATAACTCCTAGTACTGACACGTTGATCCTTGTGTAGTGCTACACAGGTTTGAACGTAAATTATGTAACAGAAAAAAAATTAAGAAGTAGACAATTAATTATGAGAAAACACAAGTTTTTCCATGTCCTCCCTAAACAACAGTAGCTCACGGAAAGAGTATAAAATACATTTTAATCACACACGAAATTGAACCAAATAAAGGGTGTAGTCAGATTCAATTCAAAACAATACTGATGTACATCTTATCATAATTTAAAATTAATTTGTTAAAATATTCGAAATTATTTCATCTGCGTAAACCCCCACTTCCCTTCGACAATTTTGTATAATATCCATTTTGGACAATGATATGATTTATATAGTATTGTTTTGAATTGAATCTATTTTCACCTCCAATTTGTTTCAATTTTGTGTGTGATTAAAATTTATTTTCTACTTTTCTGTGCGTCAGTGTTGCGAAGGGGAGGCCATTGAAAACTTATTTTTCTCATAATTTATTTTACAATCCATAGTATAGGATGTACATATAACAATGTCACGAAAAAAATTATTTGCTAAGTAATGTACGTTCATGTAGTTTATTGTATAATTAATATTCTTCGGCTACCAGCCCAGTTGATTTTTGACGGTCCGGTTTGATATCAAATGGTTTCTTCGGTTTTTTGTCTGTGTCTAGAGAGTTGTTGTTGTTGAGACCCAGACCGTCCGATCTACCAGAAGTCGGTGTAAGGTAAATGTTTAGACGGCCGGGAAGTGCCACCCAATTTAGACCGGAACCCAGTGGGGGAGGCATCCACAGGGACCGTACCCTCCTTCCCCTACCACCAACCTCTCGGAAGGACATACGGACCCACATGTTTAACGTGATCGTACTCCGCATGAACACGGTGGCAGTTGTGGCAGCGTGCAAATCCAGCGCGCAAACCACTGGGCTACAGCGCCCGAAATGTGCCAACACCACGCGGTGTTCCCAGATGGTCACCCACCCAAGTACTAACCTCACCCGATGCTGTTTGACTTCGGTGATCTAACGAGAACCGGTGTTTTCAGCACGGTAGGGCCGTTGGCATTGTGTCTAGAGAGTGTCACTCCCATTCTGAATAATTCATTTAAAAATATTCCCATAAGAATTAAACAAAATAAAAAAGTCCTAGTGAATAAGTTTCAAACTTGATTGATTATTAACCTAATTAAGCAATTAAAATCCTAACTTATGTAAATATTCCTTTATAATTGTCTAACTCGTTTTGATGTGAATACCATCTTTGCTTGGGGTTTCTGTTGCTGAAATCAGACTGTTAAGTTAAATGTAAAAACGTTGGTCGTTTACACCTCCGAATTTAATAGATGAAACTGTAAATAGTATTTGTTTTCGTTTTGTCAGAAATAAGGTACAGATCATGAATATATAAAAATAATTTCTATATTTATTTAACAATAAATAATTTCAATATTAATATGTATCTGTCCGAACGAGTTTTTCGACTGAAATCTTCTTTATTACTTTCCTTATATACATAATGTATAAGGAAAGTATTGTGACGGGGTCGAAAATTCGAATTCGAGTTTTCGACGGGAGAGCACGTTTCAAGCATCCCTGATTACGAATCAAACATTTTTGAAGTGATGTCTGTGTGTGTGTGTGTGAAAGTATGTGTGTGTGTGTGTGTGCGTGTGAAAGTATGTGTGTGTGTGTGTGTGTGTGTGTGCGTGTGAAAGTATGTGTGTGTGTGTGTGTGTGTGTGTCAGTGAGTCTGTGGAGACGATAACTGACGAACGAATGGACCGATTCGAACCAAATTTGGTACAAAAATCACAATCCGTAAACACTGGAAGCCTATTGTTTTTATACGCAATCGAATGTTCAAAACCCCCCTAAATTTTCGAATGAAATTTTGAAAAGATCGTCAAGAAATCAAAACCACTAATAAAGTTACGCAAATAGACATTTCTTATGTAATTTTTTATTAGAAACCGATTGACATAAATTTTAGAACGCTGACATGAACCGTTCTCGAGATATTGTACATTTTTCAAAAAATTATCAAAGAGTCATATAAAATAAAAAAAAATATTTCCTATTGAGAAACATGTTCACTTTTCATATGTAACACCATGCGATAAATTGGGTGACATCATTCTCGTGGATCTAGCTCGTTCCATTCGTGAAAAAAGATACTTTGAGTAATACTTTTGTATTTGAACGCCAATAGTCATTTATCTGCTGTAAGAATAACTTATTTCTTAGTGCGTAACGCTTGGCGAGATTTTGGCGAAAAATTTGGCGGAATGTCGCCAACTTGGCGACTTTTTGAAATCTTGCCAAATTAACGAAAATCTCGCCAAATGGATAAAAATAACCCTAAATCAATGAAATTGACGACTAATTGTCGAAAATTCAATATCTTGGAAAGAATATTAGTATCTACTACAAGAAAAACCAATTTTTTTACTGTAAACATAGTAAATTCATTACATTATATAAGGAAAGTCATGTGTTGCCCACATCAGATTTTTCTGTGAAAGTGTTTTTATACGAAAGATCCCATTACAAAAACCATAGTATTCACAAAATAAAATTATATCATTTAATGATAAAATGAATTAAGGATTATTAATAACAAAATCCCTCAGAATAAAAAATTAATAAGTTTCAGAGGGCCATTATTAATTTTTTTTTTAACCTCCTGCTGTCATTACAGAGATTTAATGCCACGCTGTTATGACATTTCCCTCGGCACTCTTCCTTCGGCGGATAATTAAGACTGCGATACTAAGATAAGCTGAAATGAATGCATTAATTTTAGGAAGATTAATTGCAGATTTTCGTGAAAGAATGACACGCGATGACATAAACTTGTCAGTCAATAGCCGAAAATGTCGAGAAATCCGACAAAAAAAAAGATGGAAAATTGTTTTCTTTCTACTTTCAGTAAAATAACGTATTTTGATATGAATACCATCTATTAGTGTTAGGAAAAATGTAAGCACTTTAGACGTTGACACCCCCCCCCCCCTCCCCTCGAACCTAATACATAAAAATGCAGATAATTTTTCCTGTTTTGCCAGAATTGAAGTTAAAATTATGAATATATAAAAATAATTTCAATGTTTTAATATTTTAAATAATTTTTTTTCAAAAAACTGCAAAGAAAAGCACCTGTCCTAGCAAGTGTTTTTTTTCCTTTTCATTTTTCTTACTTTCACTCGAAATATCTCCGAAGCTACAAAGATAGAAATAAATAGTAACTGACAAAAATATGCTTTTGGAAATTCAGTTTCTAATTCTATTATTATTTTTATGAAAGTTCTTATAATTTTCGAGCTCTTATGGTCCTGTCAAGTTGAAGAAGATTGAAAATGATCCTTTTTCCAAGACTGCAATGCTTATATCTCAAAAACTAAAAGTGCTAGCTATGAACAATAAGCAAGAATCTGTAGCTCTTTGAAAGCCTTACAAGTGTATATAATTTGATTTTGAATTAAGATTTTAGTTATTAAAGCAAATAGATTATAATTTCGATATTTTAGAATTTCAACATGGGTTTTCCAAATAATACTTTATAATTTCTGTAATACTTTATTATAATTCCTGTAATACTTTATTATAATTCCTGTAATACTTTAAATGTCACTGCTGTTGCAGCTTAATCTGCTTATTTGATTCTTGGGGAAATATGGTTGCATAAGCATGAGATATTTTACGTTGTTTAAAAAAATTAGGAGGTTAAACGAACTTGGGGATTCTAAAGTTATTTAATGATTGGTGAGGTTTGAACAGAATAGATGAAAATATTCGTATTCAAGTACATATTTACGCATGTGTACAAGCACATATGTGTACAAGTACATTGCATTCAAGTACATATTTATATATCGCCAATCAAGTTTATAGATTAACTAGAATGTAAAATCTCCTCAGATATATTACATACGTTTCATGTATACCGAAAACTCTAGTAAAATAATTTGATATTTTGATATGGAGTCAATGGTTGGAGTACGCAGATAAAGTCAGTGCGAAGACTAAAAGTGAGCTAGCTTTTAACAGTTAGAGAGTTATTTGTGACAACTTGAAAGCCTGTAAATGAAATAAATGAGTTTAAAAAAATCGAATAAACTGAGATTTACTGGAGTTTTTGTTTTTTACAATATGTTATTCACGCAAAACCATTTCAGCTCCATCAAACTGGATACCACTGATGATTTTTTTTGTCCTTCCAGACCCTTCAGAAGTCCTTCAGTGACATATAAGACTGAATCTGAACACACTTATAATATTTACCAATGGACAAAATCTAATGGAACCGGGTTTTCAATTTCTCCCCCAGAGGCGTACAAAAGAGTGGGATATCAAAAAGTCCTGAATGTGTCTGTGACAGAAAATTTGCACGCTTATAATATTGACCGCAGGATAGAATCTGATTGAGACAAATTTCAATTAAGACGACTATTACCAACGAAGTGCTATACACTGTGAACATTTTTAAATGTCAATTCCTTCTCATACAGTATTAAATACAACAGATCATATATAATAATGCCACAATCACGAAAAGGTAATTAAACTTGGACTTGAAGACAAAGAAACTTGAATACAAGGTTGCAGTCCTCAGTGATGCACATTCAGATCCCTTTATCAAATTTATAGAATGAGAAATTAACTTTTCGTAATTGTAGCATTATTATATATGATCTGTTGTTGTATTTAATACTGTATTAGAAGGAATAGATGATTAGAAAGAATAGATAAATTTAAAAATGTTCATTAAAAAATAAAAATAGTCGGTATGAATTAAATTACGACAAATGATGGCAGCACCAAAAATATATTGGATTAAAATAAAAAATATATTCTATATTTGAGTATGAAATTTAGTTTTAATATAAGTAAAGCATTGCATTTTATTTTTCAGAATATATTTCGCAACTATTTGAGCAGAATTTCGGCGAAAAATGTGTTCTGCGACAGTTAACAAAGCGCGGATAGGGCAGAAGATTTACTGACTCTCCCCCTTAATTAATGAGTTTTCCCTTTACCATCATCTTCTTACAGTATATTTAAAGTACAGGTATATTGTAAAAAATCTGATGTGGGCAGAACAAGACTTTCCCTACATAATACAAGTACTTTACTTCTTTCAATGCTAAAGAATGATGAACAAGATTCGTGTCACAATGCTTTTAACGTTGAAAAGAATATTGGTATTGGGCGTTTACTTGGATGACAACATGTTGAAAACCCAGACCACACGACCAGCCCGAGGGATTATGGTAGCTAATTGTGTGGCCGGTGGATGACAACATGTGAAATTATTTTAAATTAACTTGTATTTCACGCAAACGAACTTAGATAGATAAATAACTTGGTAATTGGAAATATTGCTAACATCTGCTAAGCAATATACTCCATTATATTAAAATAAGTTAATTATTAATTCGTCAATTTTGAGTCATTTTAGTAATTTTAGTGTAATTTTTGCCGATTTGGCGCCATATGAAAAATGGCCAATTTGACGTTATTTCGTCAAATTAGTCGCCGAGGTCGTTGAAACAATCGCCAAGTTATATATCCGATAATACTCATTTTTATGTAATTTTTGTGACGTATTTATTTGAAAAACTGTCAATATTTTGATAACGGTTGAAGCTAGCTGTATAAAGTTTATGTCATTTGTTTTAGAATACAATATTTCGTATAATATGATTACTTATTTAATATTGTCGAATGATGTGATTTTTTTATGTTTTTATTCAAAAAACCATTAGAAAATTTGTAGGTTTTCAACGCTCGATCGAATTTAAAGCAATAGGCCTCTAGTGTTTCATAGATCGTAATAATCGTATTAAATTTCGTTCGATACGCTCAATTCGTTCGTGAGATATCGCATACACACATACACAGATATCATCTCAAGTATTCGATTCGAGTTTAGGGATACATGAAACGTGCTCTTCCATCGAAAACTCGAATTCGAACTTTTTACAATACATTTCTTATACATTAAACTATATATATACAGGGTGTCCAGGAGGTTCCGGAACGGCGCAATATCTCGAGAAATACACTTCGGATCAAAAAAATAAAAAACACGTATTCAATATTTTTAGAAAAGCTATCCAATGATACCAAAATTTACTGGGGAGGAGGCTCAATTTTGATATCATTGGATAGCTTTTCTAAAAATATTGAATACGTGTTTCGTTATTTTTTGATCCGAAGCGTATTTCTCGAAATATTGCGCCGTTCCGGAACTTTCTGGGCACCCTGTATAATGTACTATTGCTCAATCTGAAACAGGCATTTGTTTGGGTTAATTAGAATTAAATACTCAGACCTGAAGATGAATTTAATTCTGATTAATCATCGAATTTGGGCCGGTCTTGCTCTTTTCTCTTATCGGCATTATGGCCATGGTTTTGCTTCTATGGTGATGTTAATATTACTTGAATTTTTTATTATTACATTTTTCTAATATAATATAATATATATATATATATATTTATATATATATATATATTTATATATATATATATATATATATATATATATATATATATATATATATATATATATATATATATATACATACACACTCGAAAAAAAGTTTCGATGAATCTTGGTCCCTCACCTGAACTTTTCTTGTACCAGATTTCGCGGTTGTACGTTGATAGGATTTTCTGCTGTGGTACACATACACACAAATAGAACACACATACAAACAGTCAGATATTTTTTATTATCATAGAGGTATACAAAATTAACATCACGTAAATAAATACTTTTTATTCTCCTGCAGAGATTCATAATTTAATTATTTTACATCATGTAATTATTTTATATTTACAGCGGTTCGTATTTTTGCAATTACAGTATCCAGTTCGCCATAAAATGGGTTACTTGAATAAATATTCTCACCTCCAGTTTCTGCATTCCATCACTATACTTTATTCCAACCTATCCTTGAAGAGCAAGGAATCAGTCACTTGAATAATATAGTTACTAGAACAATAACTTACTCCCTATATCTATTTTCCAGTTGCAGACTGTCTGCATTGACGAATCCCACGAGAAGGTTGGGTTTTGCAAGAAATCGGACATGTGTGCAAACTGTCGCCAAGACTACGATTAATGCGCGGTGGTGAAACGCGATAAACTTTGGAGAGGCACCAAAATTAACGAATACAAAGACTGGTTTATATATTTTTAGAACGATTTTATTGCAAAAAATAACAGAACCATGAAGGTAAAAGTAAGGAGTTAAAACTTCATGTTATGAAAACGCCAATATCGTTTGAGATAATAATTCAGGTGGCGCTAGGATAAGATAAGTATTCCTGCACTGCAAAATCAGCAAAATTCCGTCGTGTAGGAAGAAAGTTGAATCCTCCAAGATATCCTTCAGCTTAGACATGTCTACTCGGGCTAGACTACGGTAGTTAAATGATAAAAGTTGTGTGCGCCTTCTCGTTTGGTTCCATTATCAATGCAATATCACCTGACGGGGTAGACATTTCGAGATATGTCTCACCTGAATGTTCAGACTCCTAAAATTGGTGGTTTACATGATGTGTCTAACGCGGGTCGGAACAAAAATGTGTCTACATCTCCCTTTGTTTAGTTACAAAAAAAAAATATCATATATTTCTCTATATTAAAATAACATACACTAGAAATTAAAATTAATGTTACTTAAACGTGTAAATTGTCCTTTTGGAAAGAAATAGTAGACGCTTTTGTACTAATTTTCATTAGTACAATAATGTATAATTATATTTTGGGGTCTTTGACTTCTGAAATTTCCTTAAACCATAAAAACTATGCTTTTATAGCTGGTGACTATTATCCATAGTGTATTCATTACTGCAAGGTTAGGTTGAGACAGAGCATAATAAATTTATCTCAGAAAATTCCACTCCGAGTCCATTCTAATCCAACCAGAGTTCCATCTCCGAAAAGTCTTGCACATTTTCTATTTCATCCGTCCTTTTCTACTTCTTGTACGGGGAATGTCCGGCGTCAAGTCGTAGCAGATGCAGACGCAGCAGGACGGAAACCGAAACCAATCAGAGAAAATTCCCCGGCATTCGTTTTTGGGGTCGAAAGCCAACAATCGGTGTAGACGGTACTGCTGCTCACAACGACAACCTTCACGGCAGAGCATCTGGTGGTTTTCAAACCTGAAAGTATATACATAGAAATGAAATTTCACGTACATGACACAATATTGCTAAGTAGACTTTCCAAACTGGAACAAAATGAAATGAATAAATAAATAAGATTATTTATTGAATACAGGAAAATAAAATTGAAACCTGAAACATAAGACATCATTTGATTTCGACCAATCGTACTCTGTAAAACATTCTGCAACCTTTGCTCATTTTTTTCAGCTACTTTGTTGATAATTTCGGCAAACTGATAAGAATAATATATATATATATATATATATATATATATATATATATACATACAGGGTGAGTCGGAATTGTTTTTACAAAAGCAGAGGGGTGATAGTACCCCACCAGACTAGCAATAATTACCATGAAACATAGGGTCGCATTGCACTCTGAGAGGCAGAAAAGAGGCACGTCGAACCGTGTCGAGCCTGACGCAGTCAGCGCTTCGGACGTCATTGTGTACCTGCCTACGCAGTATCTCCTACGCCAGACACGAACGCAGTTACAGTATGCAAATGTCCAGGGAGCAGAATCAGCATAACTGGCTCCTAGTAGGTTCCGGCGATAGCCAATCAGAACACACGTTGCCCTTTAAAAACCGGCACAACTTCAACGCTGCAAGTTTTTCCCACTGGACTTTTTCTTCTGGGGCTACATGAAATCTTTAGTGTACGAGACGCCTGTGGACTCGGCGGAAGATCTCGTCGCGCGCATTGTTGTTGCTGTAGACAACATTAACACAACACCCGGAATCTTCGAGAGGGTGCGTCAGTCATTCCTTCGCCGGTGTGAACGGTGCAACGACACGCGTGGTCGCCACTTTGAGCACTTGCTGTGAGTTTGTCGCTGCACAATAAATCTGTTTGTGCAACGTTTGGTATCGTTCATTCGCTTTCTCAACACTGGTGTACGTGCAGGTTCGTATTCTAATTTTACCCTTTTCTGGCTCTCTGAGTGCAATGCGACCCTATGTTCCTTGGTAATTATTGCTCGTCTGGTGGGGTACTATCACACCTCGACTTTTGTAAAAATAATTCCGACTCACCCGTATACACTGCTGGGCAATTGCTAAGGGCGGATGCCACTAGCACCCATAGCAACCACAAAATGAAAAGAAGCAAAATGTGGAAAGTTAGAATAAATGCAGTAAGATACAGTAAGAAGAGGTGTGCGTATGCAAATTGTTTATTTCCATGCCTGTTTGTCTATGTTTATTTTTCAAAGCATTATACTTACCATTATATCCCAATTAGATATAATTGATTCAGCAATTCTACCTCATTCTTCGGAACAAATATTGTTCATGACGAAAAAGAAACACCCTTACAATAGGAGCGGAAATAGACAGAAAATATACTCCATAACTCGGCTGAAATGCGGAATTAATTTTTTTTTTATACTTGGAATTCTTCCAAATTTGAATATTTACAGTTTATTTTGATTATTTTCCGTCTGTCACAGTTCGAAATCTAGAATTGTTTTTATTCTTATTAAATTTATACATAAAGTGTGATTTTAATTCGGGGTTCAAACTTTAAACTGGGAGTAATCAACAGAGATGGACGAATACTAGAAAATATTCGAATCTCGAATACTTGAAAGTATTCGAGATTCGAGATCTCGAATATAACGTACATGTAACAATAAACAATATATAAAAGTCGTTACTATACTACCGATATATACAAATGTCGTTTTAAGAGTTATGAAAAAATAATCAAACTGTCAGCTCCAATGATATTATAGGGCTCATTCAAAGCACGTAAGAAGGAAGCATCGTGCAGCATTTACAACGTCCGGTGTTCTTACTCACGGGCAATAGGAACTGGATTTTTTGCTTTGATACTGCAAGTTGTGTGCAAAGTTGCTTTTGAAACGAACAATTGTCGGATTTAGAGAGACGTCACATCATAGGGTACCTAAGGGAGGCTAGTTGGTCCAACTGACGTATCAGCCGCCATCTTGGTCGGAGCGATATTGTAATTGCTCAGTGTTGGCAACAGTGGATAAGAGAAGGCACATGTAACCATCGCAGAGGCTCAGGACGCCCCAGACAGACGACTGCTCAAGAGGATCGTGCAGTCAGGAAAGGAGTCACGTCCATACTACTGCCGTCTTCTATCAGCCATTCAAAGGTATATGCCATCGTCCACGCATCCTGTATTAGCGGTTATTATTCGGAGACGACTGGCAGAAGGTGGGATTAGGTCTCGAAGGCCATTAAGGCGTCTACCACTGAACTCTCAACATAGACAAAGCTGTCTGGATTGGTGCCTGGATATCCGATTGGAGGCATGTTCACTAGTTGTGCTGCCAGCCAATCTGACGATTCGCTTGTACGTCAACGATATTTTGCAGCCGATTGTTTTGCAGATTGCTCTGACAGTATCTTCTAATATCACTTTAGCGCTTTCATTTTGACATATATTGATCCAATTTCATAGTTTTGGAAATTTGTTTGCAAACGGGACCAAAATAATTTATTCTACAGATCTGCCTGTTAAAATAATTATGTAACGCCAGAACAGAGATTCTTATACTTCATTTCAGGGGAGAATAAAATTAAATATTTTAATGTAATGTTTTTAATAACAATGTCATTTAGAATACTATAGCTATTTGCACATAATTGTGAATTTGAAGTTTATTTATATTATATATTCCGTTCGACGTATTCTGCTAGTCAGAACACAAGAACATGTAAAAAGTAATGTTTATTAATATTTAAACATGGTTTATATTTTACCAAATAATCAAACGCATTTGCTAGTCATATATTAGTGAAAATATACAGTGAAATAACATCTTAAATAATCCTATTAAAGTTGCTATTGCATATGTTGGGGAATCAGTAAGGGGGTATGCATAAGAGGATTTGTGTTGCAATTCTGGTCTTATCTTTTAAGTACATCCCTGACAGCGGCTGCTAAGTTCAGATTGCTCTACTTTTACAACCATTTATTTAACTTTACGAGGAGTATATTTGTCGCGTTTCAAATCGTTAAGGACCTAACTAACTAGGTTCCACCAATTATAGTGATATAAAATTTGGTATGTCGTCGTCTTTTGCGGTACATTTACATATTTTAGATTCTCAATCTCATCGGGCCAGCCAGTCCTGTGTCCGCCATAGAATTTTAGGCTTTTAGTCGGTCCTGTAAGCCCTTTTAGTTATCATATATATAAATATATGTGAATATATATATATATATATATATACATACATACACATATATATAATATACATACATACATATATATATATATATATATATATATATATATATATATATATATATATATATATATATATATATATATATATATATATATATATATATATATATATATATAAAGCATAGTAAACATAAAAAATTAAAATTATTTCCACAGTTATCCAATTATTCTCCAGAAGTTGGCGCAAAGCAGCACACTCTCCTAAAGTAACATACAAGATTCATATGAAAAAATGAGGGAAATGACCAAATGCAAGGCATAAAATGGTAGAGGGGGATGGCGACCCCTCTTTCCCGTTTAAAAGACTGCTTTTATGCCCGGGCAACACTCACGGTACCAATGCCATGCAGAAGTCATACTTCCGTATATGTGTCAAATCAAAAACACTCGAAAAAGTGCAGAGTAAACAAATAGGAATCAACCAGAATTGCAAGGGAATGAAAAGAATGGAAATGCAGCAAATGCCAGAGTGCCTTATATATAAAAGCAGTTTACGCATGCGTAATACGTTATTTTTACTTTCATCGTTCTATACCTCTGCCATATCCCTTAAATAAGCATTTTCTCCCTTTTTTGTCTTAAATAGGGAATTATAATAACATGTCAGAAAGCCAACTGGATAATTCCGTTTTATTGCCTCCTTCATAATATTCCTATTATGTATGATGCAATCTGACTTGAAAGTATTAATGCGTTGATTTCTTTTGAGGTGACCTATGACGACATTTCTGAAGATGTTTTTGGTCAAATTGGAACTCCAATCTATAATATGATTGATTTCCATATTGAAATTATTTCTCTTGTCATATAAGACGGCAGGGGCGGCATTTCAGCATTCCATTTGGGGGTGCGATATTTATATGTATGAAAATTTACAATATGTAATAAATAAAATGTTGTTAATAGGGGGGGGGGGGAGGTCACAAAATTGAATTGATGTTGAGAAAAATAATTGTTGTTAACATAGTTTTTGTACATTATTGTGTTAACATAATTTGTTGTTAACATAATTTTTCTAAATACAAATATCTATATTTATTTACCTTAGATTGAAGTTTTAAACGCAGGTTCTCAGAGTCTGGAAGAAGAGAAAATTTTTTACAATATCATCATAATCCAGTGGTATATCTTGTTCTATAGCTAAAACAGCTAAAATGAAAGTCTTTCTTGTCCCATTGTACTTCGAAAGTAATTTTTCAGCCTTCTAAGTCACTAAAAAGACCTTTCACAACTGACTGGGCTGATTGGCATAGTCAAAAGCAATTTAACAAATAATGTTATGACAGGAAACACATTTTTTAAATTCCGCTCTTTAAAATAATCCGGCGACTTTTAGAATTGGGATGGTCTGTGTTTTCATTTTTCACCATTGAATAAAACAGCCGCATTTCACACAGCAATTCCTCTTTCTGGAAGTCATATACTTTGCATGTGGTTGAAACATTTTCTTTTTCTTTTTCGACATCTGATCCGGATAATACTGAACTAAGGGCAAAAAAACCAGATATATTGCTCTCATTAAATATTTTCTCAATTTCATTAGATGTTGAATCTATAATTTCATATTTAATATTGATTCTGTGATATGATTTAACATCATCATGGGGATTTTTTTCACCGCCTCCAAACTCGCGTGGAATTTTTTTACGCCTTTTCAGTTTTGGTCCAGAATAAGAATTTTTTTCGCAAAGTCTTGTCACAAAACTCCACACTTGATTGAAATATGCATCAGTGCGAAAAAAACTAACAGTTTAAATAGTAGCTTTAGCCAAAGTTTGCACAGTCTGAAAATTAAAATCAGATGACTGAAGATGCTTTAAAAGAGAGTATTGTATTGATCAAAAACAGTGTTTCAATACAAACAAAGTTAACAAAAATTCGAAAGATGTCATGCATGGTAAAAGGGCTTCGTCACTTCCACCATTGAGAGAATCGTTTTCAGATAATTCTTCCAGTGTTAAAATCACCACTTCAAAATTATCAAGTAGTGCTTTTATGGCTTTAACTCTGGAAGACCACCTCGTATCACTTAGTGATTGTAGAGTTGAAGAGCCTCCAGAAAAAGTATTTGTTGATGAGTGAATCTTTTCGAAAATAGCATGTTTTTTATATGATGTTTCTATGAAAAAATATAATGCATTGAGCTGCTGAAATGCATTTCTAGCAGAAGGAATGGATGAGCATGCACTAACTACACATACATTTAATCGGACACTTGAAATTTTCAAGTGAAAAGGATAACATTACCCCAATCTTTTTAAATTGAAAAGGATTCGTTCCAGCCGGAAGTGGGAACTTCACTGTGAAGGTTGAAGGTTGGCTTTTTTGAAACGCCATAGCGTGAGAAAACTGACCAGTGGACAGTCAATAAAACAAGAGAGAAACCGATAGACGACAAGGAAAAATTTGGGGGCGCGACCGCGCCCCCTCGCGCCCCCTATTTGCCGCCCCTGTAAAGACGGTATAAGTACCATATCTACTGTCATGTTTTAGTGTGATATCTAGAAAATCAACACTATCATCCTCCTTACTTTTATTCTCAATCAATTCCAGTTCTTTTGGATAAAAAGTAAAATGAAATTGGGGTGTATTCTTATATTGCCCAACAAGGACATCGTCAACATAACGAAAGTATGGCATTTCGTGTATATATATATATATATATATATATATATATATATATATATATATATATATATATATATATATATATACATATATAACCATGAAAAACGAATACAAAGTAAAGGGAGGGAAGCCATATGAATTGCATATAAATGGCTGAGAGGGATAGCGACCTCTCATTCCCGTTTAAAGTACTTTTACGTCAGACAACGCCCACGGATACCAATGCAATTCAACGACAGATCCCCGTACCATGTGCAAACATGAAAGCACCAGAATGCAGACAGATAAGGAACGACGAAAAACAATTTTCAGCTACACCACCAACAGTAATGGAACACTCGCAACGCCGCCTTTAATGCATGTCCGTACGCATGCGTACTGAGATAAGATCAAAATGATGTCACATCCCCAATTCTGCATTGAATGAATATTCTTCTTCTTTAAAGAAAGAATTATAAATAACTTTAAGGAAATTCCTTGGGTAATGTTTTTTCATTGCCTCCATCAAAATTTGTTTATTGTTTGTGAGACAATCCTTTTTGAAGGTATTATTATTTCGATTTCTTCTGAGGTGTCCAGTTATGATGTTACGGAAAATGTTCCTAGTTAAATTCGACTTCCATCCTATAATTTGGTTAATCTTCATTTCATAATTATTACGTTTATTGTACATTACTGTATGAATTCCATTTCTATGTTTAAATCTTATGGTTATATCAAGGAAATTTACTTCGTCTTTTACATTATTAGGGTTTTTAATTAGTTCCAATTCCGGTGGATAAAAGTCAAATTCAATTTCAGGAGTATTAGCGTAATGTCCCAAAATCACATCGTCCACAAATCTGTAATATGGAATCTCGTATAAAACGTGATTATTCCTTTCAAAATAGGTTAAATAGATGTCAGCTAGGACTGACGAACATCCGCCGCCCATGGGAATTCCTTTAATTTGTTGAAAAAATACCTCACCGTTATACAGTATGTTCTCAAATAACACCAGGTGAATTAGATCCATATATCTACGTAAAGTTATTACACTTTTGAGATTATATTCAGAATGCACCAGTAAAAGTATTTTATACAATTTATTAAGATCAATGTTATTGAAAAGGTCCCGGAAGTCATAGCTGCTGAACTGTAAATCTTTATTGCAATATTTTAAGCGTTTAATAACTTCATAGCTGTTTTTAATGATTATAGAATTTTGTTCCAATATAGCTTTATAAGCTGGTTGAAGTATTTTCATTAATTTTTTGTTAGCTATCGTAATATATGTATTACAACCAACTGTAACAGTACGGAATTTTACTGGTGTTTTATGCAGCTTCGGAATAAGTACTAAATAAGGAAAGGTTACCTTTTTTATATTGATGTCGATTCTTTTATATAAAGCAGTGATCTTGTTTGACATTATAGTTAAATTATATGGCAAAGGTTTGTACATAGTGCTTTCCATATAAGACTGCTTTAAAATTTTAATGTAATAAGGTTTGCAAGTAAATGCGTAATTTGATATCACTTTGTCAGTATATGTGATTACGAAACTATCCCTTACTTCCCTGATAGAAGTGGGAATGATGGAAATTTGCTGATGTTTGAGTTTGCTATGATATTGACTGGTGAACCGGTTCAGTAAATTGAATTTCCATTCATCAAATGCTTTGATGGGCAAACTATGTTTAATAGCCAATTTGTATATGAAAGACTCTACATCGGCATTAAATTCCTCTGTCACATATTCATATTCCTGACTACGGAATTTTGTACCCTTTTCAAATATATTTCTCAATGGCAAATCATTGATCACATTCAGATTTCCTGTAATTATGTGATGATGGTGCTTATCCATTAAATTACTAAGATGACATTTACATTCACTACCATTCATCAGTGATAAATTTTTGCTTAAATGGTTATAGTTATATAATTTACGTCCATATGGACGTACAAAACGATATGTAAGTTTAACATTGATGTTAGCAATAGGGATCATTTCATTCAGTTGATTAAATATAAGCTTGAAAGGTATTTTATCAAATGTCTTATTTTTGAAGGTGGTAATCATATATTCATTCTGTATTTCTTTAACGGGATGACATTTCAAATTGACATATGATCTCTGAGCTTTCAACTTCATAAAATCAAGCAATACGGCAAATTGATGATGTTTTATATTATTTTGATCTATATACGCTATATGTTCGATGATATATAGATCAAAATAATATAAAACATCATCAATTTGCCGTATTGCTTGATTTTATGAAGTTGAAAGCTCAGAGATCATATGTCAATTTGAAATGTCATCCCGTTAAAGAAATACAGAATGAATATATGATTACCACCTTCAAAAATAAGACATTTGATAAAATACCTTTCAAGCTTATATTTAATCAACTGAATGAAATGATCCCTATTGCTAACATCAATGTTAAACTTACATATCGTTTTGTACGTCCATATGGACGTAAATTATATAACTATAACCATTTAAGCAAAAATTTATCACTGATGAATGGTAGTGAATGTAAATGTCATCTTAGTAATTTAATGGATAAGCACCATCATCACATAATTACAGGAAATCTGAATGTGATCAATGATTTGCCATTGAGAAATATATTTGAAAAGGGTACAAAATTCCGTAGTCAGGAATATGAATATGTGACAGAGGAATTTAATGCCGATGTAGAGTCTTTCATATACAAATTGGCTATTAAACATAGTTTGCCCATCAAAGCATTTGATGAATGGAAATTCAATTTACTGAACCGGTTCACCAGTCAATATCATAGCAAACTCAAACATCAGCAAATTTCCATCATTCCCACTTCTATCAGGGAAGTAAGGGATAGTTTCGTAATCACATATACTGACAAAGTGATATCAAATTACGCATTTACTTGCAAACCTTATTACATTAAAATTTTAAAGCAGTCTTATATGGAAAGCACTATGTACAAACCTTTGCCATATAATTTAACTATAATGTCAAACAAGATCACTGCTTTATATAAAAGAATCGACATCAATATAAAAAAGGTAACCTTTCCTTATTTAGTACTTATTCCGAAGCTGCATAAAACACCAGTAAAATTCCGTACTGTTACAGTTGGTTGTAATACATATATTACGATAGCTAACAAAAAATTAATGAAAATACTTCAACCAGCTTATAAAGCTATATTGGAACAAAATTCTATAATCATTAAAAACAGCTATGAAGTTATTAAACGCTTAAAATATTGCAATAAAGATTTACAGTTCAGCAGCTATGACTTCCGGGACCTTTTCAATAACATTGATCTTAATAAATTGTATAAAATACTTTTACTGGTGCATTCTGAATATAATCTCAAAAGTGTAATAACTTTACGTAGATATATGGATCTAATTCACCTGGTGTTATTTGAGAACATACTGTATAACGGTGAGGTATTTTTTCAACAAATTAAAGGAATTCCCATGGGCGGCGGATGTTCGTCAGTCCTAGCTGACATCTATTTAACCTATTTTGAAAGGAATAATCACGTTTTATACGAGATTCCATATTACAGATTTGTGGACGATGTGATTTTGGGACATTACGCTAATACTCCTGAAATTGAATTTGACTTTTATCCACCGGAATTGGAACTAATTAAAAACCCTAATAATGTAAAAGACGAAGTAAATTTCCTTGATATAACCATAAGATTTAAACATAGAAATGGAATTCATACAGTAATGTACAATAAACGTAATAATTATGAAATGAAGATTAACCAAATTATAGGATGGAAGTCGAATTTAACTAGGAACATTTTCCGTAACATCATAACTGGACACCTCAGAAGAAATCGAAATAATAATACCTTCAAAAAGGATTGTCTCACAAACAATAAACAAATTTTGATGGAGGCAATGAAAAAACATTACCCAAGGAATTTCCTTAAAGTTATTTATAATTCTTTCTTTAAAGAAGAAGAATATTCATTCAATGCAGAATTGGGGATGTGACATCATTTTGATCTTATCTCAGTACGCATGCGTACGGACATGCATTAAAGGCGGCGTTGCGAGTGTTCCATTACTGTTGGTGGTGTAGCTGAAAATTGTTTTTCGTCGTTCCTTATCTGTCTGCATTCTGGTGCTTTCATGTTTGCACATGGTACGGGGATCTGTCGTTGAATTGCATTGGTATCCGTGGGCGTTGTCTGACGTAAAAGTACTTTAAACGGGAATGAGAGGTCGCTATCCCTCTCAGCCATTTATATGCAATTCATATGGCTTCCCTCCCTTTACTTTGTATTCGTTTTTCATGGTTATATCCTACTTCAGTTTTTTGAGCGGCATTGCGCCTTTTTCTGAGTGGTATTATATGTCTAATGTTATATATTAAACGTATCTTTTATAGTTGTATATTTATATACATATATATATATATACATATATACATACATACATATATATGCATACATATATATATGCTATTATTTGTAAAAAATTCTATATTCAATATCTGCTAGATTATTTAAAAAATAATAGTCTCTTTAAAATTGATTCACACTCTCTTAATAGTTAGGTCGGACGGTCTGGGTCTCAACAACAACAACACTCTCTTAATAGTATCAAATTGAAAATTATCAATATGTATAGTGATTTAGATATTAATAATAAATTTTTGACATTTCCATATATTGTGCTTATACCTAAATTTCATAAAAATCCTATTAAATTTAGAACTGTAACTAGTGGTCATAATTCATACTCTACTACTGCTAGTAAATTATTACTAAATTATTTAAATGCACTAAATAGTAATTTACGAGATTCTTGTGATAACTACATTATTCTAAATAACAGTAAAGAATTAAAAAATATATTAAAAACACTTGGTAAAATAATAGGATTTCAAACTTTTGATTTTAAAGATTTATTTAATAATATTAAGATCACTGATCTATATGATGTCATTTTAGCTTTATATAATGCTTATATTACTTCTCATTCTCATCTTACTAAATTTACCAATTTTCCTAAGCTTCTCCATTTTGTTCTTTTCAATAATTATATCTTTCAAGGTAATAAATTGTACTTACAAGTCTCAGGTGTTCCTCAAGGTGGCTGTAGTAGCAGTATGTTAGCTAATTTATACCTACATCATTATGAAAAATTCTTTACTTCAACAGATTATAAAATTTACAGATATGTAGATGATCTGATTTGTCTTGTATTTACTGATAACTATGTCATAGATATAGATTTCTATCTGGATAATTTGGAATTAATACCTAATGAAACTTCTATTAGTAATAATATTTATTATTTGGATTTAAATCTAATTATAGAACCTGCTCATGGGATAGTTACTAATTTATATGATAAAAAAGATTTTTTTAAATTTAATATTAATAAATTATTACCTTTTAATTCCTGCAACTCGATTCAATTGTTTAGAAATATTATACTTAATCAACTTTTTAGAATTTATAGATTATCAGATAAAAAATTTCATGCTTTGCACATTAATAACCTCAAAATTACCAGTAAAATGTATAAATATCCTGCATATTTAGTAAATGGTATAGTTAATAAGTTTCGATTAGTCTAAAATTCTCTTATTATCTTATTTTAGCAGTACTTATTCATTCTCTTGAAATTATATTTTCATCTTTTTATCTTAAAGCTTTAACTGTTGAATATCTCTTTTTATTGCTTTTACGCAGTACAGTTTTTATTACTCTCTTTGGCAACAGCAAATCACATCTTTTCATTTCTCCATATGGCAACATTGGTCTAGCCATATTTTGCTTGTCATGGTTGCTCTAATGAAATGCATTTCAAGGTATTTATGTTTCCTTTATTGTTCCAATCTATATGCTTGTCGTCCATATAACACAAGTTTATAGATAAAATCTATCTTGTGTTTCAGAAACAAGCATTTTTGTGTTCATTTCGAAGGGATATATGGACCCGAAGAGAATTTTTTCGAAATGAACTTATCGTAAGCCTAAATCTCTTCCATGTGCAAGCTTTTTTGCTTAATTTTTTGTTTTCTTATTTGCATTCCTCATTTTTGAAATTTGTTGATTGTCTTTGTCTTTATGACCTGCATTACGCTTTATTATTTCCTCTTTATGTCTTAATTTCTTTTATTTCTTTGTATTTTGTAGAAAATTTTGGAATAGTGTATTATGAGTTACTACATACATTCTAACTTTGGATTTACTAATTTATATTTATATATATATATATATATATATATATATATATATATATATATATATATATATATATATATATATATATATTTATATTTATATATATATATATATATATATATATATATATATATATATATATATATATATATATATATATATATATATATATATACATATATATATACATATATATATATACATCATACATATATATATATATATATATTTATATATACATATATATATTTATATATATATATATATATATATATATATATATATATATATATATATATATATATATATATATATATATATATATATATATATATATATATATATATATATATATAATTTGGGGGCTCAGAGACAAAACTCTGGTGATCCGTATATAAGACAAGTTCTGGTGAAATAATGCATAAATCCAAATTAAGACAAAACAAGAAAGATCAATCATGCATAAAGCATTGAGTATGAAACACTTTCCAACTTCTATGCAATTTTATTTAAACACCTCTAAAATGCGATACATTCCTCGGCAATATTTTTAAAATTATCGCAATACTACATTAATTTATTATACTTGAAAACTTAAAACTTCATCGAAAAAATGAACTTCATTCAAATGACGGCATTGAAATATAAATTGCCTGGTGGTTAAAACATATCTGAAATGCGATACATTCCTGGGTAATATTTTTAAAATTATTATAATACTACAATAATTTATTATATTTGGAAACTTCATCGAAAACAAATGAAATTTATTCAAATGACGTTATCGAAATATTACACGTCTGGCTCTCTTTATAAAAGCAGCATTTCATTCATAAACATTTTTCCATTCATTTCATTCATCACAATACTATAACAATTTATTTTATTTAAAAACTTAAATCCATGGAGGTACAAGTAATTTAACTCTATGCTTAAAATTTCATCGGAAAAATCGTTTGCTTTTCTACGTAAAAGGAATTAATGTTTCATTCATATCAGCTATATTGCAGAATCTATGAGATAAATAATTTTCCGTTAAAGAAATGCAGCAATTCTTATACAACTCATTCTACATCTTTGGATATTTACATTATCCATAAGTGAAAAGTAGGCTTCGTTGTAGAAATAATCAAAGTTGGATGATCATTTAAACTCAACTATATTGTAATTGCGCTGTTTCAATATGTAGATGCACAGAATTTAATCAAAAATAAAGCGGTTTTAGGACGGATACAACACTAAATATGAATTAAAAAGAACTTTAAAAATAACGATTTTGACACAAGATGGATGTCATATTTTATTTTAAAGTGGATCACGTGATCTCTTCATTTAATGGTCACGTGATCTCTCCATATAAAGGGTGCCATTATTATTTTAATTTTTATTTAAAGAAATACTGAATATATTTTGGTGAAATTTTTTTTATATATTTTATGGGATAATTCGAATATTTCACAAAACTTTCGAAGCAATTTGTGAATTTTAAATGCGCTTAAAAAATGTTTGAAAAATTAGGTCCCATAGGGTTCAATGTATTTCATTTTTTCAACCCGGGTTCAATCCAAAACTAATTGGGTGATATTATTCATTTATATTCCCATTGGTCCCACAGACCGTCTAAACAACATACTAAAATTTCATTTTGATAAAGTCATTTTTATGGCAGTTATCGTGCTAACAGACAGACAGACAGACAGAATGAACAAAGTCATAAACACTTTTCAACTATGTTGTAAAGTGTTAAAGTCATAAACACTTTTCAACTATGTTGTAAAGTGTTAAAGTCATAAACACTTTTCAACTATGTTGTAAAATATTAACAAAACAAAAAGGCCTTACGACGCAAAACAATTACTACAATTACGAATCAGCGTCAATAGCAATCCTAAACAATGTCATTCTCCGGGTCAATCAATAACTCATTTCCCCGAGGTGTAGTTACGGTCATAGAGAACTTTTGTTTTGACGATTATGTCATACAGAAATAAGAAGAGAAGATAGAGAATCCAATCACGTATGCCTCTTTTTCTTTTTACGTCGCTCCGTGAAAAAAAAAAAATCTGATGTGGGCAACACATGACTTTCCTTATATAATGTAATGAATTTACTACTTTTACAGTAAAAAAATAGGTTTTTCTTATAGTAGATACTAATATTCTTTCCAAGACATTGAATTTTCGACAATTAGTCGTCATTTTCATTGATTTAGCTTCATTTTTATCCATTTGGCGAGATTTTTGTTATTTGGCAACATTTCAAAAAGTCGCCAAGTTGGCGATATTTCGCGAAATTCGTCGCCAAAATCTCGCCAAGCGTTATGCCCTAAGAAATAAGTTGTTCTTACAGCAGATAAATGACTATTTGCGTTCAAATACAAGAGTATTACTCAGAGTATCTTTTTTTCATGAATGGAACGAGCTAGATCCACGAGAATGATGTCACCCAATTTATCGCATGGTATTACATATAAAAAGTGAACATGTTTCTCAATAGGAAATATTTTTATTTTATATGACTTTTTAATATTTTTTTTGAAAATTGCACAATATCTCGAGAACGGTTCGTGTTAGCGTTCTAAAATTTATGTCAATCGTTTTCTAATGAAAAATTACATAAGAAATGTCTATTTGCGTAACTTTATTAGTGGTTTTGATTTTTTGACGATTTTTTCAAAATTTCATTCGAAAATTTAGGGGGGTTCTGAACATTCGATTGCGTATAAAAACAATAGGCTTCCAGTGTTTACGGATTGTGATTTTTGTGCCAAATTTGGTTCAAATCGGTCCATTAATTTGTCAGTTATCGTCTCCACAGACCCACTGACACACACACACACATATTTTCACACACACACACACACAGACATCACTTCAAAAATGTTTGATTCGTGATCAGGGATGCTTGAAACGTGCTCTCCCGTCGAAAACTCGAATTCGAATTTTCGACCCCGTCACAATACTTTCCTTATACATTATGTATATAAGGAAAGTAATACGATCATTGTATTAGTAAATAAATGGATAATAAAACGGTGACGAAGAAAATTGTTGTAAAGTGAAACAAGTTAATGAAATTAAAGAATAGTGTTTATATCATTTTTGTTAAAAGTACTTACAAAGCGTTCAGTTATTTGAGAATAGTATTTAAAAATATTTAAATATTTCAAGATTTTCTTGTTTTTAGATAAAAAAGTGAAATACCCCAAGAACTGCGCAGTTAATAATTTTGCAAATTATTTTATTTGATTTCAAATTAAAAACAAATACATGAAATGGCAATTTTTGCAACAAGTATACATATATGCATATGTTTTATGATTATTTTTAATTTACGATAAAGGAAATTGTTTTAAAAATGGAAGGTGTTCTCTTTGTTTGCGCAAAATTTAACGAAATTTGGAGCTTCCGCTTGCTCTCCTTTGACAATCACATGTACACATACATACAGATAGATTTTCAATTATATATATATATATATGTATATATAATTTTATGGATAAGTTCAGAAGTTAGGATTTAAATTTATAAATAAAATATTTTTGAAAGTTTATTGGTAACTATTTAAATGCATGATTTTTTAATGATCAATTAATTTTGAATAATAATTGGTTACAATTATTTTCTACTTGAATAAATTACTCGGCTTTGCCCAGATCATAAATAAGCGTCTGTACTTAATAAGTGCATGATACTCAAATAATACAGAAGCAGATAACAACATACTCAATTTCCATATCGTCTGTTTTGAACAAAATTCATTCTCACGATAAAAATAAAATCAGTTTAAACGTAGAATAGCTAAAAAATAAATTCGAAATTAAAGAAACAATAACAAGAAAGATCACTCAAGCATAAAACATTGATTATGAAATACTTTCCTACTGAAACACAATTTTATTTAAACATCTGTAAAATACGAGACATTTAGCACTCATTTTTTAAAAAATTGTCACATTATTATAATAATTTATTATACTTGGGAACTTAAAACTTTATCAAAAAAGTTAATGCTATAAATCTTCTGCTTCTCTATGTAAAATCAGTGAATTCATATCACTTATATTCCAGACTCCAGAAGTTAAATAATTTTAAGTGATAAAATTTCAGCAATTCCTATCCAACTCATCTTACAATTGCTTGATTTGTTTACATTCTGCATGCTATAGAAATTAGGCTTCGTTGTAGGAATAATCAAAGTTTAGTGATAATTAAAAATAAAAAATATTGAAACTGCGCTGGCATAGAAATTAGATACACAGATAATACACAAAAGTAAAGCAGTTTTAAGACGGATGAACACTAAATACAAATTTAAAAGATCTTCAAACACCACGAACTTTACACAGCGAAAAATAAATGGATGCTATATTTTATGTTACAATAAGCAACGTGATCTCTTCAGATATCATGGATGTAATTGTTATTTCAATTTTTATTTAAAAACTACCTATCACATTTTGTTGAAATTTTTCTTACACATTTTACGTGATAGTTACGTGATAGTTACTTACACATTTTACGTGATTTCCTGTAATTTTCGAAGTAATTTGTGCATTTTATCTCCGATTAAAAAATGTGTTGTTGTTGAGATCCAGACCGTCCGACCCACCAGAAAGGTGTAAGGAAACAGTTTGGACGGCCGGGAAGAGCCACCCAATTTAGACCGGAACCCAGTGGCTTAAAAAATGTATGAAAAATTATGTCCCATAGGGTTCAGTGTATTTCATTTTTCAACCCGGGTTAATTCCAAAACTAATTGGGTGATATTATTCATTTTCCTTCCCATATGTACCACAGACCGTCTCTACAATATACTAAAATTTCATTTTGATAAAGTCACTTTTACGGCATTTATCGTGCGAATTGACAGATTGAACAAAGACAGACAGATTGAACAAAGTCTTAAACACTTTACAACAATGTTGAAAAGTGTTAAAAATATAAAATAAACCCGAGTTGCACTTTTCCGGATCCTGAAGTGCCTATCAAATTTTCTGGTCGTCAAATTTCTTGCTACAGAACGCACAGATAGACAGACAGACACACACTGAGAATTTTCCTTTATTTTGCAAGATAAAACAAATGAGAACTGCAAATTACGATGCACTTTTTAACACTTTACAACATAGTTGAAGAGTGTTTATGACTTTGTTCATTCTGTTTGTCCGTTACCACGATAACTGCCGTAAAAATGACTTTATCAAAATGAAATGTTAGTATGTTGTTCAGAAGGTCTGTGGAACCTTTGGGAATATAAATGAATAATATCACCCAATTAGTTTTGGATTGAACCCGGGTTGAAAAAATGAAATACACTGAACCCTATGGGACCTCATTTTTCAAACATTTTTTAAGCGGATTTAAAATTCAAAAATTGCTTCGAAAGTTCATTAAATATTCAAATTATCCCATAAAATATAAAAAAAACATAATTTAGCAAAATATATTCAGTAGTTTTTTAAATAAAAATTAAGATAATAATTACACCCTTTACATGGAGAGATCACGTGACCCATTTCAAAATGAAATATCGTATCCATCTTGTGTCAAAATCGTGATTTTTAAAGTTCTTTTTAATTCATATTTAGTGTTGTATCCGTCCTAAATCCGCTTTTATTTACTTAAATTATGTGCATCTACATATTGAAACAGAGCAATTGCAATATAGTTGAGTTTAAATGATCAACCAACTTTGATTATTTCTACAACGAAGCCTACTTTTCCCTTATGGAGAATGTAAATACCAAGAGATGTAGAATGAGTTGTATAATAATTGATTCATTTCTTCAACGCAAAATTATTTAGCTCATGGAGTCTGCAATATAGCTGATATGAATGAAGTATTCATTGATTTTGCAAAGAGAAGCAAACGATTTTTCGATGAAGCATAGAGTTAAATTACTTGTACGTCCATGGTCTTAGGTTTTTAAATAAAATAAATTATTATAGTATTGTGATGAATGAAATGAATGGAAAAAAAATATGAATGAAATGCTGCTTTTATAGAGAGAGCCAGGCGTGTTATATATCGATGACGTCATTTGAATAAATTTCATTTATTTTTGATGAAATTTTCAAATATAATAAATTATTGTAGTATTTCGATAATTTTAAAAATATTACCGAGGAATGTATCGCATTTTAGAGATGTTTAAACAAAATTGCATTGAAGTTGGATAGTGTTTCATAATCAATGCTTTATGCATGATAGATCTTTCATGTTTTATCATTCTAATTATTTTAATTGGTGCTATAATTTTATATTAGTAATGGGATCACAACACAAAAATCAATAATAGGCTGGATAAGCCCGCCAGTTGGACAGTCCTTGGCTAGATAGAAACAGAAAACATACACATATATATACTAAATACGCATTATAAAACTTATATTATAATACATATTATATACTGAATAATATGTTATATACTGAACAAATATGTAATATAAATTATATACTGAACACATTATAAAACACACTTACGCGCATTTTTCGAAGTGGACATACTGTTCAAAGGGATGGACATTAAGAAGTGCTAAAGTCTCTCCTCTTGTGTTGTTCGCCCAGTAAGGAGCGATTACCTCATTTTTCACGGGACAGGCGTTTCTGAAATAGATGAAAGAACAAACAGTGATCATAAAGTTCTATAATTCGACAATAAATTTAGTAACTGAACTAAATCATGTTCCCGTTTCAGCAGTTGCTATCGTTGGTTTCGTTCGCTGAAACAAGAATTCTTTACAATGGCATCCGGAAATTAACCCTATTAGATAGAATTAAATAAAGAAATATAATGTGGTTAATACGTCACTTTTCCTACATAATGCAATAATTTTGCTTGTTTCAATGCGATATAATGATTGACAAGATCCACGTTACAATGTTCTAACGTTGAACAGTATACTGATATTGGGCGCTTTTCTGGATAATATCATGTAAAATTATTTTGAAATACCAAATAATCTTATATTTCGTGCAAATTTAACTTAACAATTGAAAATATTATTAACATCTGCTAAGCAGTATACGCCATTATATAAAAATATGTTAATTATATTTGCATTCATGAAGTCGTTTTCGTAAATTTGGCGTCATTTTTGCCAATTTGGCGACATTTTTGTCAATTTGACCCCACATTAATCGTACCAAATTACGTTCGAAATGATCCATCTGTTCGTGAGATATCAAATACACAATCTCACGGATACACACACATACCTCCCTACACACACACACAAATAGCACTTCAAAACGTTCGATTTGTGTTCGTGGATGCTTGAAATGTACTTACTCTTCCACCAAATAGTCGAATTCAAAATTTCGAGAACCTAAAAACAATTTTCCTATACATATACATTAAACTATGTATCTAAAGAAATAAATCACCGAAACTGCTGAAAAAATAAATAAAAAGTAAAATGTTTGTTAACCCATTAGTGCCTAGTGTCCCATCCATTATAATGGGACGCTGGGCAATAATGGGTTAAAAATGCATAATAAAACATATAATATAATGGCATTGGCTGCTTTCAGAAGACAAAACAATCAAGAGTATTTTATACATTGGTATTCTGTACAGTAATTTGAAAAAGTGTTTTAAAAAGGTTTTTTTGACAATAGTTTATCTTCATATAGTCTACTTCCTTCATCTTTGCTATATACTGTATGTTTTTATATATTAATTACAAGTATTTTTTCAATAATTTTTACTTTTCACTGCAATAATCAAACAGCATAATTTCAAGAATGAGCAATTTATGCACGTTATTATGGTTTGCCGAATGGCAAGAAACATAGGCACATGCTCAACGATTTGGGTTTGTTTGCGTAATTTGCTTTTAATAAAGTAAGAAATTACATTATTTTAAAATATTTTTTTGCAATAATAACACTTTATACATAATATTTTTGTCTTATTATAGTTTTAGCTGATTAATTAAATCTTAAACCAGAGTAAAAGTTCTATATGTTCACCGAAAATACTCCGCAAGCATACAGTTAGGCCTAACCGACATTTAGAGCTTCCGCCATTATTCTCCGGTCACATGAGGAAGACAATATTAAAACCGATTTAATGAGATGATTTTGAGTCATTTCACTAAGGTAAAGAATACTATATAAATTTATACTACAAATATTCTTTTTGAAGATATCTTTGACATAACAAAATCAAACTTTTCAAGCTTTTTTACACTTATTAACTTTCACACAGGAAGAACACTTTTACACTTATTACCTTCGGCCACACAGGAAGCTACCATTAGCCTATGGGTTGGTCGTGTGGTCTGGGCTTTCTACTTATTAACTTTCAGTGAAGAATAATTCGTGATTTTTCACAGGTGCTTAATCGCTTTTAATAATTCTACTTTAAGATAGTCGGTAGTTGTGGAAAATTTCGCCAAATATGGCACTCATGCCCGCTAAAGAGACGTCACGCTAAAAATAACATTTTCGTGTTCTGGATGTCCCAAATTGTGTAGATCCTTCGAAAACTCCTGTTGTGATTTTCGACATGATTCCAAATCTTTTCCTATTATACACTACCATGTATTACACGGAAATAAAACGGTACGTGCATATCATCTACTAATACCCTTTTAGCGCTCAGATCTGCCTGTGAAAATGATTTTGTATAGCGAGAACACAGATTTATAGAATTTATTTTAGGAGAATTAATTCAAATATTTTAATAGAATGTTGAATGTCATTTGAAATACTACAGGAATTTGCCCATAATTATGACTTTTAATTTACTTTATATTTTATATTTCGAAGAAAAGGTATACCGCTAGTTTTAAATAAATTGGAAGAATATCACAAAATATACTCAGCATTGTCTGATAAAGGGATGCTTTGAAAATACTTTGACCATAAATATGTGAAAACCATTGTGTAGGATTTATACCGATCATTTTGTGAGATATTGGAAGTTTTATTTTTCCTCAAGCAGTGCTATATGTCGAACAATTTGAAAAAATTCGATGATATTTCGTAGCCCAAAAATATAAGAGCCCAGCACATTCCCCAAGCGGGCAGCAGAGCAACGCCTGACATCTTGTATGATGAACGCAGAGGCCCGAATTCTTTTTAAGAACTTAGTTTAAATGATCTAATCCGCTTCAGATCATTTACTTAAGATCCGGAATGAACTCTAAAAGCAAATAGACAGTCGTTTTATACATATAGAGATTTCCATAAAATTTTCTGGTAGTTATATATTTCTTATTATACTCTAAATTGTGTTCTTTAAATAATTCACGCAAATAGTTGTTGAAATACAGTCTAATATCTTATGATCACTAAAAAAATATTACGTACAATATTATAAAGTAGTCTAATATCTACTTTCTTATTTTTAATTTGAGCTAGAGGAAAGTATGGTGATAGTGATTGATTTGTACCATTTTTTTTAATAGATATGTTTTCAGCAGTTGATAAAGCAAACTTCATACTTTAACCGATGCAGCCTAAGAAGAATATGGTGATCGTGATTTAATCACAAGTCGAGTTTTCACCGTAAATACATATGTGGTGCCTCTAGATACCAGAAATCCTTTTTGCCGATCTGTGTGTGTGTATGTGTGTGTGTGTGTTTGTGACAAATCTTTTGCCTTTCGTAATTTCGAAAACCCCTGAAGCGATTTGGATTGAAATTTGGTGGCAAATATCACATATTATGTGGATGTGAACGCAGAGAAGAAATTTCTGAAAAATGTAATATAGTTTCTGTCTACATGAAGAAAAGCAGCTATCGTCTTCGTCGCTGTATGACAAATTTCGCGTTCCTCAAATTTCTTCTCTATCTCGTACCACGAAAACTATATAGCATACAAAAGTTGGGGAAATAGGCTGAAATAAACCGTCTTTTGATTTAAACTTTAGTTTAAGGAATATGTAATGTCAGGTTAAATACAGAATATTTGAGCTGTGTCTTGGACAGACTAACCGTAGCAAGACCGCACGAATTTTTGCAGGCAGGTACCTACATAGCAGAATTCTTGCAAGACGGGGCCCATTTTTTTATATTTCAATATAATTTACGAGTTATTCTACTTTTTATGCTTCTTTGAAGTGAAACATTTTCTTCTGTACGAAAGCATTCCTAGTTTCTTTGTATCATATCGCAAAAATTTTTGGGTTTGTTTGCGTAATTCGCTTTTAGTAAAGTAAGAAATTATATTATTTTAAAATACCTTTTTGCAATAACACTTTATACATAATATTTTTGTCTTATATAATAAGACAAAAGTTTTAGCTGATTAATTAAATCTTAAACCAGAGTAAAAGTTCCATATGTTCACCGAAAATTTTCCGTAAGCGTACAGTTAGGCCTAACCGACATTTAGCCCTTCCGCCGTTATTCTCCAGTCACACGAGGAAGACAATATTAAAACCGATTTAATGAGATAATTTTGAGTCATTTCAATAAGGTAAAGAATATTATATAAAATTTATACTACAACTATTCTTTTTGAAGATATCTTTGGCATAACAAAATCAGTATACAAAAGTATGAAATACTATACAAAAGTATGAAATTTGAAACATTTGTAGGGAAATGATTTGAGAACAAACACGCTGAAATAAGTCGTTTTTCGATTTAAACTTTAGTTTAACTTAAAACAGCTCACGAAACGAATTACACGGATTAGTGAGCGTAGCGAGCAGGGGATAAAGCGTTGTGTAATTTTCGAAACTTCTAAAGCTATTTAAACCAAATTTTGGGTATTGGTACTATTATATTGTGTAGATGTGAATGCAGAAAGGAAATTTTTAAAACTATATATACAGAGGCTATTTATATATTTTTAAAACAAATTTAAAGTAATTTAATTAAGGTTTGAATTAATAATATTTATTTCTTAAATGTTCTATCTGATGGCCCTTTCTCTGGACTAACATTCTACATCTTGATTTCAAATATAAGTGAGTTTTTCGTAAAGTTATGAGTGGCATTTTATTCCACTCCTTTTTCATAGTTTTTCAAAGTCTATTTATTGTTTTAGGTTTGCGTTCAGAAAAGTTCTCTTTTAAACAATCCAAAAGCACAATAATCTATTGGTGACACATCAGTGGACTTTGAAGGAATATCATCAGCAAAGGGTATATCTGTATCTTTTGTCACTTTTCAAGAAACTTAGTGGTAGCTTTTGATGTGTGACTGGTATTTTATCCTGATCAAGTTATTTTATTTGATCAAGATCCTGATCAAGTTTTACTCAACTCCTGATCAAGTTCTATTCAACTCCTGATTAAGTTCCACTGGTATTTTATCATGATCAAGACTTTGTGGATGGGATGGGATTTCTTCTTTAAATAGAGGAGTTAAAACATTATCTCGTTAATATGTCGAATTGATTTTGACATATCGTTCGACTTCTCTTAACTGTAATTCACCGTTGTTCGAAAAGCCAGCAATAATCATGAATCCTTTACATTAACTTTCTTTTAATTCTTGGAACCAAGATTTTAGGTCTTTTTCCCCTCTTTTGAAATAGAAAATAGCTCTTTTTCTGTTACAGTCATTTAAATAGATCCATGTTTCATCAATTGTCACAATATATTTCCATCTGTCACAGTCTACATGATTTTCACAGATAATTCTACACAGCGTTCTGTGCTTAGTCATATATCTAGGCGAATGTTATGCTTTTTAGCTTAAGATTTAAATCTTTATTATCCTTGTTTGTGATAAAGAGGTATTTAAAGACACTGCAATTGTTGTCTTCTATAAGTCTCAATTTTTGGGAGCTTTCATTAGAACTGACAATTCCAATCCTTCCACGTGGGCAAAAAATTCGCTTACAAGTTCGTTTACAATTTGTAGAGGATTATCTAAATATTAGCAAACACTAGGAACGCACAAAAGGTGTATATAGAAAGCAATAAATGCATATGAGGAAGTCGTATCATCAGAGTCTGTAGCACGGTGACACCTGCAATGCTTGTCAAAGTACCCGATCTTATTTTTTTCTCGAATTAAAATGTGCATTGTTGGTGACAGAATCATTTTGATTAGGATGTACATTATATTTCTGTACATATAAGTGTTGTTTTTCTAGTATTCGTGAACAGGACAGTAATTCTCCAATAAGCATATTATGTTAAATAAATACCTCTCGTAACAGTTTTATTGTTGATTTCTATTCATTAAATATGCTTTACGATTTTGTAATTGGCTTTTTTCATCTATTCAGTTTTGTTGCCGAATTTGTTATTCTGACTTTTTAAATTCTACGCTAGTGGCGCACTATTATTCGACCGGGCATAGTCACTTTAATATAGACAGATCTAGCGTGTACATTCGTGGACCTTTCTCTCTGAAATTATTAGGGACTTTCCTAGAAAACTTGTGTAGTATTTACTTTCCCTACATGCGACAGGTAAAGTAAAAATCTGATGTGGGCAGCACATGACTTTCCTTACAGACTCAAATTCGCTATTTATTTCTTTAACAATTCATTAAATTCGGTGTAATTGCACAAACTAACACACATAAGTATTTGAAAGTACACTGAATTTCCCCGTTTATATCAATTTTTTCACTTTCATTTGCTAACTGGACGTATTCTCAAAACCGGTGTAGCAAAAATTCGAAAAAAAAAGTAAAATATATCGAGAACGGCTAGTCAAGAGGCTGGTCTTATTCTTTTCATCGTCGAAAATTACGTATAAAACAAGTATTTAATTGATACAGTCGCGCATACGTAGTCTTTTATTTTAGATTTTGACTATCTTTGTGTGCCATTTTGCAATAAAAAAAAAAAAAAAAAAAAAAAAAAAATTCCCGAATTGTACCAAAATGTAATCAGCACCAAGGTAACTTACAAGTCACTTATCTACCAAATCTCAACAAGTTTGTCATTAGTTTTTTAGCTAGAGTGGATATATACAATTTTTGCGGGCCATTTCGCAAATAAAAGCAGGTTTTTTTTATCCCGAACCGAACCAAAATCTAATCAGTACCAGGGTTACCCACAAGTAACTTGCCTATAAAGTTCTATGATATTTGCTCAGTTAGTTTTTGAGTTAGAGTGCATACATACATTTCACAGCCAGACACGAAGAAACACACACACATAACTCGAATTGCGATTTTCGACACGATTCCAATACTTTCCCTATACATGACCATGTATTGCAATGAAAGTAAAAGCAAATAAATTCAGCTTTATGCAGTAAAATTGGAATTCTATGTTTATCGAAATATTTTATGCAAAACAAACCCAAGATACTCGTTGTTCAGAGGTGCGTTCTTATTTTGTCGAATGTGTTCACTCAATGAACAAAATTCCAGACAAAATGTCAAGAGTTCTTGAACAGCTTTTTCTGCATCAGTGTTATGCATTTTATGATGGAAATATGTTTTGCAGTTGAAATATATTTCGGCTAGCAATTTTGCTGTGAAGAAAAATATTCAGAAATCTAGAACGGGCATAACATTTTTATCTTAAAATTTTAACGAATTATCGGTTTTGTCTATGTTTATCTTACATAATAAAAGAAGATGTTTGCGTGTGTGAATTTCATGCATAACTGTTTTCTTTATTAGAAAGCGAATAACACATATACTTTAGAAACTTTGCTATGAAGAAAAATATTGAGATATGTAGAACGGGCATAATATTTTTATTTTAAAATTCAGTTTTGTCTATTTTTATCTTACATAATAAAAGAAGATGTTTGCGTGTGTGCATTTCATGCATAACTTTTTTTTTATAAGAATGTGAATGACACATATACTTTAGAAACTTTGCTGCGAAGAAAAATATTAAAAAATCTAGAACGGGCATAACATTTTTATTTTAAAATTTTAACTAATTATCGGTTTTATCTACGTTTATCTTACATAATAAAAGAAGATGATTGCGTGTGTGCATTTCATGCATAACTTTTTTTTTATTAGAATGTGAATGACACATATGCTTTAGAAACTTTGCTATGAAAAAAAATATTGAGAAATCTAGAACGGGCATAACATTTTATTTTCCAACTTTAACGAATTATCGGTTTTGTCTATGTTTATCTTACATAATAAAAGAAGATGTTTGCGTGTGTGCGTTTCATGCATTTTTTTATTAGAAAGCGAATGACACATATACTTTAGAAACTTTGCTATAAAGAAAAATATTGATAAATCTAGAACGGGCATAACATTTTTATTTTAAAAATTTAACTAATTATCGGTTTTATCTACGTTTATCTTACATAATAAAAGAAGATGATTGCGTGTGTGCATTTCATGCATAACTTTTTTTTTATTAGAATGTGAATGACACATATGCTTTAGAAACTTTGCTATGAAAAAAAATATTGAGAAATCTAGAACGGGCATAACATTTTATTTTCCAACTTTAACGAATTATCGGTTTTGTCTATGTTTATCTTACATAATAAAAGAAGATGTTTGCGTGTGTGCGTTTCATGCATTTTTTTATTAGAAAGCGAATGACACATATACTTTAGAAACTTTGCTATAAAGAAAAATATTGATAAATCTAGAACGGGCATAACATTTTTATTTTAAAATTTTAACGAATTATCGGTTTTGTCTATCTTACATAATAAAAGAAGATGTTTGCACGTGTGTATTTCATGCATAATTTATTTTTTATTAGAAAGCGAATGACACATATACTTTAGAGACCCCGGCCACTCAAACTGCTACTGTAAGCCCTCGGGGCAGTCGAGTAGTCTGGGTTTTCGACATGTACTTTAGAATGTTGGCATGAATCAATCCCGTGATATTGTCCGTTTTTCCAATCATTTCATAAAAAGTTTGCACAGTCCATTTCGACGAGAAGAGCGTGGGATTTTGTCCCAGTAGCTTAACAGTTGGCTGGCGAGTACAGATCTGTGGTTCGATTCCCGCTTGGGACAGCAAGGTTCTTTTCAAATTACATAAATTAAGATAGTAGTTAGTCTCGCTAAATAGGTTCACTTCCCACATGCTATTGTTTGCAACAAATCCCTTAATATCATTCTCGTGAATCTAGTTCGTTCCATTCGCGAGAGAAAGATACTTTTAAGATAGTTTTTAAGTTTGACGACAAAGAATTCGTCAATAGTCATTCATTTCACCGGGTTTTCAATAAACGTGATATTACGTGATGTCATGTTAATTCACTGTTAAAAACATTATGCC
Organism: Amaurobius ferox; assembly: GCA_951213105.1. NCBI lineage: Eukaryota > Metazoa > Arthropoda > Arachnida > Araneae > Amaurobiidae > Amaurobius > Amaurobius ferox. The sequence continues at coordinate 14,492,131 of OX578152.1, read as the reverse complement.
ATGGATGTTGTACGTTCGTTCAAAAAACAGTAAGCATTATGTATGGAAATTCATGTGCTACCCGTATCAGATTTATTTATTTATTAAAAAAAGCATGTTACAGGAAGAATCCCAGTCACAGCAGTAAAATTATACACAGAGTAAAAACCCGAACCATACAGATAGAAAAAAAAAATAATATAAAAACGTAAAGACACGAAAATTTACAATAAATGATTTTTAGAAATAGTTAAGGGTGAGCGTCAGTAAATTTTCTGCCCTATCCGCGCTTTGTTAACTTTCGCGGCACACATATTTCGCCGAAATTCTGCTCAAACAGTTGCGAAATATTTTCTGAAAGATAAAATGCAATGCTTAGATTATATTAAAACTAAATTTAATGCCCCAAAAAACATAAAATATATTTTTTATTTTAATCCAAAATATTTTTGGTGCTGCCATCTGTTGTCCTAATTTAATTCCTATCGATTATTTTTATTTTTTAATGAACATTTTTAAATATCTATTCCTTCTAATACAGTGTTAAATACAACAACAGATCATATATAATAATGCCACAATCACGGAAAGGTAATTTATCATTCTATAAATTTGATAAGGGATCTGAATGTATATCACTGAGGACTGCAGTTTTGTCTTCAAGTTCTTTTGTCTTCAAGTCCAAGTTCAATTACGTTTCCGTGATTATGGCATTATATATGATCTGTTGTTGTATTTAATAGCGTATTAGAAGGAATAGACATTTAAAAATGTTCATTAAAAAATAAAAATAGTGGATATGAATTAAATTACGACAACAGATGGCAGCACCAAAAATATTTTAAATTAAAATAAAACATATATTCTATGTTTTATTGGGTATTAAATTTAGTTTTAATATAATCTAAGCATAGAATTTTATCTATAAGAAAATATTTCGCATTTGTTTGAGCAGAATTTCGGCGAAATATGTGTGCCGCGAAAGTTAACAAAGTGCGGATGGGGCAGAAAATTTACTGACGCTCACCCTTAAAGAAGAAACTAGAATATCTAAGTCATCAAGCAAGCTATTGTAGAGCCTTCAGAAATTGTTCACTTTCACTGCACTTTGATTCCCATTAATAGTTTTAAAAATCCTCTTAGCAAACAAACTTCTATCCCTGGAATTAAAACTAGGAACACGAAAACCAACAATAGACACGTAGACAATTTATAATAGACACGTGTAAGAGATATTCAGTAGTTTCCAAAAAGGTCACTAGATGGCAGCACTCGCCCAGACTTAAGAACATTTGTTTTGTTTACAAGTGAATCGAGTTCGAAATGGCGTTCGAAACACGTAGCTAACGTGTTGTAAGCTATAGCTAATCCTAGCTATGTTTTGTAAAAAATTTGTAATTTTTATGTATTATTAAATGTTGTGATGTTTTGTGAAGTCTTAAATGGTGAGTGAGTGTTTTCCTAACCTCTACACCAGAAAAAGCCTTATACACGTATTTTAAATATACTGTAAGAAGATGTAACTGAAGAGAAAACTCATTAATAGAGGTATAGATTGGTCAGAGGCCCAGAGTAAACGTCTCACAGAAAATTATGTGATATCAACGATACAAAAAACAACTAATAAAACAACTGAAAGCAAAAAAAATCTGATTTGAGCAGTACATGACTTTCTCTGCAGATTCAAATTCATTTTCACTTTATTTCTTTATTAATTCATTAAATGGAGTTTAATTGCATAAGATAACGTTGAATTAATTAATTTCAATTTTTGTTTTTATTTGGTAACTGCAATTTTTTTCAAAAGCGGCGCAACAAAAATGCAAAATAACTCAAATATCTCGAGAACGATTAGTCCTAGAATAATGGGGTTGGTCTTATTCTTTTCCTCGTCAATACTTACGTACAGAACATGCATTTAATTGATAAATTTGAGCACGCGTAGTTTTTTATTTTAGATTTTGGCGATTTTTGAGGGCCATTTCTTAAAAAAAGGCAGGTTGTTATTTCCCGAATTATACCAAAATCGAATCAGCACCAGAGTGTCCCACAAGTAACTTATCTACCAAATTTTGTGAAATTTGATATATTAGTTTTTCAGCTGGAATGGATACAGGCAATTTTTGTGGGTCATTTCGCAAAAAAAAGGCAGGTTTTTTCATACCGAACCGTACCAAAATCTAATCAGCACCATGGTCACCCACAAGTGACTTACCTACCAAATTCTATGAAATTCGGTCAATTAGATTTTCAGTTAGTGTGGATACTTACATTGCACATACAGACAGACAGGTCACACACACAGATGACACGCTAAAAATATCTTTTTTGTGTTTTATAGATCCCAAAACGCGTAGATCCGTTGAAAACTGGAGTTGCGATTTTCGACATGATTCTAATACTTTCCCTATACATTACCATGTATTGCAGGGAAAGTAATAATGGGATTTATTGAATTTTTTTTTGTCATGTCTTCAACCAGCCAATTAGAGGGCTTGCAGTAAAAAAAAATAACGATCAACATTTTGTTTTAATTGTGACCGAACATTTTGATGTTTTTGATAACAGCAGACGATAATTCGTAAGCACAATTGACAATTGATGACTTAATTGACATTTTGATGGTTTAATATATGTTTAAAGAATTGTTAAACGTTCTGTAAATAAAATACCAGAACATTTCCCCCATTTTTTAGTTTTGCCTATTTTTTTCTTACTGAAAATACTTTTTTTCATAGAACTTTTAAACAGATTCAGTTTTTGCAGTTTGGGCTGAAATTTGGGTTTGTGATCATTAATTTTATTAAAATATTAATTTATTATAAGAAATTCGAATTGTAATAGACAGTATTCCTTAATTAAAAAAAACTTAAATAAAGATCTTGATTGATAGTGAAATAGTAATTTCTTCTCGTCAGTCTCCATTTATGCTGTGTCAGTAATTACATATGTTTTTCAGTTTAACAGAAATTAAGCGTCTTTAAAACGATATATAGTAGTTTTCTAACACCTCGAATTTTTTACAAGTAAGCAGACATTTTCCAAAAATTTATAAAATACAACTCCTCTAAATATTGAAAACTTCAATATTATTTTTACTTTCCCTGCAATACATGGTAATGTATAGGGAAAGTATTGGAATCATACCGAAAATCACAACTCGAGTTTTCGGCCGATCTATACGTTTCGAGACCATCTAGAATACGAAAAAAACTATTTTTAGCGTGACGTCTGTGTGCGTGTCTGTGTGTTTGTCTGTCTGTGCAATGTATGTATCCATTCTAACTAAAAAACTACTGGACCGAATTTCATAAAATATGGTAGGTAAGTCACTTGGGTAAGACCCTGGTGCTGATTAGTTTCTGGAAGGATTCATAAAAACATAACCCGCCTTTTTTTGCGGAAAGGCCCGTAAAAATTTCATGTATCCACTCTAACTAAAATACTAATCGATCAAATTTCACAAAATTTGGTAGATAAGTTACTTGTGGGACACTATGGTGCTGATTAGATTTTGGTATGATTCGGAAAAGAACAACCTGCCTTTTTTTACTAAATGGTCCGCAAAAATCGCCAAAATCTAAAAAAAAGGACTATGTATGCTGAAATGTATCAGTTAAATTCTTGTTTAATACGCAAATTTTGACGAGGAAAAGAATATAACACACTCCATTATGCTTTAGGACTAACCGTTCTCAAGATATTTGAGATTTCTTGCATTTTTGTTAAGCTGATTTCGGAAAAATGTCCAATTACCAAATAGAAACAAAAATTGAATTTAAAATGCAAATTTAGTATTATTTGGTGGAATTAAACTTAATCTAACAAATTATAAAAGAAAAGAAGAAAATATGAATTTGAGTCTGCAGGAAAAGTCATGTGTTGCCCACATCAGATTTTTAAGGGTTTATTTATTGCTTAATGATCACCAGACTTTATAGTTTCAATTATTGTTGAGAAAAGTCGCCGGGATATATTTTTTTTTGTTCGTGACGTCACTCCTTTGGGGGGCAAGCTACCCCCTCCCCCAGTAGTACATTGTCAAGTATGGTATCGATCGGAAAATATTTCTCAATCTATTTAAAGTAAAGGGTAACACGCTATAATTGCAATCATTTGAACCCTATGAAACCGATTTTTCAAAATTTTTCTTGCAAAATTTGGAAAAAAAAAAAAAAAAAAAAAAAGCTACTAATAATTAATTCTGGTATGAGACAGTTGAGGTGAGCCACATTCTAGTTAATTATACAGGTATAAATGCAGATTGAATTAGAAACAAAAAATATCAACAGGAAATAATTTTTAAAACAAACAACCCTTCTTTGATGGGTTTAGCTTATGGACGTTCTACAGCTTGAACAATAGAGGATTTAATTGGAATCTTTCTAAACAGAGATCCTTGGTGGCATACCTAAATATTTACTTATAATGGCAAACATAAATTCTATGGCAAACATATCATGGTGAATAGCTGGCGGATTATGTTTGTTCTTTGCAGTCCAAAAGGTCCAATGCCGAGGCACTTGACTGAAGGTTACAGGTTCGACAGCGGATAGATGCGGTTAGTGACTTTTGAAATAATTTCCGTTTGGTTCTTTTCTCCTACATTTAGTTAAGCACGTTAGTCTCCTACATTTAGTTAAGATGTTAAGCACGAATTCGGTGCTCAACTTAAGCACTACTGCCAGGCTACCTAATGGTAAGTTTTCTCAAATTTCCTGGCTGATAGTGTACATATAGTTTAGTCTATTTTTAAAAAGCCCTATAATGTTGTCGCATATCCCTTAGTATTATGATCACACTATACCTTGTCGAATGAAAAACCTACCGTTTCTCTAGTAAATTTATGGACATTTCACAAAGGAAATTATATAAGTTAAATAGAGCCAATACTGAATTATCGAAATTTCTACTTCCGAAACAAAGCTGCACTTATCAATTCGAAAGCCATTCCTTTCGAGTTCTTCTCTTTAATCCAAAGTTCTACTCTTCAAGACATACTCATAAGCTTAAAGCTATACTTTTCAAGCCCTGATCCTCAAGAATTACAAATAATCTTGAAGCCATATTTTTCAAGCCCTACTCATAAGCTTAACGCCATACTTTTCAAGCCATACTCATAAGCTTGAAGTCATACTTTTCAAGCCCAACTCATAAGATTAAAGTTATACTTTTCAAGCCCTACTCTTCAAGAGCTACTCATAAGTTTAAAGCCATAGTCATCATGCTCTACTCATAAGCTTAAAGTCATACTCTTCAAACCCTACCCATAAGATTAAAGTCATACTCTTCAAAACCTGCTCATAAGATTAAAGTTATACTCTTCAAGTTCTACTCGTCAACTGAAAGAAGCCTTACTTTTCAAGACCTATTAATCAACCCAAAGTCGTATTCTCCCTGACTTCAAGAAGTCCATCCAAATATCAAGCAAAAAAATTTTATTGTTCGATTTATGATAAAGACTAGAACGAATTATTTATTATTTATTTATGCATTAAATTGAGTTTAAGTGCAGAAAATTATCATGGATACATTTATGATATTATATTCAATTTGCCTTTATTTTTAATGTATATTCGTTTCATTTGACAACTTAATTCACTTTAAATTTTTCAGCTCCTCAAAATTCCAAAAAATTAAATATCTGGAGAGCGTTTCATCCTACAGTCACGGAGGTCAGACATCTTAGCTTTGTTGTCAAATCTTACCTGAAGAACAAGTACTTAATGAATCGTATTTCGACAATTTTAGTCATTTATTTCAGATTTTCTCTATTGATTTACCTATAAAATAATTACTATATCTATATTACTATATCTATTACTATACTATTACTATATCTGTATATATATCTATATTATATATCTATATATATTACTATATATATTACTATATTATTATCCATGTATATATATCTATATACCGGGTGATTCAAAAGTTCGGAGCAAAAGTAAAACGCTATAAAAAATATCTATGAGTCGGAGAGACATGCGGTGTGCTGATTAATATTCACCGTGGTGGGGGATTTTGTGTGGCATGAAAAAAAATTAGTTTAAACTCTCGGTACTTGGGGGGGGGGGGGGGCTGCGGCAGATAAAGCCACGGAGATGACTTATGCATGGAGGTGATTGCACACATGACTGGCCTGTGAGATCCCCAGATCTCACACCCTGTGATTTCTCGTTGTGGGGGATACCTAAAATCACGGGTGTGAAATCTGGGGATCTCACAGGCCAGTCATGTGTGCAATCACCTCCATGCATAAATCATCTCCATAGCTTTATCTACCGCAGCCCCCCGAGTGTCGAGAGTTTGAACTAATTTTTTTTCATGCCACACAAAATCCCCCACCACGGTGAATACTAATCTGCAAACCGCATGTCTCTCCGATCCATAGATATTTTTTTTTATAGCGTTTTACTTTTGCTCCGAACTTTTGAATCACCAGGTACATTAATATATATATATATATATATATATATATATATATATATTATCATATCTCTCTCTCTATATATATCTTACTATATCTATATATTACTATATCTATATCTCTTACTATATCTATATATATAATTACTATAGTTTGCGAAACATTTCGCAGAGGAAAAAAAAATCACTTATATTTTTCCCAATCATATCAAATTCTAATCAGCATCAGAATACAAGTAATAGGACTTACCTCCTAAATATTAAGACATTTCATTTAATGATTTTTTAACTACAACGAAGAACGTCTTCAGTTCCTCAAAATTAAAAATTAAAATATCTGAGGAACGGTTCGTCTTAGGGAAATGGAGTTGGTTTTATTCTTTTTGGCGTCAAAAACTACATATGAAACAAGCATTTAATTGATAAAATTTGAGGATATGTAGTCTTATATTTTAGATCGGATATTTTAGATTTGCGGGCCATTTCGCAAGAAAAAGGTAGATTTCTTTTTCAGAATCATACTGAAATCTAGCTAGAACCACGATATCCCACAAGCGACTTATGTACTAAATTTTGTGTAATTTGGTCAGTTAGTTTGTCAGCTAGAGTGGATACATACAATTTTTGTGGGACATGTCCCAAAAACAAGAAGGTTCCTTTTCCTCGAATTGTACCAAAATCTAGTCAGAATCAGGGCCCTCCCACAATTGACTTACCTATAAAGTTTTATGAAATTTGCTCAATTAGTTTTTGAATTAGAATGCATACATACATTGCACAGACAGACCGTCGCACAGACAGACGTCAGACTAAAAATAGTCTTTTCGAGTTCTAGTGGTCCTAAAAGGTGTAGATCAGTTGGGGAAACTCGAGTTGTGATTTTCGACATGATTCTAATACTTTCTCTATACATTACCATGTATTGCAGGGAAAGTAAAAATTACCTAAATACCATTACATAACCTAACAAATGCAAATGTCGATGTATTTTTAAAAAATAAATAAATAAATATGAAGAAATTGCCATACAGAATCGGTTCAAACGTCGTTGGAAAGAACGTTCTTCGTTCTTTTCGATGGTGTCAATATGGAAACTCTGTGATAATATTTTCGAACTAAAGATCCGATTTGTGTGAAAATACTAAAACATAAAATAACTAAAAAACTAATTTGAATTTTTAAAAAATTATACTGCAGGGAAAGTAAAAACGAATGCTATAAATCGTCTGCTTCTCTATGTAAAATCAATGAGTATTTCATTCATATCACTTATATTCCAGACTCCAGAGCTAAATAATTTTGAGTTAAAAAGATTCAGAAATTCTTATATAACTCATCTTACAATCGCTTGATTTGTTTACATTCTACATGCTATAGAAATTAGACTTCGTTGTTGGAATAATCAAAGTCTGGTGATAATTTAAAATCAAATATAGCGTAATTGCGTTGGCACAGAATTTAGATACACAGAAAATATGAAAAAATATAGCGGTTTTAGGACGGATGCAACCCTAAATATAAATATAAAAGATCTTCAAACATCATGATTTTTACATGGAAAAAAATGGATGGTATATTTTATTTTGAAGTGGGTCACGTGATCTCTTGATATTATATGGGTGTAATTATTATTTCAATTTTTATTTAAAAAAAAATTAACATATTTTGCTGAAATTTTTTTTACGCAAATTTTACGTGATAATTTGAATATTTTCTAAAATTTTTGAAGAAATTTGTGAATTAAAGAATGTTGTGTCATAAGGTTCAATGTATTTCATTTTTTCAACCAGGGTTCAATCCAAAATTAATTGGGCGATATTATTTATTTTCATTCCCATATGTCCCAAAGACCGTCTCAACGACATACTAAAATTTCATTTTGATAAAGTCATATTTTCGGCCGTTATCGTGAGAACGGACAGACAGACAGATCGTCATATATACTCTACAACTATGTTGGAAAGTGTTAAAAACAAAATACTGGACTAATTGTTCACATTTCTTCAGTGAAATCTTCGGCTTTGCAGGAGTGCTGACTACTTCTTAAAACTATGGTCGTGTCTTTAAAAGATTGAATCTCAAGGCATGTTCTGGTTGTAGTCGACTTTTAATCACAGTTTTTATGACAGTAAGTGCAGAAAAGCCAGTTTTACGTACAGTCAAAAACGGTGCTAATACTTTCATAACTTTGGTCAATTAATACTTTCATAACGGTGCTAATACTTTCATAACTTTGTTCAATTAATACTTTCATAACGGTGCTAATACTTTCATAACTTTGGTCAATTAATACTTTCATAACGGTGCAAATACTTTCATAACTTTGGTCAATTAATACTTTCATAACGGTGCTAATACTTTCATAACTTTGGTCAATTAACACTTTCATAACGGTGCTAATACTTTCATAACATTGGTCAATTAATACTTTCATAACTTTGGTCAATTAATACTTTCATAACGGTGCTAATACTTTCATAACTTTGTTCAATTAATACTTTCATAACGGTGCTAATACTTTCATAACTTTGGTCAGTTAATACTTTTATAACGGTGCTAATACTTTCATAACTTTGTTCAATTAATACTTTCATAACGGTGCTAATACTTTCATAACTTTGGTCAATTAATACTTTCATAACGGTGCTAATACTTTCATAACTTTGGTCAATTAATACTTTCATAACGGTGCTAATACTTTCATAACATTGGTCAATTAATACTTTCATAACTTTGGTCAATTAATACTTTCATAACGGTGCTAATACTTTCATAACTTTGTTCAATTAATACTTTCATAACGGTGCTAATACTTTCATAACTTTGGTCAGTTAATACTTTTATAACGGTGCTAATACTTTCATAACTTTGTTCAATTAATACTTTCATAACGGTGCTAATACTTTCATAACTTTGGTCAATTAATACTTTCATAACGGTGCTAATACTTTCATAACTTTGGTCAATTAATACCTTCATAACGGTGCTAATACTTTCATAACATTGGTCAATTAATACTTTCATAACTTTGGTCAATTAATACTTTCATAACGGTGCTAATACTTTCATAACTTTGTTCAATTAATACTTTCATAACGGTGCTAATACTTTCATAACTTTGGTCAGTTAATACTTTTATAACGGTGCTAATACTTTCATAACTTTGTTCAATTAATACTTTCATAACGGTGCTAATACTTTCATAAATTTGGTCAATTAATACTTTCATAACGGTGCTAATACTTTCATAACTTTGGTCAATTAATACTTTCATAACGGTGCTAATACTTTCATAACATTGGTCAATTAATACTTTCATAACTTTGGTCAATTAATACTTTCATAACGGTGCTAATACTTTCATAACTTTGTTCAATTAATACTTTCATAACGGTGCTAATACTTTCATAACTTTGGTCAGTTAATACTTTTATAACGGTGCTAATACTTTCATAACTTTGTTCAATTAATACTTTCATAACGGTGCTAATACTTTCATAACTTTGGTCAATTAATACTTTCATAACGGTGCTAATACTTTCATAACTTTGTTCTATTAATACTTTCATAACGGTGCTAATACTTTCATAACTTTGGTCAATTAATACTTTCATAACGGTGCTAATACTTTCATAACTTTGGTCAGTTAATACTTTTATAACGGTGCTAATACTTTCATAACTTTGTTCAATTAATACTTTCATAACGGTGCTAATACTTTCATAACTTTGGTCAATTAATACTTTCATAACGGTGCTAATACTTTCATAACTTTGTTCTATTAATACTTTCATAACGGTGCTAATACTTTCATAACTTTGGTCAATTAATACTTTCATACTTTCGGGAAATTAATACTTTCGGGCAACTCCTGTTACATTTCCTAGTCCACAATAAGACTGTTACAGAAGGTATTTACTTGGCACAATAGAGTTATTGGCGAATTGCTGTCATATAAAGAAATGACATAAGTAACACTTACCAACACAGAAATTCACTGAAGAGTTTGTCTCTCTTTCTGACAAGTGAGTTACTGGCATTATTTACTAACGCTTATGTATCGTTCGGCAATATTTAACCGTATTGTATTTAACCGTATCTAGCAATCGATTAAGCATGACTGATGTGTATTGTCATAGGCGGCGCCAGGCTTTCACAATTGGAGGTGCTGTGCATTGGGGGCTCACAATTGGGGATGCTCATGCAAAGCATGCATGGTCTAAAAATAACAAATAATTTACTTGTGGAACTTTAATTCATTATAATTTGTCCATCGATTTCTGCGTGATATAGCCATGGTCTTAATTGGTAAAAAATACTAAATATAAAGAATTTTGAAAATTATGAATACGCTGAATGGCCCATGGACTCTAAATGTCCTATGAACGCCAAATGACCCATTATGGCGTTAATAAGCCCATGGACGCCAATGTCTGAAAAGGGGGATCGAACTGTTTGGGATAGGGTATGTCAAATACCTGTCTTTTTTAGAGTTTCTTCGTTTGGGATGGACGCTGTCCCACCCGTAAGCAAAAGGTTAAAAGAGAGAGAGAGAGAGAGAGACTGAAAACTGTTGGAATAAGGAGCAATAAAAAGGAGTGTTTGCACAATTTGTAATGGGGGTGCTGAAGCACTCCTAGAACCGCCCCCCCCCCTGTGGCGCCGCCTATGTTTATTGTACTTCGTATACTTGTCTCGTTCATATCTGGAGATTCGTACTAAATATAAAATGCTTTGTGATTGGGGATTTTTGTGTATCCCGTTCTGCTGCCGAGTTCTTATCTTAACTATTTAAATTTTCCGCTGAGTATTTCAATCACCTTTATTCGATCAGGCCAGGCCACTTTATTAGATAGACACACCATGTAAACTCATGGGTCTTTCTTTACAAAGTGGGGGGGGGGGGTGCTTAAGGACTTTCATGGGAACCCTATATTTCAGCAACCAGTTAAGTGAAGCCACAGTCGGTTAACCATTTAAATGTTCAATTACTAATCCGTGATCATCATTATTTATGCGAAGTGATGAAAATTTATGTTGGGTGAATGTTTAGAAGATTAAAGTTTTAAAAGTTAATTAAAATTTAATCATCTGAACTGTCAAGTTTACCCAATGTTTTGTTATGAAAATGATAATTTACAATGTGCTAAATCTTTTTAGAAAAGCATACTTACATTCCTCTTCTAGGTACCTCCTCCTTTTCCTCCTCTTCTTCCTCCTTTTTAGTGTTTGCTTCCTCACGGAGTCCTTCCTCTGTAGTATTATCAGCATCTACTTCATAGATGGATGTTCCTTGATCGTATTTCACAGGATCATTTCTTTTCACATCATTAGTTTCCTGTTTATACTTCGTTTTCTCCTCAACACTGTTTTCCATCAGAGCAGAACCCCTTTTCCTTCCAGGATCATAGTCATAGTCTTCAATATCCTCAAGACCAATTCTTTCCATAGCTACTGGAAGCTCCTCAATGGCACGCGTAGTCGAATGTGACGATGTTTCTGCTGTGCTTAGAAAACTAGTTGTATGTGGTCCTTCCGTCGTCGTTGTGGTTATGTAGGTTGTATCACGAATCGTTTCTGTGATGCTCGGTTCTGTTGTAGACGTCTGGTCAGATAAAGTACTTGAGGTAGCAACTGTCGTTGCATACGACGTTTGTTCTTGAGTTGTTGCATTAAAGTCTGCGGGATCAGAATTATAGGTTGATGTTGGTACCTCGGTGGGCATTGGTCTTGTTATCGGTTCACCAACTTTAATAGATGTTTCCGTTACGACCCTGAAGATGGTTGCCGGCGTTTCATCATCGTCCTCAAAGATTTGTGGTCTTGGTTGTCGTCTAGATCCTCTTGCTGATCGACCGTATTCTGTTCTGCTGTACCCCCTGTTCATATAAGATCTAAGCTGATCGAACTTGAGCCTGAAGCCGTCGATTTCATTGAGAAGTATGGAACTGTGCTTTTCATCTCCGTACATGCGTCGAACGAGGCCTTGATTGTCATTGATGTAGCGCTTGACTGAACTCCTAAATTAAACAAAAGTATATATAATTAACGTTCAAATAGTATATTAAAAAGTATAATAATTAACGTTCCATAAAATTTCACGGAAGCATTTTAAGTTTTAAAATATATGTGAATAGAAATCTTTATTTCTCAGAGAACAGTTTCACCGATTTGCAAGGAAGGAACTTGGATTGCTAACTTGACAATTAACAAATATAACTTGACAATTGAAAACGAAAATTGAATTAAAAGGTCAAATTCACGGTAATTTCAAATAATGATGCATATTATTTTGTGCAAATAAACTCAATTTAATGAATTATTAAAGAAATAAAGAGAACGTGAATATGAGTCTGTAGCGAAAGTCATATGCTGACCACATCAGTTTGTTTTTCCTATCTCTGTTAGTTTCTTACGTTCCGTATTTCACCCCCACGGACGCTAAAATGCATGTTCTCTCGACTGCGCATCGGCATTTTCCTAAAGATACACGTTACTTATGTGGAGCTATGACAGGGGGTTTAAAAATTATAGAGGGTATATTTACTTTCATAGGAACCCCTGTATAAACTTTATCATTATCCAAAATTGATATTATGCAAAATTGCCAAAACTATTTCATCTTCCTACACCTACATTTCCCATTGGCAATTTACCACAATAGCAATTTTGGTTAAGATATATTATAGTATCGTTAGTTTGGTTTATTTGGTTTTATTTGGTTTATGGTAAGATTTATATAGTATTGTTTTGAATTGAATCTGCCTACACTCGCAATTTGGTTCAATTTTGTGTGTGATTTAAATTTTTTTCTACTTTTCCGTTGTCACTGTTTAGTAGGGGAGGATATTGAAACACATGTTACTTTCCCTATATGCATAATATAAGGTATAGGGAAAGTATTGTGACGGGGTCGAAAACTCGAATTCAAGTTTTCGACGTAAATGCAGGTTTCAAGCATCGCATCCTTGAACTCGAATCGAACGTTCTTGACGTGATGTTTGTGTGTGTGTGTGTGTAAGTATGCTTGTGTGTATATATATATATATATGGATATGTATGTAAGTGTGTGTGTGTGTGTGTGTGTGTGTGTGTGTGTGAGGGTTTGTGTTTATGTTCATTAGTCTGTGAAAGCGATATCTTACAAATGGAACGTTTCGAACGAAATTTGATACAAATATTACAATCAGTGAATACTGGAATGCTATTGATTTTAAACGCAATCATATGTTCGGAACCCAAATTTTCGAATGAAATTTTGAAAAAATCATTAAAAAATTCATAACTTATAATATTGTTACGTAAAGCACGTTTTTCTAATAAATTTATAAAAAATATTACATAAAATTAAAAAAAGTATTAACTGCGTGAAATATGTTTACCTTTCATGCAATATTATGCGGCAAAATCGCTAACATCATTTTTGTGGATTTAGTTCATTCCATTCATGAGAGAAGATACTTGTGAAATGGTTTTGTATTTTTACAACCAACAATTCGCCAATCGCCATTTATATGTAATAAAAGCCCTCCTCTTCGTCTGTGTGTAACGGTAGGCTATCAATTCGGCGAACTCGGGGACTCATTTAGCGAAATATCTCCAACTTGGCGATATGTTGCCTCAGGTTAACGGAAATATAGCCAAAAGTGCAATAATGACGCCAAATTGATGAATTAATCATTAAAATAGTTTAATATATGGACTCCATTGCTTATTGCGGATGTTATCAATAATGATAATAGTCAATTTAGAATTTCCCGAAATATAAATTAATTAGTCCTTTCAAAATAGTTTTACATGTTGTTATCCTGAAAATCGCCAAATGTACAATTCAACGTTAAAAACATTGTGTAAATGTTATACAGCATTTGTTTATATTGAAAAAGTAAATAAATAGCATTATATAAGGAAAGTCATGTGCTGCCCACATCAGATTGTTTCCTCAAAATTTATTTTTCTATCTTATTACTTAACCATGATCCAGATTTGACTCCATAGTAATTGTGATGGTATGTTCAGATAAGAAATTTTTGACTAGACAAATTTTTGTAAATGGTTGCAACTTAATAAACAAGAAATACCAGTCATGCATAAATCATTGATTAAGAAACACTTTCCAACTGGAATGCAATTCTATTTAAACATCTCTAAAATGTGATACATTCCGCGTTGACAGTTTTCAAATTATCACAGTATTACAGTAATTTGTTATTCTTGAAAACTTAAAACTTCATCAAAAAAGACAATGCTAGTTGCACAAAATGAACTTTATTTAAATGACGTTATCGAAATATAAATCGTCTGTTTCTCTATGTAAAATCAATTCATATTTCATTCATATTACTTATATTCGAGACTCCAGAGCAAATTAATTTTGCGTGAAAAAAATTCAGCAACTCTTATACAACTCACACTTACAATCGCTTTATTTGTTTACATTCTGCATGCGTTAAAATTAGGCTTCGTTGTAGAAATAAAAAGTTTAGTGATCATTTAAAATAAAAAATATTGCAATTGCATAGACAAAGAATTTAAATACGCTAGTAATACGCAAAAATAAAGCTGCTTTAGGACGGATGCAACACTAAATATAAACGTTCTTTAAAAATCACGATTTTTACACAGTGGAAAAAAATGGATGCCATATTTTATTTTGCAATCAGTCACGTGATCTCCTTATATATCACAGGTATAATTATTATTATTATTAGCACTTTACAACATAGTTGAAAAGTGCTTATGACTTTGTTCATTCTGTCTGTCTATCTCTCTGTCCGTTAGCACGATAACTGCCGTAAAAAATGACTTTATAGAAATGAAATTTTAGTATGTTGTTTCGACGGTCTGTGGGACCTATCGGAATATAAATGAATGATATCACCCAATTAGTTTTGGATTGAACCCGGGTTGAAAAAATGAAATACATTGAACCCTATGGGACCTAATTTTTCAAACATTTTTTAAGCGGATTTAAAATTCACAAATTGCTTCGAAAGTTTTAGAAAATATTCAAATTATCCCATAAAATATATAAAGAAAAATTCAGCAAAATATATTCAGTAGTTTTTTAAATAAAAAATAAAAAATAATTACATCCTTTATGTGAAGAGATCACGTGATCATTATATAAAGGGATCACGGGACTCACTTCAAAATGAAATATGGCATCCATCTTGTGTCAAAATCGTGATTTTTAAAAGTTCTTTTTAATTCCTATTTAGTGTTGTTTCCGTCCTAAAACCGCTTTATTTTTGCTTAAATTCTGTACATCTATATCCTGAAACAACGCAATTACAATATAGTTGAATTTAAATGATCATCCAACTTTAATTATTTCTACAACGAAGCCTACTTTTCACTTATGGAGGATGTAAATACCAAAAGATGTAGATTGAGTTGTATAAGAATGGCTGCATTTCATTAACGCAAAATTATTTAGCTCATGGAGTCTGTAATATAGCTGATATGAATGAAGCAAACATTGATTTTACAGAGAAGCAAACGATTTTTTGATGAAGTTTTGAGCATAGAGTTAAATTTCTTGTACTTCCATGATTTTTAGTTTAATAAAATTAATTATTATAGTATTGTGATGAATGAAATAAATTGAAAAATGTTTATGAATGAAATGCTGCTTTTATTTAAAGAGCCAGCCGATATATATTTCGATGAAGTCAATTGAAAAAGTCGATTTGTTTTGGATGAAGTTATCAAATATAATAAATTATTGTAGTATTATGATAACTTTAAAAATATTACCGAGGAATGTATCACATTTTAGAGATGTTTAAACCAGGCAATTTATATTTCAATGTCGTCATTTGAATGAAGTTCATTTTTTTTCGGTGAAGTTTTAAGTTTTCAAATATAATAAATTAATGTAGTATTGTTATAATTTTAAAAATATTACCGAGGAATGTATCGCATTTTAGAGATGTTTAAATAAAATTGCATTGAAGTTGGAAAGTGTTTCATAATCAATGCTTGATGGATGATTGATCTTTCTTGTTTTTTATATAAAAAACTACCCAATACATTTTGCTGAAAAAATTTTTTTATACATTTTAGGTGATAACTTGAATATTTCCCGAAATTTTCGAAGCAATTTGTGAATTTTAACTACACCTGAAAATGTTTGAAAAATGAAGTCCCACAGTGTTTAAGGAATTTCCTTTTTTCATTCCGTGTTATATCCGAAACTAATTGTATTGGGTGATATTAACCATTTTCATTCCCATATGTCTCACGGATCATTTCAACAACATAATAAAATTTCATTTTGATAAAGTCCTTTTTGCGGCAGTTATCATGCGAACGGACAGACAGACAGACAGACAAAATGACCAAAGCCATAAACACTTTGCAACTGCGTTGGAAAGTGTTAATAAAAATGATAGATTCCATAACTAGATTTGAATATGCTATGGCGTCTTGGCTGCTAAGATTAGCCTTGCCGTGGTTCAGAAAAACGAAAAAAAAATACCCTTGGTCAAACATAATTACACGTTACGCATTGTTGCGCATAAATTTTGAAGTATATAAACGTTACTTTTACTTTTTAACTTTTCGACACATGAGAATATAAAAAGGGTTTTTTGTCCTAAAACCTTTTCCATGAAAGCCTTCTATAAAATATATTTTTAACCCAACAGCAGTTTTATGAAACTTTCTTGGTTCAATACGAAAAGGAAAAACAAACAAACGAAAAGACATGAAAAGAAAGAACAGAAGCGATTTTCAATGACACTACATTAAACTTAGAGTGAACAAGTTTCAAGAGATAGAAGTATGTGAAATAGTTTAGATTTCTTTCTGCTGTATAGTTTTCAACTCATGACATGTACCACTTTCATAGTCTGAACAATAGGATTCTTAGTTACCGATAACGTTAACTCTTAATTGAGTAAAGATCTATATTTTTACCCTGATATTGCTGTAATAGATTTTTGATGTGAATAGCATCTGTGTTTGGAGTTTCTCTGGCAGAAAAACGGAACGTTGCGAAAAATGCACTTTGGTTGCTTATACTCCTAAAACTAATAGATGAAAATTTAAATAATTTTTCTTATTTTGTCTGAAATAGGGTCCAGACTATGATTTTATCAAATAGGGTCCAGAAAATATATCAAATAGGATCCAGAAAAATGTAAATAATTTTATCAAATAGGGTCCAGAAAAATGTAAATAATTTTTCTTATTTTGTCTGAAATAGGGTCCAAACTATGAATTTTATCAAATAGAGTCTAGAAAATATATCAAATAGGGTCAAGAAAAATGTAAATAATTTTATCAAATAGGGTCCAGAAAAATATAAATAATTTTTCTTGTTTTGTCTGATATAGTGTCCAGGCCCTGAATTTTATTAAATAGGGTCCAGAAAATATATCAAATAGGGTCCAGAAAAATGTAAATAATTTTATCAAATAGGGTCCAGAAAATATATCAAATAGGGTCTAGAAAAATGTAAATAATTTTTCTTATTTTGTCTGAAATAGGGTCCAAACTATGAATTTTATCAAATAAGGTTCAGCAAATATATCAAATAGGATCAAGAAAAATGTAAATAACTTTATCAAATGGAGTCCAGAAAAATGTAAATAATTTTTCTTGTTTTGTTTGAAATAGTGTCCAGGCTATGAATTTTATTAAATAAGTTCCAGATTATTGTTTTATATAAAATAATTTCAATATTTTTATATTTTGAACTTTTTTTTTCTTGTAGAAATTTTCAAAAAAAAAAAAAAAAAGTGTAAGTCGAAGCGAGTCCCCCACCCCCTTCCCTTAAAAGTCTTTTCTTGTTTTTCACTTTTTTTTCATCTTTCAGTCAAGACATCTTCGAAATTATGGAAGATAGATATAAATAGTAAGGGACAAAATGTATTAGGAAATGTAGCTTCTGGATCTATATTTATTTTTAAAAAAACCCTAATAAAATAGTTTTCGTCTTGTCAACTTGAAGAAAGTTGAAAATTTTTTGTTTTTCAAGTTTGGAATATTCATATCTTAAAAGCTAAAAATCAACAAGTACTTGCTCTTTGAAAACCCCACAAATGTTTTTTTTTTTTTTTTTTGAAAAAATTGAAAAATGTACCTCTTCAATCGAGTTTCTTTTTCTGTTTTTCTAAATTTCACTCAAAATATATAGTCAACTATAAAAGATAAATATAAATAGTAAACGACAAACATGTGTACAAGACAATGTAGTTTTAAAATCTATATTTATTATTGAGAAAAGCCCTTACAGTTTTAGGACAATCGTCTTGTGAAGTTAAAAAAGATTGAAAATTTTCCGCTTTTCAAATTTGTAGTGCTTTTACCTCAAAAACTGTTACAAAGCAATAATGCAATCTGTTACAAAGCAATAATACAAATAACTTCTTCTCAAATCAATAAGCATTCTATGACATTACTTGCATTTATAAACCATTAATTTTATAAACCATTAATTTTATAAACTTTACATTTATAAACTATTACATTTATAAACCATTGCATTTATAAACTAAAACTTACATTTATAAACCATTCAAATCCTGGTAATGTTGTTTGTTCTCAACGCTGTTACATGAGATAAAGATTTTTATTTATGGTGACAGCGTTTTGATACATTATTTTGTACATACACAGATTTTCTTCTTTGATGCAGTGTCTGTTGTCCTGTTACACATTTTTAAATTTAGAAAATTCTGATGTGAGCAGCACACGATTTTCCCTACAAAATGAAGTCTTTCACGGTGAAAAAATGATATATAATATCTACGGCATAATGTTTTTAGCGTTGAATTGTACATTGGCACTTTTCCGGGTGGTACAATGTAAAACTATTTCTAAGTACCCATTTAACTTGAATTTCACGTAATTCTAAATTGACAAATATCAATATTGACAGCATCCGCAATAAGCTATCCAGTCCATATATTAACATATTTGAATAATTACTTCATAAATTTGGCCCCGTTTCCGTTAATTTAGCATCATATTAGCATCACTATATTTTTGTTAATATTCAATAACAAATCGTCAAGTTGGTAATATTTTGATAAACGAGTAACCAAGTTCGCCAGATATATCGCTAAGCGTTACATACAGACGAAGAGGAGAAATTTTCTTATATATAAATGACCATTAGCGAATTATTGGTCTTAAAAATACAAAACTATTATAGTATCTTCTCTCATGAATGGAACGAACTAGATCCTCAAGAATAATGTTGACAAATTTGTCCCATAATATTGCATGAAAAGTGAACATATTTCACGACAGTTAATACTTTTTAAATTTTATCTTATATTTTTAATATATTTATTAGAAAATCATGCAATATATTGAAAACGGGTCATGCTATCCTTCTAAAATATGAAAATGTACATAAAAATAATTATTTACGTAATCTAATATTATTAAAAAGTCTGTTTCTTTAAAAAAAAATTCAAAATTTCATTAGAGAATTTTAGGGTCTTTCAAAAATTCGATTGCGTTTGAAATCAATAGGCTTCCAGTAATCACCGAATGTAATGTTTGTACCAAATTTCGTGCGAAACGCTCCATTCTTTCGTGAGATATCTCTTCCACAGAATCACGGGCATACACACGCGCACATGCACACATATACATACACACATACACACACCCTTACATCCGGCCACACATTAAGCTACCAGAAGTCTTAGGGTTGGTCGTGTGGTCTGGGTCTTCCACACACCCTTACATCCGGCCGCCTAAATAGTTGCTCAAGTCTGCGGACGAGTCGGACGGTCTGGGTCTTCTACACACATACGTACCCTCATACACATACACACACCCTCACACACGCACACGCATACACACACCCTTACATACACACTCTCACATACACACCCTCATACACATACACACACATCTTCACATACCCACCCTCACACAAGCAACACACCCTCACACACGCACACGCATACACAGACACAGAACTCACATCCAAAACATTCTATTCGAGTTTAGAGATGCAAGAAGCGCGCTTTTCCGCCGAAAATCCGAATTGGAATTTTCGACCCCGTCACAATATGTTAGTCATATGTATATAGGGAAAGTAAAAATGATCGCCAGGTATCAAACTATTTGCAAGCATTGACCGACAACGGGTGGCAACTGTATGTAGCCAGTAAAACGATTTTTTTTTTTTGTGTATTCCAGAAATCTGTCAAACCTTTGCTCACACGAGATTCTTCTACGCTGGCTTTATACTCGCATGAACGAAAAAGCAAACAATCTTCTTCGTAGTCTAAAAGATCTAAGGGTTTTGATATTCGCGATATTTCTAAATCCTCCTGAAAATTCGGAAAAATTTGCATGACAAAGCAAAAATCCAAAAAGTATAATAGAAATTAGACAATAATAGAAACAACATATAAGATACGCGAATATATTTGATATTCGCGAAATGTCAGAAAATACACTTAAATTTGCGGCTAAGCCCTACTTGCAGGCCAAGTCCTTCGTGTAGGCCAAGCCCTACTTATAGGCCAAGTCCCAGTTGTAGGCCAAGTTCTACTTGTAGACCAAGTCCTACTTATAGGTTAAGTCCTACTTGTATGCAAAGTCTCAAGTTTCTAAATTCAGCAGTTTCAGCTGCGTAATTCATATTTTAGTTAGGCTTCAGCCTCATTCAGTTGTTTTACATAGAAAAGAAAAAACAAAAAATTTTGCGATTTATAAAATATTCGAACAAAATTTTAAGACATTAGAATATATACTAAGATGCAATTTTGTATTTTTGCAGAAACCTAATATTTCCTTGCTGAAAAATGAAAAATAAACTATCGAACTTTATTTGGGTCACTATGAAACGAGAAAATATCTTTCGAATAACACCACAGGGAATGAGGTGAGGTGGGGGAAGGCGAAACTGTACAGGGAAATATTTTTTGTGTGATAATCAAATATCTTTTATACAGAACTTCACAATATCTTTCTTTAAAGTTAAGATGCTATGAAAACAAAGACATCAAAGGGACCATAGAAAATGATAAGACATTATTGATTTACCAATTGAGAGAAATATTGATTTTTACTTTTGCGGTCATGAGAATGTATTGTGTTTTTAATACAATAGAATTTTAAAGGCACAAAAGAAAATACACAAAATCTCATTTCCAATTAAAGTTATGTTAAATTCCTTTTTTTTTATATGTGACATATTCAAAATAGTTAAAAACCATGATTGAACTGAAACAAACAGTTCTGAATTAGGAGTAGTCTAAATAATAAGCTCAATTATTAATAAATTGTTTAAACAGAATTTGTGTTACAAAATCCGTCTATTGGGGTATTCGTAAAGTCGGAAACTCATTCTTATTGCAGATAACAGTATACCTGGACTGGTTTCACTCTTATTACATGTTCATCAGCATAAAATGGAAGCAAGAAAAATTGCTATATTCCGCAATTTAAGAAACCCGAGGAACTTTTGAATTTAAACACCAACAAATTCAATTCTATCACACGAAATTGAGTCCAGTTTGCAAAACGCAACGGCCAAGTACATACTTGTAGAGTTCCCCAAAGCCAGGACTTTGACCCCATTGCAAATAACCAAGCCGCCTAATTATTACTATTTTTCCCCAACGCAACGCTCTTTGGGCATATATATATATATATATATATATATATATATATATATATATATATATATATATATATGTATATGTATATATATATATATATATATATATATATATATATATATATATATATATATATACATATATTCTGCATTGCGTTTATTTATTTTTCTCGCTTTACTCCTTCTTCGTTACACTAAGTATCGCGATCATATTGGGTTTTATGGTTTAGCCATTTTGCCTCTTGCGTTTGTATGGTAATGCTCTTATTCGGCGCTTATATAGTATTTCCAAAACGTAAATATGCTTATTACATTTAATTTGCGCAGCATTTTACGTTGCGCTCTAATTAGTTAAATAATATTATGCGAGCAATTTTACAAATTTATATAGCAGCTATTCCCAAGCTTTTCAATCTCGACCCAAAGTTTCGAAACATATTTGAATAGAAATCAAAATTTCATAGGACTGCTTGGGGCCTAGTTTATTTTTATGGAGTTCAAAACGGCAGAATATTTTGCCTTTTTGCAATTAGCATTTCGCACCCTACAACTTTTTAATTAATTTGTACTTTCAGTAAGTAATTAACTGAAGTGTGGCTCAACTCGACTTTCTCATACCTTAATCCATTTTTAAGTAACTTGTCGGTTTTTTTTTTCAAATTTTACAAGTAAGTTTTCTTTTGAAATTAAAATTTTTTTTATCTAGTTCTAGATTTTTAGATAATAAAGCTGGATATAAAGTTTCGTGAAAATCCAATAATATTTGTAGCAGCTATCATGTATACAAGATATCTATCACAAACATCAGATAGACAGACAGACAGACAGACGGACATCACTCCAAAAATAGTCAAAACGTGTTCAAGAAGTTTTAAAACATATACTGGTATCAAAATCTCGAAATCGAAAATTTTCGTGAAAACAATACTTTATCAAAACTACGTATGAAAAAGTACAAATAATTTTATGCAAAGGATATGGAAAACATTAGCAACGTATTTAAGCACAAATAAAAAAATCTGATGTGGCAACACATGACTTTCCTTATATAATGCAATGAATTTACTACTTTTACAGTAAAAAAATTGGTTTTTCTTATAGTAGATATTTATATTCTTTCCAAGATATTGAATTTTCGTCAATGAGTCGTCATTATCATTCATTAGCGTCATTTTTATCCATTTGGCGAGATTTTCGTTAATTTGGTAACATTTAAAATGTCGCCAAGTTGGCGACATTCCGCCAAATTCGTCATCAAAATCTCGCCAAGCGTTATAAACGGAGAAATAAGTTATTCTTATAGCAGATAAATGACTATTGGCGTTCGAATACAAAGTATTACTCAAAGTGTCTTTTCTCATGAATAGAACGAGCTAGATCCACGAGAATGATGTCATCAAAGTGATCGCATGAGATTACATATGAAAAGTGAACATGTTTCTCAACATTTAATATATTTTTTTTTAATTTATGGGGTTTTTTGATAAATTTATTTAAAAAATGGGCAATATCTCGAGAACGGTTCATGCTACCGTTCTAAAGTTTATGTCAATCGTTTTCTAAGGAAACATTACATAAGAAATGTCTATTTGCGTAACTTTATTAACGGTTTTGATTTTTTGATGATTTTTCCAAGATTTCACTCGAAAATTTAGGGGTTTCTGAACTTTCGATTACGTTTAAAAACAATAGGCTTCCAGTATTCACGGATTTGTGATTTTTGAACCAAATTTCATTCGAATGGCTCCATTTGTTCGTGAGATATCGTCTCCACAGACTCACTGACACACACACACACACACATACTCACACACACACACACACACTCATATACACACACACACAAACACTTTCACACATACAGACATCACTTCAAAAATGTTCGATTCGTGATCAGGGTTGCTTGAAACGTGCTCTCCCGTCGAAAACTCGAATTCGAATTTTCGACTTCGTCACAATACTTTCCTTATACATTATGTATGTAAGGAAAGTAATAATAATGCAGCAAAGCTGTGCCGAAGATACCCTAGATTCCCTTTGTCGGTGTAAGAGAACCAACAAACTGTACATCAAAAGATGAAATGGGCACAAATAGAAGAAACATGGGTGCTTATATACCCAAGTACTGGATTAAGAGTCCCTCTGAGGGAGCCTATCGGAATGAAGAACAGTCCCTCTAATCATCCTAACCGGAAAGAAACACACTAGATTGTCTTAAGCCAAAACATGACAGAAATATCACAAGACGAGTGAAATCCAAAATAGAATAAACCATACCTCACAAGACGAAAACTAAGTAAAAATGATACCTAAGAGTTCCAAAGGCTAAGAAATGGAACAAGTATATAGAAAAAAGAAATCAGAGGGCATTCCACCGAACCGAGGAAAAAGTGGAGTGCTGGACAAGTCATTAATAGACAAGTCATCTACAGTATGTCCCAAAAAGATTGAAACGCGCTTTAATTCTTTACCTGTTGGAGATAAGTGGGCAATGTTAATTGCAAAAATATTGGAAATAAGGTGGGAAATAAGACTACGTTAATGAAATAGTCCTCCCATTAATTTTCAAAAAGTTACCCGTTTTAAATTTTTATATGACCCCCTTAGACAAATTTGGTCAATCGGAAATTTTTTATTTTTAATCCAATCAGATCATTAAAAAACCCCGCATATCTCTATAGTAGAAGTTTTCTGGATATAGAAGTCTTGAAAAAATGAAGATCATATAACGACGTGCACTTTGGTATGATCCTTGCTGAAGAAAACTCAAAATTATAGAAATTTCTAGTAATTAAATATGTATTGAATTCCTGTTTTATGATAGTTTTCGTGTTCCCTAATACGAAATTTCAATGCACGTTCAGTTTGACTAATATAAGAAAGTCCACATAGGCAAGAAATCCTGTAAATGCCCCAACTATTAGAAATTTCTATAGGATCATTAAGATTAGAAAACCTGGATTTATTATAAGGTTTAAACACAATATTAAATTTGAATTTCTTTAGGATTTTAGCAATTTGCTGTTTGATTTTTGGGGAAAATGTTAAAATGATAGTGTCGTTGAAATCTTTTCAGAAGCAATTTTAGAGGAAGGTTTAGAAAATTTTTGAATAGTTCCCTTCAACAATGCTAAGAAAGAAACCATGATCGACATTAACAGCTTTTAAATAATCGACATCAATACTGATTTGAATTGATTTCAACATTGATTTGAATTGATTTCAACATTGATTTGAATTGATTTCAACATTGATTTGATTGATTGAAAAACGTTGATTTGAGCAAATCCATAGTAGAAGAAACGTTCAAAGTACGATGGACAAACACATTGAAAATCGCAATTTTTTGGTTAGGTGGTTGCAGGAATTCTTATGTGGAGGTAGAGAGACCGTTTATGAAAGACCATAGTGAGAAATTCATCATCACTGCGGATGACCAAGATATCTGAAAACGCAAGAAAATTGTTATTTTCTATTTCATAGGTAAATTGAATGTAAAGGTCAATGGAATTCAAAATATCCAAAATACTATCAACATTATTAAGAGAGTGACTCAGGAGAGCAAAACTGTCAACATAAAGAGTATAAAAAACAAACAGAATAATTTCAAACAGCTTAGCTTAAAAAAAATTAATATAGATGTCACGGAGAATAAAAGTGAGTGGATTAGCCATAGCCAAGCCATCAGACATATTGTCGAATTTATTGTGAAAGACAAAAGCATTTTACGATAAACAAGTGCTGATAAGAGAAATAAGTCCATCAATTTTAAATTCATGCAATAGAATTCGTGCATTATTTTCCTGAGACAAAACAATTCACCCTCAACAGTAACATTAGTAAATAAGGACTTAACACCAAAAGAGACCATAGTTAAACTATGAGAAATTAAATGACGAATTTTCTTTACAAATTGGGCAGGATTTTAGTAAGTTTGAATATTATTACTAACATAAGTGAAGGAGAGAATCCAGAAAATCAACGTTTGGCTAATTTGTAGGAAGCGGTACCAATATTAGATACAATTAGTCTAAAAGGAACATCTGCTATATAAACTTTGGGGAAAGCGTATAATCTAGTCCAATTGGCCACAGAAGGAATCAGGGACTTTTTATACGTTTCAATGAATTACTCGTGAAGATTTAATGGCTTGTCCAATTTTGTTTAAATCAGAATTACTAGGATCCATGCTAGTCGTACAATACGGACCTCAATTGAATAAATTTTCAACTTTATCAACATACA
Organism: Amaurobius ferox; assembly: GCA_951213105.1. Classification (NCBI taxonomy): domain Eukaryota; kingdom Metazoa; phylum Arthropoda; class Arachnida; order Araneae; family Amaurobiidae; genus Amaurobius; species Amaurobius ferox. The sequence continues at coordinate 14,465,877 of OX578152.1, read as the reverse complement.
TGTTCTTATCCAAAACAAAAATCTGACCATTCTTGTCAGCTTTATTGATTACTAAACCAGGATTGTTACTCAATGCATTGAAGCTATCTTTTTCAGATTTGTTAATATTTACAACGAAGAACCTCTCAAAAAGACAGGTATTTGACATACCCTATCCCAAAGAGTTTGATCCCCCTTTGCAAGCATTGGAGCCAATGTCTGCAAAGAAGAATCGAACTGTTTGGGATAGGGTATGTCAAATACCTGTCTTTTTGGCGCCAATGCCTGCTAAGGGAGATCGAACTGTTTGGGATAGAGTATGTCAAATACCTGTCCTTTTGGCGCCAATGCCTGCAAAGGGGGATCGAACTGTTCCATTCGTAAGCAAAAGGCTCTGTCTCACTCGTGAGCAAAAGGTTAAGGCGAATATTTCTGCCACAAATATATATTTTGATTTTCTTCACGTTATTCAAACTCAAAGGTCTAATGTGCGCAACACATTGCTTTCTCTGCATCAAGAATATTAATTTCCCCAAAGCGACAAGGATTATTCAAACTCAAAGGTCTAATGTGCGCAACACATTGCTTTCTCTGCATCAAGAATATTAATTTCCCCAAAGCGACAAGGATTATTCAAACTCAAAGGTCTAATGTGCGCAACACATTGCTTTCTCTGTATCAAGAATATTAATTTCCCCAAAGCGAAAAGGATTATTCAAACTCAAAGGTCTAATGTGCGCAACACATTGCTTTCTCTGCATCAAGAATATTAATTTCCCCAAAGCGACAAGGATTATTCAAACTCAAAGATCTAATGTGCGCAACACATTGCTTTCTCTGCATCAAGAATATTAATTCCCCCAAAGCGACAAGGATTATTCAAACTCAAAGGTCTAATGTGCGCAACACATTGGTTTCTCTGCATCAAGAATATTAATTTCCCCAAAGCGACAAGGATTATTCAAACTCAAAGGTCTACTGTGCGCAACACATTGCTTTCTCTGCATCAAGAATATTAATTTCCCCAAAGCGAAAAGGATTATTCAAACTCAAAGGTCTAATGTGCGCAACACATTGGTTTCTCTGCATCAAGAATATTAATTTCCCCAAAGCGACAAGGATTATTCAAACTCAAAGGTCTAATGTGCGCAACACATTGGTTTCTCTGCATCAAGAATATTAATTTCCCCAAAGCGACAAGGATTATTCAAACTCAAAGATCTAATGTGCGCAACACATTGCTTTCTCTGCATCAAGAATATTAATTTCCCCAAAGCGAAAAGGATTATTCAAACTCAAAGGTCTAATGTGCGCAACACATTGCTTTCTCTGCATCAAGAATATTAATTTCCCCAAAGCGAAAAGGATTATTCAAACTCAAAGGTCTAATGTGCGCAACACATTGCTTTCTCTGCATCAAGAATATTAATTTCCCCAAAGCGACAAGGATTATTCAAACTCAAAGATCTAATGTGCGCAACACATTGGTTTCTCTGCATCAAGAATATTAATTCCCCCAAAGCGACAAGGATTATTCAAACTCAAAGGTCTAATGTGCGCAACACATTGGTTTCTCTGCATCAAGAATATTAATTTCCCCAAAGCGACAAGGATTATTCAAACTCAAAGGTCTAATGTGCGCAACACATTGCTTTCTCTGCATCAAGAATATTAATTTCCCCAAAGCGACAAGGATTATGAAAGAAATTGAACTTCACCCTCGCAGATATATAATTCTCACCAATTTGTTGCTATTTTCGTTAATTAAATGTCACTTTTACCTATTTAGCAGTTTTAGATATTTTCAAAAGTTTGCCACCAACCAAGGTCGCCATAATGTCGCTAAATTTATCGCTAAGCGTTACATATAGACAAGCAGATGGGAGTTCCAATCAATAGATATTTTATTTCCTGAATGAAACGAAGGAATGATGTTAGTAAATTTGTCTCATGATATTGCATTCGGAACATCAGCCTATTCAAGGATGTACTTTTATTTAACTCTATGTAATTTTCTTTTAATGTATATGTAAAATGTGCAATATCTCGAGTTAGTATGGTAGCGTTCTAAAATTTGTATCATTCATTTGTAATAAAAACTTGCAGTTATATTGATTATTTATTTATCATTATTGAAATTCTTAATCTTTTAACGATTTTTCAAATTTTCATTCGAAAATTAGGGGTGGGGTGGGGTTCGAGCGCGAGGGGGGATTTGATCGCATTTAAAATTAATTGGGTTCCAGCCAGTGCTTACTGGTTCCAATAATAATATCAAATAATTTTCAAAAAGTCCCATTTATTCTTGAGATATCGTTTGCACACACACATCACCTCAAAAACATGTTGGATTCGAGTTCAGGAATGTTCGAAACCGTTGAAATTCGTCCGTCGAAAACGCTTATTCGAATGTTCAACCCCGTCATAATACTTTCCCTCTATATTATACTCTGTGTATAGGGAAAGTAAGGATTTAAAAGAGTAAATGATAAATTCAAAATCATATGTAAAATTTAGTGATATGAGTATGATCTTGCATTTGAAAAAAAAAAATAAATAGTAATAATAATAATAATAATAATGTATTGTGAGAACAAAAGGAACAAAAAATGTGACGACATAGCTCTTTTTCAACAAAAAAAGTTCAAATAAGGGCCCCTGAGTATTTAAACTCACTAGATTATTAATTTTCTGACAAAGCCCTTAATAAACTGAATAAATACACTCTCTACCTTTCCTTTGCCCAGCCGCCCAATCTGCTGCTCTATGTCTTTGGATGAGCCGGACGGTCTGGGCTTTCGACGTTCTACCTTTCCAAATGCTTTATGTAATCAGTGGAGGATTTACTATGTGAAGTCCATGAGGATAAAACTTCCGGCTCTTTTACCGCAAGGAGTTCTAACAAGGGAAGGCTTTGCAATAGTTCCTTCGGATTGCAATCTTTCATGTCCTATCTTGTAAAGGACCATGAATAATGATAAAACGCCACGGCTTTCATCTGCTAAGTGATAGGGGGCGCCACAATAACAATCTGAAGTTGTCATGCAAACGTGCTCTACTGACGTGTATTATTTACATTTTAGTGTAAAAATATTATCCTTTTCAGTTATTATTATTATCAAATAATACCTGAAAAAACAACAAAATATGCACAGCCGTTAGACTGTTACTTCTTCAATCCTTATAAGGCTTTTGTAAAACGTATCGAAGACTACATAAAAATTCGAGCTGCATGCATTGAAGGGGTCCATATTGAAGACATCGATGAATTTTGAACCATCGAGGTAGTATATAATGGAGAGAGCTTAAGGGTTGCAATCGGGGTCAAAGATAAAGGGAGTTGTAGTCAGGACGAATTTCCTGAGAACCCGTTTTCTTCCGACTGTGACCCTGTACATTTCAATGGCGATTTCTGACTGAGAGCGTGTTTGAGAAATATAAATAGTAAAATAATGGCTATGTACTGTTGTGCTTACGGCTGCAAGGAAAAGCATGTAAAAGGAGGACTTTACTCTTTCCATGGGAAAGTTTTTTTTTTCATTATATATCTTACAAATATAGTTAAGAAGTAATTTTGCTAGATTTTAGCGTGGTGCATTTCATTTGGCTATTAATTTTATTGCTTTTAATGCTATATTATTAGAAGTTTTGCTCTATTTTTGGTGTTTGTGATATTGCAGAAGACTTATAATATCATTCTAATACTTTAAAAAAACATTCGGAGTACTTTTGTGATAGTTATAGAGCTATTTTCGGTATCCTCATATGTTTTCCCTTCGAGGTAGAACTTGGCGATGTTTGGCGACGTTTGGCAAGATTGGGTGGCTAGGGAAGAAACATAGGGTGTTTCGATGATGAGCGTAAAGACGTGTCGTATGATAAAATTTTACTTTCAAAATAAAATATAATAGTTTACATTCATTGAAAATGTCACTTAGATTTTACATCACAATTTTTCAGTGCATTTTATATAAAGATATATGATCTGAAATATGAGCATGATCTCATTTCTAGTTCAAAGTAAATTGTACTTAATAAGTCGATGTTATTAATCTTATCCATGAGATTGCCCCCCCCCCCCCCCTTCACTCTCTCTGCATAAATTTTATACATGCCGATGTTGGTTAGAATTAATTTCATATAAACATCTCGATTGTTCACAAATTAAATATAAAAGGATATATCATCAAACTCCCAGTGTAGTAGAAGTATTTTGGTATTACACTCTTGTTTAGTTTTCGAGAAAGAAATATGCCTTGCCCAAAGAAATATTTGAATCACCGACTTCTTGATCACGCGTTAGCAATCTATTAAACGAGAAATATTAACTCTAAAAGAACCTTACATTCTCTTCATCATAATTTAAGTAATAGGCTTTTTGATCTAGAAACAGCTCTACCAATATAAATATTTTTACTTACATCATGTTTTATGTACCAAAGTCGTGTTTCAGAGTCTTTCAAGTGCGACTAATATAAATTGAAGTCCAAATTATTATAATTACAGAAATTTGACGAAAATAAAGCTATTGGGACACCTAGCTTAGGTGATTCAAAAGTAATAATTTTATATTGAAATAGGACTACATATATCATCTTCATCAACTAGTTACAACATGATTTAAATGAAATAATATCACACGAAAAACTCAAAAAAAGGAAGGGGGGGGGGGGGGGTAATGGGAATTAAATAAAGATGTAGTCAGGAGGAAGAGATGAAAAGGCAATAATTGTTACACATATTTTAATATTTTTTAGTTCGTATGAGATAAAATAGCGAATATATATATATATATTTCCCTATATAAGAAATATTATAAAGTTTTATATTTTTCAGTTTTCCTCGGGAAAGTTAAATATTTTATTATTGCAAATATTACATTGTTTTATATTTGACGGTACACATACAATATATTAAAATAAATTAGATGTAAAAATGACTCAGTCGTATTACGCCTCAAAGCAGATATGGATAATGCTAACATAACTTTCAGAGATAAAGTTTATCTGGATAAAAGTGAAGAATTCTACATTTTAAGCAAGCATGCACACAATTTTTTCATATACTTTATAATTGCTTTTAAATATATTATACATATTCTTCAATTTGTATACTTGTAATCTATTTCATATCATATTTTATTTGTAATTGCTTTGTAGTTCAAGTTGTTTTACAAAAATGACTTCATTAACAAAATTATTCTTTAGTAATAAAATTTTTTGGTAATAAAAATATTCTAATCCTATTTCGTATTTTTCTTCATACATATTTTTTAAAATCTTATAACGTATAACACGTGTAATAACTTCCCATTCATCCTCGACTTTAATAGAAGTTAAAAAAAAAACAGAAGGTACACTACACAGTTTAGACGATAAATCGCCAAATCATGAAAGTCCTTCTCCTCCTCGTCCTTACTACACCTTCTCAGTGTTTGTCCATGCTACTAGCATGGGGAAGATAGGACCGCACTCCCTCCATATATACTAACTCGTTGTTTTGAACCAACATCGATGAAGAGGCCAACAGAAAGTTAAATGACAGATTATTTATTTTAAAAATGCATTCATTTGTGTACAATTAACTTGGCGCTGATATATTTCAAGATATGGTAATATATTCTTGGAAAAAAGCTAGATATTCTGTTGAAAAATACATTACAGAATTTAACAAGATAATGGCAACTGTATTTAATATTGGATCAGCAACTTGTTTCAATGTAAATTGCAATGATTATGCATTTGTTAAATGTGCGCATTGTAACGTTTTCATTTGTATTGATCATAAATTTAATCATTCCCATTCATAATTTCAAACTTACAAATTTAAATCATTCATTATTTTACAAATTTCATTTGCTTTGACTTTCATTGTAATACAGTCAATAGTTTTGTTGATTAGTTCAGTTTTGGTTTCCTAAAATTTCAGCCTTTGTCTTTGTTGTGTTTGATCAACCTTTACGATCATTTCTTGGCAGTTGTTTAGCTAATTAATAAGATATACATTATATTAATTATAAATGTATCGTTTACTACTTACCATTATTGTCCATTCTATTTCAAAATAATAATAATAATTGAAAAGGATAATATTTTCACACTAAAATGTAAATAATACACGTCAGTAGAGCACGTTTGCATGACAACTTCAGATTGTTATTGTGGCGCCCCCTATCACTTAACAGATGAAAGCCGTGGCGTTTTATCATTCTTCATGGTCCTTTACAAGATAGGACATGAAAGATTACAATCCGAGAGAACTATTGCAAAGCCTTCCCTTGTAAGGGACTTGGACAGATGGAGATAATCAAAAGATAGAAATATTTGAATCTCTAAATGAAATATCGTTATTAATATTTACACTCAGAGTACAAATTATTTTGACCACCTGATTTTTGTTTATGTAGATCATATGATGCAACGTAAGGTGAACTGTATATTTTCGAGTTCAAAAATATAGTGGCCGTTGGTGAATAGAATATACTGACGTCATCCTTCAGACATTTTATTTCTATAATTTATGACGTAACTGATACAATTCGATCAAGAAAACACCATTTAAATTTCAGCAAAGAGCCTCTAAAATTGTAAACCAGCTACAAATGCACTGTTTATATTTATCCGATATAAATAAACTTGTAAAAAAGAACAAGTTCTTCAGATTTATAAAAAGTGTCAGCCATAAAAATGATTTAGATTGCCAAGTTTATCAAACTTCATGAGGGAAAAGTATTGAGAGAAAAAGTTATTGCATGCATTTCTTAATAAACTTGGCAAATTTACCTAGTAATGATATATAGGGAAGCAATATATGCAGTTTAAGTTTTACGATACAGGCTACTTTTATTTTATTTACGTTCATTGTAGTAAGATTTTTACAAATTTTTTACATTTCGCACCCCCCCCCCCCTCCCCCGTAGAAGATCAAGAAATTCCAAGATGGCAGCCGGTGGCGGTATGTATATTGCCTCCCAAACGGCAAATAAATGTCACCTTTATTGTCCAGTATTTTATTTTAAAATATTTTTTCTCATTTTTAACCCATTTTAATTTGACATCTGATAATCCGGAAAAATGGTAATCCGACACCGCTGAAAACCCGAACATGCTGGCTTATTGGAAGTTCCTTTTTACTGTAATCCGAAATCCAATATATTTCCAACTCCCAGCAGTTTGGATTAAAAATATTCAACCATTTAATATTTAATAACAAATATTAATGGGAATTTTTCTCAGAGTTGTTTATGCTGATTTAGAGCCCATTAAGAAACCATAAAGAGAGTGATGAAAAAGTCTCTTTCATTTCGATAAAAGTTTCAATTTTCAATGTGAATGGTTTCTGATTTGTTTTCTGACATTCGATACCACTAGAATATTTGTTCAAATTAGAAATGCGGTTTTCTGAATAGGAAAATAATTCAACTGTATCCAAGAGAAAGAATTCTTGGAACGGTCTTGATTGATTCTTCTTTATATTGATATTTTATTCACTGTAAGTTTATGTCGTAGAAATTGCCCAAATTTTCAGATAGAGATACTTTGATACTGAGAAAATGAGTTTTTTACTCTCCTACATACATAATATAATGTAGAGAGAAAGTACTGTGATGTGGTCAAAAATTCGAATTCGAGATTTCAACAAAAGACCACGTTTCAAGTATTTCCGGAACTCGAATCGAAAGTTTCTAAGGTGAAGTGTGCGTGTGTGTGTGTGTGTCAGTGCGTGTGAGTGTGAGTGTGTATGTGTGTGTGTGTGTGTGTGTGTCAGTGCGTGTGAGTGTGAGTGTGTATTTGTGTGTGTGTGTGTGTGTCCATGAGACTATAGATGCGATATCTCACGAACGATTGGAGTGTTTCGAACTTAATTTGATACTAAGGCTGCTAAATATACAGGCTGATGCAACCGCCATTTTGAATGCAACCGGTTCGGGCAGTCATCGTCCGCCTGTGTTATTTCAATGTGTGTGTGTTATTTCAATGGCCTATGTTATTTCAATGTGTGTGTGTTATTTCAATGGCCTATGTTATTTCAATGTGTGTGTGTGTGTGTGTGTGTGTGTCAGTGCGTGTGAGTGTGTGTGTGTATGTGTGTGTGTGTGTGTGTGTGTGTGTGTGTGTGTGTGTGTGTGTGTGTCCATGAGACTATAGATGCGATATCTCACGAACGATTGGAGTGTTTCGAACTTAATTTGGTACTAAGGTTGCTAAATATACAGGCTGACGCAACCGCCATTTTGAATGCAACCGGTTCGGTCAGTCATCGTCTGCCTGTGTTATTTCAATGGCGCGCGCATGTTATATGGCTGATATTTGATACGCAATTTAACCGTAAAAAAGTTGTTCCTGCTTTCAAAAGATTGTATTAATCATTCAAGACAGTAGTTTAAAATGCTTTAATTTTCTCCAGATTTCGAAAAAAGGAGGAGAAAGTGACGTCATGATTTCGTCATATACTGCCATCGCTTTAACTGGGAGTTAAGATGGCCGCTATTGTGCCAACCTGTATATATAGGAGCCTTAATTGGTACGATTACTACAATCCGTGAGTAATGGAAGCTTGTTGATTTTAAACGCTATTGAATGTTTGGAAAACCTCAAGTTTTCGAATGAATGTTTAAAAAAATCATAAGAAAAAATAGGACATTCAAAAATGTAAATAAATACTCATGTTATGCGTATTTTTAACACTTTAAAACATAGTTGAAAAGTGTTTATGACTTTGTTCATTCTGTCTGTCTATAGGAGCCTTAATTGGTACGATTACTACAATCCGTGAGTAATGGAAGCTTGTTGATTTTAAACGCTATTGAATGTTTGGAAAACCTCAAGTTTTCGAATGAATGTTTAAAAAAATCATAAGAAAAAATAGGACATTCAAAAATGTAAATAAATACTCATGTTATGCGTATTTTTAACACTTTACAACATAGTTGAAAAGTGTTTATGACTTTGTTCATTCTGTCTGTCTATCTGTCCGTTAGCAAGATAACTGCCATAAAAATGACTTTATCAAAATGAAATTTTATGTATGTTGCTCAAACGGTCTGTGGGGCCTATGGGAATATAAATGAATAATATCACTCAATTAGTTTTGGATTGAACCCGGGTTGAAAAAAATGAAATTCATTGAATCCTATGGGATCTAATTTTTCAAACATTTTTTAAGCGAATTTAAAATTTACAAATTACTTCGAAAGTTTTAGGAAATATACAAATTATCCCATAAAAAACATAAAAATAAATTCAGCAAAATATATTCGGTAGTTTTTTAAATATAAATTAAAATGATAATTACACACCCATATCATATGAAGAGATGACGTGACACACTTCAAAATAAAATATGGTATCCATCTTGTGTCAAAATCGTGATTTTTAAAGTTCTTTTTAATTTATATTTAGTGTTGTATTCGCCCTAAAAGCGCTTTATTTTTGTTTAATTTCTGTGCATGTATATTCTGAAATAGCGCAATTACAATATATTTGAGTTAAAATGATTAATGTCATTCATTTTGTGTCAAAATCGTGATTTTTAAAGTTCTTTTTAATTTATAGTTAGTGTTCCATCCGTCCTAAAACCTTTTTATTTTTTTTCTGTGCATCTATATATTGCGACAACGCAATTACAATATTTGTGAGTTTAAATGATCATTAAAATTTGATTATTTCTACAACGAAGTCCGATTTTCACGTATGGAGAATGTAAACAGATCAAGATGTAAGATGAGTTGTATAAGAATAGCTGAATTTCTTTAACGCAGATTTATCTAGCTCTGGAGTCTGCATATCTGATATGAATGATACGTTCATTGATTTTACATAGAGAAGCAGACGATTATATTTCTTTTCTCAATGAAGATTTAATCATGGAGATATACAGTCCTTTACTTCCATGATTTTAAGTTTTTAAGTAAAATAAATTATTGTAGTATTGTGATAATTTTAAAAATTATCGCCGCTGAATGTAAGGAATGGAAAAGGTTTATGAATGAAATTTTCACTGCTTTTATACAGAGAGCCAGGCGATTTATATTTCGATGACGTTATTTGAATAAAGCTCATTTATTTTTGATGAAGTTTTCAAATATAATAAATTGTAATATTGTGATAATTTGAAAAATATCACCACTGAATGTATCGCATTTTAGAGATTTTTAAATAAAATTGCATTGCCGTTGGAAAGTGTTTCATAATCAATGCTTTACGCATGATTGATCTTTCTTGTTTTATTATGAAACGAATGATATAAATTTTATTCCGTTTGCTTGAACCATTCTCAAGATATTGCACGTTTTTCAAATAAATGTATCTAAAAATTACATAAAAATGAACAGTAGTAAGTATTATCAAATATGTAACTCTTGGCAACAAATTTGGCGAATAATTTGGAGAAATATCGTATTGCCAAGTGTCCGTCTGTCCGTCTATCTGTCACGCTTTTTTTAGGCACTTCCCGAATAGATAGAGACTTACAATTTGGTACACGGCTCGGTCGTTCGATAAAACCCCCTGGAAAAATCGAACTTTTCGAAAACGTTCTATAGAGAGGGTGCCCCACACCAAAACGTTCGAAAAGTGAAATGATGGGAAAGCATGCTTTGCGATGAGATAAAGGCTTCAAATTTGGAGTATGAGTAAATCATTCGAAAGGAAGAAAGTGTGCAATTACAGATTTCCAATATTTTCTACTTAAGGGGGTGCCGCACAGTAAAACTTTCGAAAAGTGAAATGATAGGAAAGCATGCTTTGCAATGAGGTAGAGACTTCAAATTTGGCGTACGGGTAAATCATTCGAAAGGAAGAAAGTGTGCAATTTCAGATTTCCAATATTTTCTACTTAAGGGGGTGTCGCACACCATAATGTTCGATTTACAGAATAAATGAAAAAACGCTGCTTTAAAAATTCGATAGAGGCTTGAAATTTAGCATATGGGCTAATCATTTGACGGAAACACCCACGACGAATATAGTTTTTCAAAAATGTTCGTTTAAGGGGTGCCCCGGAGTAAAACGTTTGAAAAGTGAATTGATAAAAAAGCATGCTTCGGAATGAGATAGAGATATCTAATTTGGTGTAAGGGTAGATAGTTTGAAAGGAAGAAAGTGTACAATTTCAGTTTACCAATATTTTCTACTTTAGGGGGTGCCGCACACCAAAATGTTCGATTTTCGGAATAAAGGAGAAACGCCCCTTTTAAAACGTGATAGAGGCTGGATATTTGGTATATGGACGAATCATGTGATAGACATCACAAAAAGAATAGAGTTTTTCAAAAATGTTCATTTATGGGTGTGCTTCACAGAAAAATGTTCCAAAGGCGAAATTATAATATAGGGGTGCCTCGGAATGAGATAGACTTTAATGCTGTGTACGGGTAGATAATTCTAAAGGAAGATATGCGCAAATTTAGTTTCCCAATACTTTCTTCTTAAAGGGGTTTTGCACACCAAAATCTTCGATTTGTCGAATAAATGTGTAACGCGAATTATTAAAAAAATTACATTATTCAGGGGTTGCTTATTGCAACACCGTTCATTTTCAACGGGTATTCGGCTAGTATTTACTAATTGCCAAGTGTGTCTGTCTATCCGTCTGTCTGTCACGCATTTTTCAGGTACTTCCCAAGTAGATAGAGACTTAAAATTTGGTACAAGGGTCTATCGTTCGATAAAACCCCCTGAAAAAATCGAAGTTTTCGAAAATGTTCTTTAGGGAGGTTGCCCCACACCAAAACGTTCGAAATGTGAAATGGTAGAAAAGCATGCTTTGCGATGAGATAAAGACTTTAAATTTGGTGTACGGGTAAATCGTTCAAAAGGAAGAAAATCTGCAATTTCAGATTTCCAATAATTGCTATTCTAGGGCGTGACACACACCAAAATGTTCGATTTATGAATGAGAAACGCCGCCTTCAAATTTTGATAGAGGCTTGAAATTTGGTATATAGACTAACCATTTGATGAAAACACCCAAGACGAATATAGTTTTCAAAAATGTTCATTTAAGGGGTTGCTCCAGAGAAAAATGTTCAAAAGGTGAATTGATAAAAAATCATGCTTCTAGAGATTTCAAATTTGGTGTACGGGTAGATAGTTTGGAAGGAAGAAAGTGTACAATTTCAGTTTTCCCAATATTTTCTTCTTTAGGGGGTGCCGCAGACTAAAATGTTCGATTTTCAGAATAAAGAAGAAAAGCCCCTTTTCAAACGTGAATTTGATATTTGGTACACGGGTGAATCATCTTATAGTAAGCCCAATCAGACTGGAGTTTTTCAAAAATGCATATTTAAGGGGGTGGGTACTACACACAAAACCATTCCAGAGGTGAAATGATAGAAAAAACATGCTTAATAAGATAGAGACTTCACATTTGGTGTACGGGTAAATAGTTGGAAATGTAGAAAGTGTGCAATTTCAGTTTTCCTACATTTGCTATTGTAGGGGTGCCGTACATTAAAATATTTGATTTGACGAACAAATTAAAAACGCCTCCTCTACAATATGATATCCTCTTGAAATTTGGTATATGGGATAATTATTTGATAAAAGATGAATACAGTTTTTCAAAGATATTGTTTTAAGGGGATGCTACACAGAAAAACGTTCAATTGTTACCTTTCTGATAGGTCGGACGGTCTGGGTCTCAACAACAACAACAACAGGAAAACGTTCAAAAGGTGAAATGATAATAAAAGCATGCTTCGCGATAGGATAGAGACTTCAAATGGGGTGATCCAGTAGATAGTTTGAAAGGAAGAAAGTGTGGAATTTCAGATTTCCAATATTTGCTACTTTAGAGGGTGCAGCACACCAAAATGTTCGATTTTCCGAATGAGTGATATACGCTTCCTTTTAAATGTGACAGAGGCTTAATATTTAGTATATTCGCCAATAATCTGATAAGAAATCCAAGACGAATAAAGTTTTTCAAAAATATTCATTTATGGGTGTGCTCCACAGAAATACGTTCGAAAGGGGAAAAGATAAGATAACAGGCTTCGGAATGAGATAGAGACTTTAAATTAGTGTACGGATAGATAATTCGAAAGGAAGAAATGCGCAAATTAAATTTTCGAACATTTTCTTCTTTAGGGGGTACTGCACACCAAAATATTCGATTTGCCTTAAGATTTAAAGTAATTGCATTATGTAGGGAAAGTCATGTGCAGCCCATATCAGATTTTTTATATGAGAAAATAAATAAAATGAAAGACAAAATAACGGGAATTCTGTGTAGCATGTAATCTCAAGGATCTCAAGGACGGGGTTAGTGGAGTGCCCAGGAGAGGAAGAGTTCCTCCCTTTAAACTCCAGACGAAAAGGAAAAAAGACAGAAAAAAGGAAGTAGTAAAAGGTGAGTTAATCAACTAAGAGATGCTTGGGGGGGGGGGGGGCGACCGAGGTCGTGCCCTTCCCCAAGTCTTCAGAAAACTGCGGTGTTGGGGCCCAAGCGGGATCCCAACAGAGAAGAATAAAGAGGGGGATAGACTGGGGGCGCCCCGAGGGGCGCAGGGCCTTGAGCCTTGAGCAAGAGTTGTGCCTAGCAGCAGAAGAGTTGTGAAAGCTTGTCAACGGAAAGCGAGTTCCCAAAAGCTAGGGAGGGGTACAGCAAACTAGAGTCTGCATCTAAAATAAGAGCACAAGACTAGGCTGGACGAGACCGCTTCTTAGGGCGGAAGAAGATATCTCCCACCGATCGTGCAAGTAACGACCGGGGGCGCTTTCGCGTCGCCGGATTACCAGCCCGATAGTGGGGGATACTGTCCAACGTAGGGTTGTTTACGCTTCTCAGACCTCCGTGAAATTTGAGAGAAAGTTTTTTGACATGTTCCAAAAAAGGCCTAATTCTGAGGTCTCTGTGCAGGACGTCTAGCTGGACGTAGTTCGGCAGATTAGCAAACATACGCAATGCGTTATTCTGGATGACTTGAAGCTTCCTAAGGTTAGTCTCCGCTGTGGTGCCCCAAACAGGGACTCCGTACGTCATAATGGGACGTATGTAGGACTTGTATAGCAATAACTTAGTGCGGGTTGACAGGCGGCTATTCCTAGCCAAAAGGGGGTGAAGCAGGGCGAGTGAAGACTTCACTTTCTTACTAATTTCAGAGATGTGAAGTTTCCACGTTAATTTGGAATCAAGGTACACACCAAGGTACTTGTAACTGTTTTGCCAGGAAATGGGATGGTTATTAAGAATAAGATTAGTGGAGGGGGTTTGCCGGGGGGAGGGGAAGGTGACAGCAGCACACTTACTAACGTTAACCTTGATACGCCATTTGATCAGCCATTGCGTCAGGTCGTTCAGATAACTTTGCAGGATGTTGTGCACGACTTGTGTCTGTTTGTGATGTGTGAACAGGGCTGTGTCTTCAGCATAGAGGCCAAGGGTGACACCAGGGGACTGCGGAAGATCATTAATGTAAAGGTTGAACAGTTTGGGCCCAACAAGAGAACCTTGCGGGACCCCGCTGAGAACAATCCTGGGAGAGGAAAGTGCGTCGGAAACCCGAACGGCAAAACTTCGACCAGTCAGATAAGAGTGCAAGAGATGGATAAGATTTGGAGGAAAAGAGCGTTCGATAAGTTTAAACAGGAGCCCATGTATCCACACCTTATCGAATGCCTTTTGGAGATCAAGAAATACAATGGACGAGCTCTCGCGCTTGCTACGCGCCTCATGGACAAGCTCCACGACTCGCAGCAACTGGTGCTGAGTGGAATGTTTCTTCCTAAACCCATATTATTCAGGAATAACAATATTCCTCAGGTCGCAGAACTCGTCCAGGCGACGCAGTATAACAAACTCGAAGAGCTTCGAGAGACCAGAGAGGAGAGAGATTGGACGGTAGTTGACCGGAAGAGAGGGGTCAAGACCTGGCTTGGGGAGGGGGGCAACAATGGCCACCTTTCAAGCCCCAGGAAAGTAATTGTGCCGGAGGAGGAGATTAAAGAGCTTGACGATGTAATTGTACAGTAAAGAAGGCAGGTTCTTCAACATCGTCGATGTGATACGATCCTTCCCAGGAGCTTTGTTCTTCTTGAGTTTTTGAATACGGGGCTGCAGTTCGCTGAAGGTGACATCTGTCAGTGTGTAGGGAATAGCTGTTGTGATGAACTGTTCAACCTTGGCGTCCACGATCGCAACCGTCCTAGGATCGATTACGTCGTGGTGTGGTTCAAACTGACTTCTAAGACTGTCCGCAAGCAGTTCAGCCTTCTGTGTGTGAGAGGTTGCCCTGGAGTTGGGACCTTCAAGGGTCGGAATGTGTGTTTTGCGCCTACGAAAACGTGAGGCTGCCCTCCAAATGGTGTTGTCAGCAGTCGTTAGGGACTCAACATATGTGTTCCATCGTGCACTTGTATAAGCTTTGATCCTGGACCTCACCTGAGATCTTGCAAAGTTAAGTTCAGTCTTGATGGCAGGGTCCCTGCTGACCTGCCAGTCTCTACGCAGAAGGTTGCGGATTTTGATCATCTCCCTGATGTCCTAAGGCAGTTTAAGGTGATCCACCCTGTTACTCTTGGGCCGAGAGGATGCAGAGTAGGCATCTCGGATCATTTTCTCAAGATTTCCCACCTCTGCATCCAGTTGGTCCACAGTGTTGGCAACGGGGGGTGGGGGGAGCTCCTCAGCGAGGAGTTCTTTGAACTTTCTCCAGTTCGTACTCAGCTTAGCAGGCTTGCTCAGGCAGAAGCTGTCCAGTTCTATGGTGTAAACAATGGGGAGATGATCAGAAGGAAGTTCGTTAAAGGCCTCCATGCAATAGGTATAAGGCATGTTGCTGGTGACCGCAAAGTCAAGCACATTGTCACAGTGAGTGGGATCACTCGGTGCAACAATCTCCAAGTTCCTCTCGTCGGTCCAGCGTTTGAGCCGGCGGCCGCGAGGGTTGGCGAAAGGGCAGTTCCAGGCGGGGTGCTTGGCATTGAAGTCACCAGCGACTATTGCATGGGGCGAGATCTTGAAGAGAGACTGCAGGTCAGAGATGACAGAGTTGACAGTGGCTCTCGGTTGAAAATAGCCCGACACAATGGTGATCACAGGATTGTTAGGCAGGGCGAGTTGAACGATGGTAGCTTCTCCCTCCAACATGGAGGGGGAGGGGAGGCGAGAGTGCGGAATGCCGCAGCGAACGTAGATTGCTGTGCCACCTGCGGGGCGATTGCTAACTAGAGGTCTGTCGTCATTGAATAAGTCATAGTTAGCAATCTTGCAAGATTTCCCTGGACTGTAGTGGGTCTCTTGGACCAAGAACAAATCTAAGTTATATGCTATACAGAAGTCCCTAGCTTCACTGATTTTACCTCTAAGTCCATTGGCATTCCAGATGCCAATGGTAAGATCCTTCAAGTTCCTAGCAAAAAAACCCATGGCCGGGGGGGGGGGGCTAAGGTTGGCTTACAAGAGCGAAGACGCTCTCATATATAATATTGACTTTATCTATTTCGGTAGGAGCAGACCGAAGGGCAGTTAGGGCATTCTTAAATGCCCTGCTAGTGACATCCATTCCGAATCTGTCTTCGAAACGGAAGAGATAATTTAGGAAGTCATCAGAGTCAACATAGTTAGTGTGCGCTCCTTTAGGTGCTGGTTATTTTGAGTTGACATTTTCAGTCTTTTTGGGCGCCTCACTGCGTCCGGCTGTAGCGTTCGCGTAGGAGCGAAGCGGGTTGACAAACTTTCCGGAGGAGGTAGAATTCAAGGGGGGGGGAGGGTTTGAATTTAGGGAACTTTGGGCATTTACGGTAGGAGGCGGGATGCTCTCCTCCACAGTTTACACATTTGCAGGGGGTTTCAAATGGCTTCTGACAATCTTTGGTTAAATGGGGTTGCGCACATTTCACGCAGTTAGGGGGGAGATGGCAGCCGTTGCTTGTGTGAAAATACGACTGGCAACGGAAACACTGGACGACTTGCCTAGGTCCTCTGTACTTTTCCACTTGGATAATTATATTAAATAGGCTGGTAAGGGAATAGATTTTCTCGTTAACTGGATTTTTGGCGATCTGCACGTAGAACAACGGCATGTTGATCCTGTTGGACTTGGGGCCCCTTGCCAACTGGGTGACACTAATTGGTCTGAGCCCCAAGCACTCCAACTGTAGCATGTAATGATTAAGATTAAAACAAGAACGTATTTCTCTTGCATAACATATCCATAGTAGATAACTGCATCCATGACATAGTTTCGTGCTTTTGTGCGCTGATCAGCAGGGAATAGCCAATACCTGCAATGGTAGCTAGAACACAGGATTAAAGAAAACTCATGCACATCAAATTTTAAAATCATATAATGTTTCGAGAATATGAAATAGTAGAATTTTTTTCAGTTAGATGGCGCTAATGTAATCTCAAAAATATATCAGAAATATCGTCTGCTACTCTGTTATCGTCACATTAAGTCTTAGTTCTTCCTTTTGAAATCAAAATTCAAACTTCTAGAAAAGAAGCGAGAGCTTACCAGGGATAGGCACTTCCAGGCGCACTGCAGTAACTAGATTTACTCATATCACATGGAATCTCTGCAAGTAGACGAGCACTTACACGGGGTCCACAGCTTTGCCCGTGGGTTCCTTGGATCCATAGTACCTGAAAAGAATAGGATAGCTTTTAGAACGCAGAAATTCGACGATATACATGCCATATTAGTTACCGTAGATACAGTAGCGTCTCGAGGTTTTTTGAAGCCCCAAGCAAACTTTCATGAAAAGTCCTCAACTAAACAATTAATACAGTAAAACGTCACACATCTTTCCGTGTTCGAAACTACCTTGTCCAAATGGATAATTTTACCCTGGTTATATAACAAGGCCACGATGGGAATTATATACCATAATCTTAATATGCTCTACTACAATTCGATAAACAGTTGTAGTCAAAAAGTTGTAAGGAACACTATAAATTTACACATAAATGCCTAATGAAAAAATGCAGAATTATACAAAATACCATGAAACGTCCGATTAGGCATAATTTATAATGTTCTAATGAATCTTTAAAAATGCAAGATAAGTCGTCAAATAATGTATAAAATTTTGAGGCCCAATCGCTTGGGTTGCTTGGCCCTCTGGACGCCCCTGCGTAGATAGCAGGAAGCAATTAAGGAAATTATGTTTATATATATGTTAAGTAACCCGCACATCGCTAGAGGGCGTAGAGACCGACCGTATTCAATGCGCAAGCGCCGGATGCATTATAAAAGGCTTGAATTGAAAAGCGTTTGTATGTATGCATGTGTGTACGACAACCCTTCCGTCACTCTGTAAAAATGATGTAAATAAAATTTGCTAAGTTTTCAGCTTTGAGTTAATACAGTCCACTTAGAGTCACCTATAGTAACTCGCCTGGACTTCGTGGGCAGCAACATTTATTATGTACTTATGTTCAAGGCGCTCACATGCAACTAACTTATTTTAACTTTAATAAAATTCACAATTCTTTTATTTCTATTTCAAAAAAATATTGTCCCACTATAAGATCCCGTTTTTACGAAGATTTTACATTTTATTTAATTCTATTTCCCTAATGATTGTATATGGGTGACCGACCTTATCCGTTGTTATAATAAAAATGCACTAATTACATAATTTGTTTATTACTTAATTTCTTTTCGGTCTTGATCATAGTAGAAACCCCACCTCGAAAGTCAAGATATGGCAACGCTACTGTCATGTAATAGGAACGGTTACCTATAAAGATTGTTTCATAGTGTAGGCAGGCAAAGCACGGTGAAAGCAATTACATGTTCTTAACAATAGGAAGCGTGGCTTAAGTTTCTAAACTATCATCAGTTTTTAACACTTTACAACATAGTTGAAAAGTGTTTATGATTTTGGTCATTCTGTCTGTCCGTTCGCACGATAACTATCGTAAAAATGACTTTATCAAAATTAAGTTTTAGTATGTTGTTGAGACGGTCTGTGGAACATATGGGAATGTAAATGAATAATATCATCCAATAAGTTTTGGATTGAACCCGGGTTGAAAAAATGAAATACATTGAACACTACGGGACCCAATTTTTCAAACATTTTTTAAGCAAAGTTAAAATTTACAAATTGCTTCGAAACTTTCAGAAAATGTTCAAAGTATTCAATAAAATATATAACAAAAATTTCAGCAAAATATATTCTTTAGTTTTTTAAATAAAAATTAAATTAATAGTCACACTCATATAATATAAAGAGATCAGGTAACACACTTCAAAATAAAATACGACATCCATCTTTTTTTCCCAGAGTAAAAATCGCGATTTTTAAAGTTTTTTTAAATTTATATTTAGTGTTGCATCCGCCCTAAAACAGCTTTATTTTTGCGTATTTTCTGTGCATCCATATTCTGCGCCAACGCAATTACAATATATTTTACAATATATTAAGGAGTAACGTCGGACGGAAAGGCTATCTGTAACGGTTGTTTTACAGAGGTAGACAAAGCACAATGAAGACCTTTTACATGTTCGTAATAATTTGAACATGTAAAACGCCGTAATAAACGCCGTGTTCGTAATAATATGAAGAAAGATCAGGGCTCTTTTAAAAGATCTAACGCACAGAATCACTTTTCAGTGGGTGCCGGCACATTGCGGAGTACTAGGAAATGAAAAAGCGAATTTTTTGACCGAAAAAGGTGCTATGGTGGAGCAGAGATTCTCAAAACCTGTGACTTTCCATTCAGCACACCTGTACATTAAAATGCTACACACAAAAGAAATTATGCCAACGGCCCTACCGTGCTGAAAATACCGGTTCTCGTTAGATCACCGAAGTCAAGCACCATCGGGCGCGGTTAGTACTTGGGTGAGTAACCACCTGGGAATACCGCGTGCTGTTGGCACATTTCGGGCGCGGTAGTCCGGTAGTTTGCGCGCTGGATTTGCACGCTGCCACAACTGCCGCCGTGTTCTTGCGGAGTAGGATCACGCTAAACATGTGGGTCCGAAAGTCCTTCCGAGAGGGTGGTGGTAGGGGAAGGAGGGTACGGTCCCTGTGGATGCCTCCCCCACTGGATTTCGGTCTAAATTGGGTGGCACTTACCGACCATCCAAACGGTTACCTTACACCTTTCTGGTAGGTCGGACGGTCTGGGTCTCAACAACAACACAAAAGAAATTGAGGCAGACTCTCTGGAGGCATCTCAGGGAAAGTCATGGAGCGTCCTCAGCAAGAACATTTCAGTCATTCTAGAGGCTCCTCGGCGAGAAGCAGTTGCCAGGTTCACACTTCTGACTGGTCATGACTGGCTCAGGGCTCATCTCCATCGAATTGAACCTGCTGCTTCCCCGGATTGTATTTTACGCGACCTAGGACAGCTTATGCTTGGAGAACATTTGGAAGAGTGCCCTGTACTAGTGACTTTTAATTCAGTCATTGAGAAATACTGGAGATCTTTCTGTTTAATGGCCTAGCGGCCAAACGACAGGCATTTGAAAACAACATAATATGAAGCGTGTTTCTAAATTTTACATGTAAATTTGGATAGCAGAAAAGGGCCACTCAGTTTAGACCGAAACCTAATGGGGGCGGTAACCACAAGGACTGTACCAGAATACCTCTGAAATTAACGCTGCGTGCGCGATCACAAGCACACACACACACACAATCTTCCAAAAATATTTGAAATGGATTCAGTAGATCTTAAAACTTGCTTTCCGTCCAAACCTCGAATTCGAAGATTTCGGGAAAGTAACACATTTTGCATAAAAATGTAAAAATAATTTTGGGATGCGTACCTTTCAACATTATGCGCCTGCGCATAGATGCGAATTGCTCTTTACAAAATCTAATTCCAGAGATAGTTTTCCGGTCACTGGTGAAAACCCATCTTTTTATCCCCTTTCTTGCATCACGAGGTTTGATGCATCACAACACAAATTTGAGATCTGTTTTGCATGCAAAGAGTTCTAAAATATTTATGAATTTTATCAACAAAAATATGTTTAACATTTCAGAAGCACAAGTTGTCAAAACTCGGTTTGCGTAAAACAGATGAAGTGATTAGAACGTTAGGTAAATAGAAAAGAATTGAATATCCATATATTTTTCATATTCATATGGAAAATACGTTTATAAACATTTAATGTTTTGAATGTTGTTTTCCCTCTCTAAAAATATGTAAATTTAGCTAGTTTATAAAAACGATTTTTGGCTTCTCATTTTGGTGTTCGTGACACAATCTTTGATTCCTGTTCATTCTTTTCTTAATTACGCCTGTATATCTCCACCACTTACTCCCTGGATTGAGTTTTAGTGGAAGTCCTGTCAACTCTTAGTCTCCCCTCTAGTATCCATGGTCTACTTTGTATCCGTACTCCCTTCCTCTTGGTTACAACTCTTTTTTTCTCACTTAATCTCCATTGTGTTTGCTCACGGTTCCTGGTAATTACTTGATTTCTTAATAACTTTTAATCTCAATTCTTTGTTTTTGCTCATGGACTGGGCTTATGGTGTTCTTAGTAACTAAATATCGTCATAATGCGAAACAAGCATTTATTTTGGATAGTTTAGATTGGATGATGTGTCGATAAAGAATCTAATTTGCATATATATATATATATATGTGTGTGTGTGAATGTGTGTGTGTGTGTGTGTGTGTGTGTGTGTGTATATATAATATGCATATATATATATATATATATACAGGGTGTCGAGAAAGTTCCGGAACGGCGCAATATCTCGAGAAATACACTTCGGATCAAAAAATAAAAAAAAAACACGTATTCAATATTTTTAGAAAAGCTATCCAATGATACCAAAATTGACTCCTTGGGGGAGAGGGGGGGGGGCAACTTTGAAATTTTCAATGGGAACCCCAATTTTTTATTGCAGGTTTGGATTCTCCAGAAAAAATTACATACATTTGACCTGCGATTTTTGATTTTTGCTCCCACAAACGGCTCTATAATCGAGAAAAACGGAAGTGGAGCACTAACGTTTAAAAATGGGAATGTCTCGGGAAATACACTTTGGATAAAAAAATAAAAAATTACCTGTTCAATATTTTCAAAAAAACTATCCAATGATGCTAACATTGACCCCCTCCCCCCGATAACCGCTCACTTCAGCGACAACTTTTGACTTCAGTTTAGAAAACGGTTCAAAACTACTTTTAGCACTACCCAGGAACAACGATGTGGACGTAGTAGTTTTCTGTTCCCTTCGGGGTGCTTGATTAAGATGAGACCCCTTGCATCTCATGATCAGGGTGCTTTTTTCTGTAACTTTTAAACGCTATTGCCCCACTCCCGTTTTTCTCGATTATAGCGCCGTTTGTGGGAGCAAAAATCAAAAATCGTAGGTCAAATGTATGTAATGTTTTCTGGAGAATCCAAATCTGCAATAAAAAATGGGGGTTCCCATTGAAAATATCAAAGTTGCCCCACCCCCTACCCTTCCTGGGGGGAGGGGGTCAATATTGGTATCATTGGATAGCTTTTTCAAAAATATGGAATACGTGTCTCTTTATTTTTTGGTCCGAAGTGATATATCTCGAGATATTGCGTCGTTCAGGAACTTTCTGGACACCCTGTATATATATATATATATATATATATATATATATATATATATATATATATATATATATATATATATATATATATATATATATATATATATATATATATATATATATATATATATAACCATGAAAAACGAATATAAAGTAAAGGGAGGGAAGCCATATGAATTGCATATAAATGGCTGAGAGGGATAGCGACCTCTCATTCCCGTTTAAAGTACTTTTACGTCAGACAACGCCCACGGATACCAATGCAATTCAACGACAGATCCCCGTACCATGTGCAAACATGAAAGCACCAGAATGCAGACAGAAAAGGAACGACGAAAAACAATTTTCAGCTACACCACCAACAGTAATGGAACACTCGCAACGCCGCCTTTAATGCATGTCCGTACGCATGCGTACTGAGATAAGATCAATATGATGTCACATCCCCAATTCTGCATTGAATGAATATTCCTCTTCTTTAAAGAAAGAATTATAAATAACTTTAAGGAAATTCCTTGGGTAATGTTTTTTCAATGCCTCCATCAAAATTTGTTTATTGTTTGTGAGACAATCCTTTTTGAAGGTATTATTATTTCGATTTCTTCTGAGGTGTCCAGTTATGATGTTACGGAAAATGTTCCTAGTTAAATTCGACTTCCATCCTATAATTTGGTTAATCTTCATTTCATAATTATTACGTTTATTGTACATTACTGTATGAATTCCATTTCTATGTTTAAATCTTATGGTTATATCAAGGAAATTTACTTCGTTTTTTACATTATTAGGGTTTTTAATTAGTTCCAATTCCGGTGGATAAAAGTCAAATTCAATTTCAGGAGTATTAGCGTAATGTCCCAAAATCACATCGTCCACAAATCTGTAATATGGAATCTCGTATAGAACGTGATTATTCCTTTCAAAATAGGTTAAATAGATGTCAGCTAGGACTGACGAACATCCGCCGCCCATGGGAATTCCTTTAATTTGTTGAAAAAATACCTCACCGTTATACAGTATGTTCTCAAATAACACCAGGTGAATTAGATCCATATATCTACGCAAAGTTATTACACTTTTGAGATTATATTCAGAATGCACCAGTAAAAGTATTTTATACAATTTATTAAGATCAATGTTATTGAAAAGGTCCCGGAAGTCATAGCTGCTGAACTGTAAATCTTTATTGCAATATTTTAAGCGTTTAATAACTTCATAACTGTTTTTAATGATTATAGAATTTTGTTCCAGTATAGCTTTATAAGCTGGTTGAAGTATTTTCATTAATTTTTTGTTAGCTATCGTAATATATGTATTACAACCAACTGTAACAGTACGGAATTTTACTGGTGTTTTATGCAGCTTCGGAATAAGTACTAAATAAGGAAAAGTTACCTTTTTTATATTGATGTCGATTCTTTTATATAAAGCAGTGATCTTGTTTGACATTATAGTTAAATTATATGGCAAAGGTTTGTACATAGTGCGTTCCATATAAGACTGCTGTAAAATTTTAATGTAATAAGGTTTGCAAGTAAATGCGTAATTTGATATCACTTTGTCAGTATATGTGATCACAAAACTTTCCCTTACTTCCTTGATAGAAGTGGGAATGATAGAAATTTGCTGATGTTTGAGTTTGCTATGATATTGACTGGCGAACCGGTTCAGTAAATTGAATTTCCATTCATCAAATGCTTTGATGGGCAAACTATGTTTAATAGCCAATTTGTATATGAAAGACTCTACATCGGCATTAAATTCCTCTGTTACATATTCATATTCCTGACTACGGAATTTTGTACCCTTTTCAAATATATTTCTCAATGGCAAATCATTGATCACATCCAGATTTCCTGTAATTATGTGATGATGGTGCTTATCCATTAAATTACTAAGATGACATTTACATTCACTACCATTCATCAGTGATAAATTTTTGCTTAAATGGTTATAGTTATATAATTTACGTCCATATGGACGTACAAAACGATATGTAAGTTTAACATTGATGTTAGCAATAGGGATCATTTCATTCAGTTGATTAAATATAAGCTTGAAAGGTATTTTATCAAATGTCTTATTTTTGAAGGTGGTAATCATATATTCATTCTGTATTTCTTTAACGGGATGACATTTCAAATTGACATATGATCTCTGAGCTTTCAACTTCATAAAATCAAGCAATACGGCAAATTGATGATGTTTTATATTATTTTGATCTATATACGCTATATGTTCGATGATACTTTCCCATATTTTACGTATGTATTTCCTTTTGATTCCAAATACAATATTTTTTATCCACTTATTATCGACATATGTATTATTGCAAAATGAGTCCATTAAACTTTTTATTTTTGCGTGAGTGTCTTGATAGCCAATATATCGATTTTTCTTGCCACGTTTCCATCTTGAGGTTTTTTGAAATTGGAATGAACTAGAAACCGGGATTTGATCTTCATTTTTACAGTGAGCCAGATTATAATTTTCGTTGAAAATTACAGAGTTTAGGCCAAAAGGGAATGCAGATCCGTATTGTAAAATGTGCGTATATTCCCACCACAGACGTTCTCGAAGTCGAGGCACAATATCCAGTATAGTAATCACACAATTAGAAAAGTCATGCACATGGAAGTGCCTTAACTCTATGTTCGTAGAAGGATAATCCGGGTTCATGCTCTGTTTAGAAAACGGTTCAAAACTACTTTTAGCACTACCCAGGAACAACGATGTGGACGTAGTAGTTTTCTGTTCCCTTCGGGGTGCTTGATTAAGATGAGACCCCTTGCATCTCATGATCAGGGTGCTTTTTTCTGTAACTTTTAAACGCTATTGCCCCACTCCCGTTTTTCTCGATTATAGCGCCGTTTGTGGGAGCAAAAATCAAAAATCGTAGGTCAAATGTATGTAATGTTTTCTGGAGAATCCAAATCTGCAATAAAAAATGGGGGTTCCCATTGAAAATATCAAAGTTGCCCCACCCCCTACCCTTCCTGGGGGGAGGGGGTCAATATTGGTATCATTGGATAGCTTTTTCAAAAATATGGAATACGTGTCTCTTTATTTTTTGGTCCGAAGTGATATATCTCGAGATATTGCGTCGTTCAGGAACTTTCTGGACACCCTGTATATATATATATATATATATATATATATATATATATATATATATATATATATATATATATATATATATATATATATATATATATATATATATATATATATATATATAACCATGAAAAACGAATATAAAGTAAAGGGAGGGAAGCCATATGAATTGCATATAAATGGCTGAGAGGGATAGCGACCTCTCATTCCCGTTTAAAGTACTTTTACGTCAGACAACGCCCACGGATACCAATGCAATTCAACGACAGATCCCCGTACCATGTGCAAACATGAAAGCACCAGAATGCAGACAGAAAAGGAACGACGAAAAACAATTTTCAGCTACACCACCAACAGTAATGGAACACTCGCAACGCCGCCTTTAATGCATGTCCGTACGCATGCGTACTGAGATAAGATCAATATGATGTCACATCCCCAATTCTGCATTGAATGAATATTCCTCTTCTTTAAAGAAAGAATTATAAATAACTTTAAGGAAATTCCTTGGGTAATGTTTTTTCAATGCCTCCATCAAAATTTGTTTATTGTTTGTGAGACAATCCTTTTTGAAGGTATTATTATTTCGATTTCTTCTGAGGTGTCCAGTTATGATGTTACGGAAAATGTTCCTAGTTAAATTCGACTTCCATCCTATAATTTGGTTAATCTTCATTTCATAATTATTACGTTTATTGTACATTACTGTATGAATTCCATTTCTATGTTTAAATCTTATGGTTATATCAAGGAAATTTACTTCGTTTTTTACATTATTAGGGTTTTTAATTAGTTCCAATTCCGGTGGATAAAAGTCAAATTCAATTTCAGGAGTATTAGCGTAATGTCCCAAAATCACATCGTCCACAAATCTGTAATATGGAATCTCGTATAGAACGTGATTATTCCTTTCAAAATAGGTTAAATAGATGTCAGCTAGGACTGACGAACATCCGCCGCCCATGGGAATTCCTTTAATTTGTTGAAAAAATACCTCACCGTTATACAGTATGTTCTCAAATAACACCAGGTGAATTAGATCCATATATCTACGCAAAGTTATTACACTTTTGAGATTATATTCAGAATGCACCAGTAAAAGTATTTTATACAATTTATTAAGATCAATGTTATTGAAAAGGTCCCGGAAGTCATAGCTGCTGAACTGTAAATCTTTATTGCAATATTTTAAGCGTTTAATAACTTCATAACTGTTTTTAATGATTATAGAATTTTGTTCCAGTATAGCTTTATAAGCTGGTTGAAGTATTTTCATTAATTTTTTGTTAGCTATCGTAATATATGTATTACAACCAACTGTAACAGTACGGAATTTTACTGGTGTTTTATGCAGCTTCGGAATAAGTACTAAATAAGGAAAAGTTACCTTTTTTATATTGATGTCGATTCTTTTATATAAAGCAGTGATCTTGTTTGACATTATAGTTAAATTATATGGCAAAGGTTTGTACATAGTGCGTTCCATATAAGACTGCTGTAAAATTTTAATGTAATAAGGTTTGCAAGTAAATGCGTAATTTGATATCACTTTGTCAGTATATGTGATCACAAAACTTTCCCTTACTTCCTTGATAGAAGTGGGAATGATAGAAATTTGCTGATGTTTGAGTTTGCTATGATATTGACTGGCGAACCGGTTCAGTAAATTGAATTTCCATTCATCAAATGCTTTGATGGGCAAACTATGTTTAATAGCCAATTTGTATATGAAAGACTCTACATCGGCATTAAATTCCTCTGTTACATATTCATATTCCTGACTACGGAATTTTGTACCCTTTTCAAATATATTTCTCAATGGCAAATCATTGATCACATCCAGATTTCCTGTAATTATGTGATGATGGTGCTTATCCATTAAATTACTAAGATGACATTTACATTCACTACCATTCATCAGTGATAAATTTTTGCTTAAATGGTTATAGTTATATAATTTACGTCCATATGGACGTACAAAACGATATGTAAGTTTAACATTGATGTTAGCAATAGGGATCATTTCATTCAGTTGATTAAATATAAGCTTGAAAGGTATTTTATCAAATGTCTTATTTTTGAAGGTGGTAATCATATATTCATTCTGTATTTCTTTAACGGGATGACATTTCAAATTGACATATGATCTCTGAGCTTTCAACTTCATAAAATCAAGCAATACGGCAAATTGATGATGTTTTATATTATTTTGATCTATATACGCTATATGTTCGATGATACTTTCCCATATTTTACGTATGTATTTCCTTTTGATTCCAAATACAATATTTTTTATCCACTTATTATCGACATATGTATTATTGCAAAATGAGTCCATTAAACTTTTTATTTTTGCGTGAGTGTCTTGATAGCCAATATATCGATTTTTCTTGCCACGTTTCCATCTTGAGGTTTTTTGAAATTGGAATGAACTAGAAACCGGGATTTGATCTTCATTTTTACAGTGAGCCAGATTATAATTTTCGTTGAAAATTACAGAGTTTAGGCCAAAAGGGAATGCAGATCCGTATTGTAAAATGTGCGTATATTCCCACCACAGACGTTCTCGAAGTCGAGGCACAATATCCAGTATAGTAATCACACAATTAGAAAAGTCATGCACATGGAAGTGCCTTAACTCTATGTTCGTAGAAGGATAATCCGGGTTCATGCTCTGTTTAGAAAACGGTTCAAAACTACTTTTAGCACTACCCAGGAACAACGATGTGGACGTAGTAGTTTTCTGTTCCCTTCGGGGTGCTTGATTAAGATGAGACCCCTTGCATCTCATGATCAGGGTGCTTTTTTCTGTAACTTTTAAACGCTATTGCCCCACTCCCGTTTTTCTCGATTATAGCGCCGTTTGTGGGAGCAAAAATCAAAAATCGTAGGTCAAATGTATGTAATGTTTTCTGGAGAATCCAAATCTGCAATAAAAAATGGGGGTTCCCATTGAAAATATCAAAGTTGCCCCACCCCCTACCCTTCCTGGGGGGAGGGGGTCAATATTGGTATCATTGGATAGCTTTTTCAAAAATATGGAATACGTGTCTCTTTATTTTTTGGTCCGAAGTGATATATCTCGAGATATTGCGTCGTTCAGGAACTTTCTGGACACCCTGTATATATATATATATATATATATATATATATATATATATATATATATATATATATATATATATATATATATATATATATATATATATATATATATATATATATATATATATATATATATATAAATTGAAAGATTTTAAGCGAAAATTACGCATAAACTACTGTATGTACAAAAAAACCCATCACTAGCATATCTGTTACAAATGAGTAACTATAGACCAAGACTAAGGATAAAGATAGAAGGTAACATATCACTACAATGGTAAAGGGGGATAAGAAGAACATTAGGATATAAAATTCACAAGTAAAAGTATATAAATATAAATATAAATAAAAATAAAAATAAAACACGGCAAAAATGAGAAAAGGTAATAATAATTAGCACAAGATAAAAGATTAAGACATAGAGACAGCAATCAATTGAAACTACACAAAAATGGCGGTTAGTTCGAAATTGCATTCTCATCAGGACAGCCATACAATTCGAATTAAATCCGATAGAATAGCCAGTTTCTGACAATGGCGATAGTATTTAACTATAGACACCATTGGAACTGTCTACTGGCTAGTGGAAGGAGAAAAATAAATCAATTGAATTACAAATCAGAAAAATAATACTTCCTCGAACAGAAATATGAACTCACAAGCATTGCCATCGCGTGTAAGTTGAACAAGCGACTGAGCATTTCACCTCACTTCGTCAATGCGAGTGGGCACCGGAATGAATACATTTGAACGATACATAATATATATATATATATATATGTATATATATACAGACTCTTTCAAAAGTCAGTATAAATTTTAAAAATTTATTAAAAATTGAAAAATCATCGCATTGAGGTACGGATTGTACCATAAGTATTGCCAGTGCGGGAGGGGGTGGGTGGGATGATGTGAAAAAATTTTGTAGTTTAAAAAGTGACCTATAGGTGGCGCTTACCCAAATATATCTTCGAGAAGCATGCAAATGAGACTGATATAAAAGAACTGTAGTGTTCTGTAGATTCTTCATTTGATTCATTAGTAAACTGTGAAAAGAAGAAATTTTTGCGACAATGTTAAATTTGATCGGAAAAGCCTTGTTAATAAAGCTGTATTACGTGAACGGAGAATCAGCGTCTGATGCTTTGCGAAAATTTCGATTTAGGAAAAATCTAAAGAAAGGAAAATGTCCTTTCACCTGTTCTGGTTTACTTAGGCTTGTCACATGAGTTGACACGTACAGTAAGTTATTTTCTTTGTATTTCCAATGCGTTCAGCGCCACCTATAGGTAATGTTTTAAAGTAAAAAATTTTTTTCACGTCAAAAAAAAAAAAAAAAAAAAAACGTCTCGGCAATACTTGTGGTACAAACCGTATCTCAATGCGATGATTTTTCGATTTTAAATGAATTTTTAAAATTTATACGGACTTTTGAAAGACCTTGTATATATATGTATATATATATATATATATATATATATATATATATATATATATATATATATATATATATATATATATATATACTATTTTAAGGT
Organism: Amaurobius ferox; assembly: GCA_951213105.1. Taxonomy (NCBI): domain Eukaryota; kingdom Metazoa; phylum Arthropoda; class Arachnida; order Araneae; family Amaurobiidae; genus Amaurobius; species Amaurobius ferox. The sequence goes on along the minus strand of OX578152.1, from coordinate 14,435,632 downwards.
ATTTATGTTTCCTTTAATTTTCCAATCTATATGCTTGTCGTCCATATAACACAAGTTTATAGATAAAATCTATCTTGTGTTTCAGAAACAAGCATTTTTGTGTTCCTTTCGAAGGCATATATGGACTTAAAGGAATTTTTTCGAAATGAACTTATCTTAAGCCTACAGCTGTTCCACGTGCAAGCTTTTTTGCTTGATTTTTTTGTTTTCCTATTTTCATTTCTCACCTTTGAAATTTGTTGATTGTTTTTGTCTTTATGAACTGCATTACGTTTTATAATTTCTTCTTTATGGTTGAATTTCTTTTATTTCTTTGTATTTTGTAGAAAATTTTAGGATAGTGTATTATGAGTTACTACTTACAGTCTAACATTGGATTTACAATTACATATATATATATATATATATATATATATATATATATATATAAATATAAATTAGTTGGATACATTGGATATACATTGGATATACATTGGATTTACAATTACATATATATATATATATATATATATATATATATATATATATATATATATATAAATATAAATTAGTAAATCCAATGTTAGAATGTATGTAGTAACCCATAAAACACTATTCCAAAATTTTCTACAAAATACAAAGAAATAAAAGAAATTAAGACATAAAGAGGAAATAATAAAGCGTAATGCAGGTCATAAAGACAAAGACAATCAACAAATTTCAAAAATGAGGAATGAAAATAGGAAAACTAAAAAATCAAGCAAAAAAGCTTGCACATGGAAGAGCTTTAGGCTTAAGATAAGTCCATTTCGAAAAAATTCTCTTCAAGTCCATATATCCCTTCGAAATGAACACAAAAATGCTTGTTTCTGAAACACAAGATAGATTTTATCTATAAACTTGTGTTATATGGACGACAAGCATATAGATTGGAACAATAAAGGAAACATAAATACCTTAAAATACACTACATTAGTGCAATCATGACGAGCAAAATATGTATATATATAGTAAATGGTATAGTTAATAAATTTCGATTATCCTAAAATTCTTAATATTCTTGCCTTAGTAACTTATTTTAGCCTTACTTCTACATTCTTTTGTTTTTACTTTACAATATATATTCATTTTTCTATTTTGCAGCTTTTACTGTAGAATATCACATTTTACTGCCATTGCGTAGTAGGGTTTTTGTTACTCACTTTAGCAACGGTAAATCTCTTCTTTACTCTTCAGCGTATGGCAACATTGGTCTCGTCTTTTTTTGCTTGTCACGGTTGCACGTTAGGGTGCATTTTAAGGTATTTATGTTTCCTCTTTATTTTTTCAATCTTTATGCTTGTTGTCCTATTAGCACATGTTTATAGCTAAAATCTATTTTGTGTTTCAGAAACAAGCATTTTTGCGTTCACTTCGTTTAAAATATTAGAACCTGATAATTTTTTCGAAATGAACTATTCTTAAGCCTAGAGCTAGAGCTCTTCCACGTGCAAACTTTAATACTTGATTATTTTGGTATTGGATTTACTATATTTATATATATATATATATATGTCTTTTATATATATATATATAAATGGAAGTTAATCGTCCATAAAGTAGCAATTTGACATGTGACTTTTTTATCATTCTTCATCATGGAAGTAACATTCTTTTTCCAAGAATGTTCAAGATTGAGTTTTCCGGCCAACGGTTATAGTGATTATTTTTCTTTTCCTTTCTTCGAGAGTTTTCATGTGTCACAAAAGAAACGAGATATTTAAAAATCTCTTTTGAATATCCAGCTAAAGAAATATATTTGTAACAGAAAAATCTGATAATCTTGGAAGAAACGCAGCTTGTTCTGACGTTATTTTATGTAACACTAGCGCTATATTAGTTTATTTTTTTTAAGGGGTTTTCTTAAATTAGTTTGGAAAACACAGTGAATTCACTTAAAAAAATAATTTAAATGGCAGAATTGGTGTTGTAGTCAGCATAAGTGACAATTCTGAAGACCCTGGTTCGATTAAAACTTTAATTAATTAACTGCTGTTGCTGAAGTCCTAAATACAGACACAGATAACACAACTAGATTTAATTCTAAACTATCTGTTTTGAATCAAAATCATTCCCTTTCTTTCGCTTCAATCCAAACTCTTTAGTTTCATAACATGTGTAATCGTGCACAGCCACTTGCCACGCATGCACACAAATGCCTCCATAGCAATGTCCAATTTGTGACGTAAATTGCCACCGGGAATCGTTAATTGGATAAAAAAAAGGAATCAAATGTTTCACTTTCTATGCTTTTTGTTAAAAATTTACAGGTAGTAATAAAATAGAGTAATCATATATATTTTTGTTAGAATACGAAGATATATCTCAAAAGTTTTGCTAAGCTGTAAAATTGTGCTAATCCTTTTTTTTTTTTTTTTTTTTTTTTTTTCCGGATGCGGCGGAATCAGAAAACAAAAAATAAAACATTGAAATTTTGATGTATTTAAAAATATATAAAGTGAATAAGAAACAGATTCGGTTCAAAGATCGTTAAAAAGAACGTTCTTCAATTTTTTCTAAGATTTTTGCTAATATTTTCGATTGATAAGGAACCGATTTGAGGGAAAATCGTTCAACATCGTGCTTCATAAAATAACTAAAGAATTAATTCGATGTTTTTTTAAACTTGTCAAGGTCTGTAGTATTGGGAGTTCAGCTTACACAGTACAGAAATTCGTAGTTATTAGAAGCTTAGATCTTCCTCTACAGCCGACCCTCTCCCTTCCTCAGAGAAGGAGAGAGAGAGAAGGAAAGAGAGAGAAGGATAGAGAGAAATAAAGAAAGGAAGAAAGAAAGGAAGAAAGAGAAAGAGAGAGAGAGGGAGAGAGAGAAAGGGAGAGAGAGAGAAAGAGAGAGAGGGAGAGAGAGATTTCTTTTATTATGTAAAATTATCTTAAGTGTGAAATTCCCCCATAATTCCAACCATACACATATCTACACAGGTCGATAAAAGATCTCACCCTCCCCCCCTCTCGCCCTGATGCACGAAGATGAAGGAAGTGGTCTAAAAGATAGCGACTAAAATGAGATTAAAAATCAAACAGAGAAACAAATATGAACCATTAAATTATTGATAAAACATGAAATAATTTAAAGGGACGAAAAAATAGTAAAAATCTTGATATAGTCAAGAAAGATAAAAGATTATAGGGAAATGAGGCAGTAATTAAGAAGAATATCACAAAAGGAAGCAACGGTTTTTGGATGTTAATTTAATTCATCAAACGACTTATAAAATTGTCAATGGTTGAGACTAGATCGAAGGGAAAAATGAAGGAAAAAGACGGTTTCATAAGCTATATGAGCTAACCTCATCAACTAAATGAAAGAAAAACAACCGGCTTTGTAAGCTATATGAGCTAACTTTCAAAGCCAAACATGTGTATAATAACTATTTATCTGGCTATAAACATATAAGGAGTTGCATGTAGATTATTGACAATATTATCAGAGTTTAAATAAACAAAAAAATCCTAGTTAAATAGTAAAGTAGTCTGGAAAACAACCTGTTTTGGAGGGTTACAATAGTAACTTTATCAACTATATTCAAATAACAAACAGACAAACTACTTTAAAAATACCAGTGCACGATACCGAAGCTAAGAATATAAACAAAAATTAAGGAAGTAACCATTTACTGAAATTATGAGTTAATGTTTTGAACTTGTAAAATTCTCTGCTTCCCCCCACCTCTCACTTTCGTCTCTTTCAAAGACCAGACGGAGAAAACACCCGTACAAGCAACCCACCTGGGATGTGAATCTAGAGTTGCCAGCTGTTGAAGTTGGGAGGAGGGATGCCAGATTTAGACAATTTATCGCCAATTTGGCGACTTTACGAAGATTCGAGACACATCTCGAAATAACCGATAGTCTACGAGATATGAGAGATTTCCAGAAGTTTCTTTTGATAGTCTATAAAAGGAGTCATAACTCAGTTGGAGAGCAGTTGACATGATACGAGCTACATTGAACTGTGATTTTCGTCAATGTTTCGAGAATAGTAGCAGCTGTCTTGTGAAATGATATTCGTCAATGTTTTGAGAATAGTAGCAGCTATTTTGCGAAATTATATTCGTCAATGTTTTGAGAATAGTATCGGCTGCTTTGGAAAATGATATTCGTCAATATTTCGAGAATAGTATCGGTTGTTTTGTGAAATGATATTCGTCAATGTTTTGAGAATAGTATCGGCTGTTTTGTGAAATGATATTCGTCAATGTTTTGAGAATAGTATCGGCTGTTTTGTGAAATTCGTCAATGTTTTGAGAATAGTATCGGCTGTCTTGTGAAATGATATTCTTCAATGTTTTGAGAATATTATCGGCTGTTTTGTGAAATGACATTCGTCAATGTTTTGAGAATACTATCGGCTGTTTTGTGAAGTGATATTCGTCAATGTTTTGAGAATAGTATCGGCTGTTTTGTGAAATGACATTCGTCAATGTTTTGAGAATAGTATCGGCTGTTTTGTGAAATTATATTCGTCAATGTTTTAAGAATAGTAGCAGCTGTTTTGTGAAATGATATTCGTCAAATTTTTGAAAATATTATTGGCTGTTTTGTGAAATGATATTCGTCAATGTGTTGAGAATGGCATCGGCTGCTTTGTGAAATTATATTCGTCAATGTTTTGAGAATAGTATCGGCTGCATTGGTAAATGATATTCGTCAATATTTTGAGAATAGTATCGGCTGTTTTGTGAAATGATATTCGTCAATGTTTTGAGAATAGTTTCGGCTGTTTTGTGAAATTATATTCGTCAATGTTTTGAGAATAGTATCGGCTGTTTTGTGAAACGATATTCGTCAATGTTTCGAGAATAGTATCGGCTGTTTTGTGAATTGACATTCGTCAATGTTTTGAGAATAGTATCGGCTGTTTTGTGAAATGATATTCGTCAATGTTTTGAGAATAGTATCGGCTGTTTTGTGAAATTATATTTGTCAATGTTTTGAGAATAGTGTCGGCTGTTTTCTGAAATGATATTCGTCAATGTTTTGAGAATAGTATCGGCTGCTTTGTGAAATGATATTCGTCAATGTTTTGAGAATAGTATCGGCTGCTTTGTGAAATGATATTCGTCAATGTTTTGAGAATAGTATCGGCTGTTTTGTGAAATGATATTCGTCAATGTTTTGAGAATAGTATCGGCTGTTTTGTGAATTGACATTCGTCAATGTTTTGAGAATAGTATCGGCTGTTTTGTGAAATGATATTCGTCAATGTTTTGAGAATAGTATCGGCTGTTTCGTAAAATTATATTCGTTAATGTTTTGAGAATAGTATCGGCTGTTTTGTGAAATAATATTCGTCAATGTTTTGAGAATGGCATCGGCTGCTTTGAGAAATTAGTGGAGCATTTGAGTGCTGTTTTACTGTATGTTGTTCCTGTTTACGTTGTGCATGTAAATAAAAGTGTTAGTTATCTAGAAATTTGAACTCATTCTTTTATCTTGAGCGTACAGTCCCGATTCCGGAGGATATGTTGTTAGAAATAATCATACCAAATTTCACTCAGTTCAAATATCATACCAAATTTCATACGCAGTTAGAAATAATCATACCAAATTTCATCCTATTTGCTGAATTTGTTTGCGAGATATCACGACTGATACTCACAAAACAGACAGAGACGGACATCATTGGATGAAAAGGATTGGTTCGCATTCAGGGATACTCAAAACGTCTAAATCTATGAAAAATTGTTGGCCCCACCTCAATTCCTTTCTTTTATATATATAATAAATGCATTGTACGGAATCTTATAAAAATTATTAAATTCCTGAAGCTCTTATTCCGAAACTCATATATTACTTTCCTTGTATACATAATATATAAGGGAAGTATTGTTACCGGGTCGAAAATTCGATTTCGAGTTTTCGACGGGAGAGCACGTTTCAAGCATCCCTGATCACGAATCGAACATTTTTAAGATGATGTCTGTGTGTGTGTGTGTGAAAGTATGTGTGTGTGTGAAAGTGTGTGTGTGTGTGTGAGAGAGTCTGTGGAGACGATATCTCACGAATGAATAGAGTGATTCGAGTGAAATTTGGTACAAAAATCACAATTCGTGAATGCTGGAAGCCTATAGTTTTTAAACACAATCGAATGCTCAGAACCCCCTAAATTTTCGAGTGAAATTTTGAAAAAATCATCAAAAAATCAAAATCTTTCATAAAGTTACGCATATAGACATTTCTTATGTAATTTTTCCTTAGAAAACGATTGACACAAACTGTAGAACTCTAGCATTAACCGTTCTTGCGATATTACACATTTTTTAAATAAATTTAACAAAAAATCAGTGAAATAAAAAAAAAATTATTAACTGTTAAGAAACATGTTCACTTTTCATATGTACTATCATGCGATAAGTTTGGTGTCATCATTCTCGTGGATCTAACTCGTTCCATTCACGAGAAAAGATACTTTGAGTAATACTTTTGTATTTGAACGCCAATAATCATTTATCTGCTGTAAGAATTTCTTCGTCCATAACGCTTGCCGACTTTCTTAAACGTTGCCAAATTAAAGAAAATCTCGCCAAATGGATAAAAATAACGCTACATCAATGAAAATGACGACTAATTGAAGAAAATTAAATATCTGGGAAAGAAAATAAGTATCTACTATAAGAATAACATTTTTTAACTGTAAAAGTAGTAAATTCATTGCATTATATAAGGAAAGTCATGTGCTGCCCTCATCAGATCTTTTAATTAGTGCACGATTATCTTTCTGCGCTGTGTAAAAGAGTTAATGAATGTCTCCAGGAGTTCCCTTTTGTAATAAAGAAATAGTTTCCGTAATTTGTAACAGTTAAATAGAAATATCTCTAAATGTTTGGCCAGTTCTTAATACTTAACACTGATAGAGACGATATTAAAGACAAAAAGAAAGTAATCGGAACTTTCTGTTCAGATTTTTATTGATACGTGATATTAATACATATGATATTTCACAAAAGTTAAACTAAGAACATATGAATTTTAAATTTCCTTTAAATTTCCTATACAATTGTGTAGCGAATGTATTGTTTCCCTAAAGATTTTCGAATGCAAGATTTTGTAATATGAGCACGTATGAAGATCTCTTAAATACTTTTGGAAATATGTCCGTCGTTGTGTGTGTGCACAGAACCAACCCATCTACAATTGCAGTAACTCTAATAATCTACATATTGCTATGCGTATACGTCGACATATTGCTTGTATTCCAACATGGGTTTAAGTGTCAATAATACAGGAACCCTGTACTTTACTTACTTGCAAAGGTAGAAGATGGGCATATTTCAAACTAATTTCACTTTTTGAAATCCTTTGCTTATTTTTCGATAATTTGCATTAAAAATGTGTTTGCTTTTCTATCATTTGATTTCTGAAATTTTGGTTTATTTTTCAGTAGCTTAAATTTTAAAAAGTTTTTGTTTTATCGAAATTTACAAACTTTATTTACCTTCAATAATTTTAATTTAAAATTTTTTATTTATGTTTCAAACCTTTGTTGTGATGAAAGTAGTTTAGAGCAATTCGATCACGCCTTCCTATCTCAGGAAACGTAAGCCTCGATATCTTTTATTTGGTTCCCATGGAACTAAGTGGAAAAAATGTCGCTATCTCGTCCCTAAAACAGGAGTTTCCTAGTTTTTGCACTTCTTTAACTTTCCCTTCATCGATCGAAGACGATAGATGGCGCCACTCCAATCAGGTCCGTATTAAGACTGTTTGGGGCCTAAAGCACAAAAAATTTTGATGTCCCTAGGCAGTGGCACTGATAATTTTCTTCCTGTCCGAAAAAAAATGACATTAGTCCTCTCCAAGGTCTATATTAGCAAATTAATTCACTCATTTGATCGTCGAATGTCCCTTTACGAAGATCTTGGCAACGCCTATGTCCTTATATATCTTTATCAAAATGCTTCTATGCGACGGGCTCCAGAATTGTCCCTTAAAATTTTCGGAGGCAGTGATTTTAAGGAAAGGACCTTAAAAAGAATCTGGTGTTTTTGTTTATACCTCTGACTGAAGTGTGTTGTTGTTGAGACCTAGACCGCCCGACCTACCAGCAGGGCCCCCACAAAGGAGGGTCAGTTGGTACTAAGGTACTGGGGCCCAGCAACTTTTAGGGGCCCGTGAACATTGTTGAGGATAAAATATTTATACATTTGTGTATGAATATATAGTTCTTTTTTCTAAATTACTTAAAGTTTTTGAAATTTACATATTATGCGTAATTATAAAATTACAAATATAAATTAGATATAAAGCATAAACACAACCTATAAGTTTGAATGAAAGAAAAGTACAAAACATTTAGTAAACATCTGATAAGTTGCGTTTGTTAGGATTCTATATCTCATTTCTGAAATAGTCAAAAAAGCCTCAAAGAAGGGCCCCTTAGTTCAATACAAGCCGTCTGGGTACAGATAGCTTCAGTGGCATTGTGTTCAGAATCTGAAGGCAATAAAAACCGATTCCTACAGGAAGAAATTTTCTAGAATTACACCTAAATGGATACGTTTATGAGCCTGGTGGGAAAGTTTGCTCATTCATGTTTACAGCTCATATCAATCACATCCAGCTAACTACTGAGACGAACGACCCTTCTACAGGTTTCTTTTGTGAAATTATCAGTTTGGGAAGGGGGCGATCTTATCTTCGCTGGTCTTCGAGGTCGTAAACCAATTAACGCGACGGAGTATCCATGGTCGAGTTCGACTGAATGCAGGAATGTTGCTTCCCAGGTTGATTTCAGTTTCAGTGATAGACGGTATTTCTTTACAGCAAGTTTATTTTAATGTCTCATGCAACTATATGGTAATCCCATATGTGTTATCAGTGCTAGTTGCTAGTGAATCTCTCAACACGTGACTAAATCTTATAAAAAAAAATTATTCGCTGAAACAAATGCAAAATCAAAATTTTAATGTATGTCAATAATTTTTTTATATTTTTCAAATATTATTTTCAGATATATTAATCTTGAAACAAAGCTAATCTTAGAATGAATAAAAATTTATTTTATCAAATTCCTATGCTGTTTTGTAAATTTAATCCCTTAAAATAAGTATAATTAAATATGTACAAAACTTCAGAGAAAATATTGCATTATAAAAGGGAAATTAATGCTTTTGTGTTTATAATGCGTTTCTAAACTTTCACTTTATATTGTATGATTTTTCGTTGAACTTGTTAATTACTAGGAACTGTGCTCAGTCAGTGAAAGGGAAAATTAACACCCTCTCTATCATATATTTATTACATTTTGCTAAGGAATATCCAGGGAAGAGGGGTGAGGAGATTTGGGGATTTACCCCCTTCCCCGAAATCCAAAATAGATAAGTTTTTATTATTATATGGGATCTTTTGTATATTCAAACAGTGTTGTTTGACCTTACAGCTTGTGTGATCTCACACGTTCGAAAAAGAATTCTGGATTCGCACTTGACATTTTATTTCATAAACATCAGAATTGATACATTTTGGAAGAAACATTTTATGAACATAATGAATAATGAACACATGACAATATAATATTGAATTAATTTCATGTTTTCATTCTCTTAATGTAATTATAAAAATAAATTAAAATAAAATATGTAGTTATGAAACAAAAACGTTTTTAATGAACTTCATTTTATCAACTTTATATTGGCGGATTGTCCAACTGTGGGAATATATAGGCAGTCTTTGTATTCACTGTAGTTTAAAAGACATTCACTAAATTTTCTTAAAACTTGGTAGCTATGTTGATTAGGTACCGATTTGATTTTTCGGAGAAAATCAAATGATACAAACGAAAATAAAATGTTACTACTCCCGCTATGCTGGTATAAACTGTTACCATCATTTTCTCAACTGTGGTATAATAATTGGCATTTAAATAGGGCTAATGCAGCATATAAAAGATGAAATTCAACGAAAGTCTTCAAAATCATGTAATTTAGGAAATATTATTTTGTAACAGTTTGATATAATGTATTAAATCAAAAGCGATTTCAATCGGTAAAGTTTTCAAAAATATCTAGATTCAAACCTCTTAGAATTATTTAGGTGGAGTATTTGGAGGATACAAACTTTTGCTGCTAACTGTTAAAAAAACGTTTTTTTTTTTTCAAAAGCAGAGAACTTTGCGTCTTGGGATTTTTAGTGAGTCAAAATGATTGACGCCAAATACCTCATGTATATGTGCACGTGCTATTTCCATCTAAAAATTTAGGAAACAAATGAAAGTAGATCGTCTGATAAGATCCAGAGATATTTCGGACATATGTTATTTTATTTATATGCTACATAGCACACTGATTGGAGGTAATTCAACTGCAACACTGATAACTGTTTTTTCTGAGTGAATGTTGGCGGCAAAAATGTTGCAATACTACTGCTTTTCCCCAAAAATTATTTTGAAGCATCAATTTTTCAGAATTTATCATAACTGGAGCTTAAATAAGGATTGGTATGGATCTAGCATTAAATTCTGGAGGAGGCGCTAGGGAAGTTCACTAAAGATTTCCATATCAAGTTATGTTTCCAGTTCAAACTTTCCTCTTTTCCTTAAAACATTCATTTTTTAAAATTGGTTATAAATAGAACTTTGGTGATATGGATTCAGCATCAAATTCTGGATTCAGGAAGAATTTTTATTTCCTATATTTTCCCAACTTACGGCTCAAAAATTTCCTTGCGTCATCCATTTCTTGGAATTGGCTAAACATAGAGCTTAGACAATTTCAATCACAAACTCATCATGACAAATGCTTCCTCAAAACAGTTTGTTTATTTATATGTTGAATTACGTTGTTTAAGTTTTTACTCATTGATACCGACACAGAATACTATATTCAGAAGGTTCACTTCCTTTGTAACCCATGGCAACATCTTTAACATGGGATTTCGCATAGACACTACAGTTCGGGGAGCCAACCATCGGAGCTATGATGTAAACAAAGCTCGGTTGCTAGATTTGGCGACTATTCCTCGCTTGGCGATTTTATATTAATACGGCAAAAAAAAAAAAATTACGGGACTGTATTTTTAAATTTTTTTAAACTATAAATATGATCAGCATTTAAAAATACTTTTACTTATAATATATTTAATAGTTTAAGTAAATTTAAATAAATAAACATAGATATATATTTAATAGGGTTATATTAACAGAACATTTTGGCGAAAACGTCACTGTCCATCGCTAAATGTGCCAACTGCGATATTTGATTTGAATTTGGTAGAAGATGGAGAGCACTGCGGTAGCGACAGAAACGGTTGTATACCCTAGTTTGTGGATACCGGGTATGATTTTTCTGTTTTTTTAACTAACTGTACTCTTTATTTAGTACAGCGTTCTTGATTTAACAAGAGACATGCTACAACATTGGTTAAACGAAATGTTTTCCTATATAGGATATATCAATAAAATATTATTGGTATGTATTAACGGCCCACTTAAATATTTCATTTTAAATTTTTAGGTAAAATCATAATCTACGGAATAATAACTGTTATCTATTTATGGCTTAACAAATTACTATCCAGATGATTAGCGATAAAACTATAACCAATGACCTTTCGGTCGAAAAATATGTAAAAAGAAAATGTGAACCTAATATGGCAGAATTAATGTCGATGCGAAATTCACATCGAAATATTATTTCATGTTTTGAAATTTTTCCTAATCATTTTTTTACTTGATAAAATAGTGATTCGGGATGAAATCATGTAATTAAAATTTTACGCACTCCCCACTTTCATATTTATTGAAAATAAGTTTTTGAATTGGCAACAGCTTTTTCGACAAAGAAAGTTAAACCATCTGAATATTACTTCTTTTGAGGTGGTAACAGCCTTTTCAACAATGAAAGATTAGATTTTGAAGATACAACAAAGAAATTAAAATGTTCCTACAAAAGTAGCGTAAAAATATTTTCGCTTTAAAATTGTATAACGATTTTCACCGGATTGTAACTAAAATAGGAGGTGACACATGGAAATATATTTTAAATCGTCACGCCACACTTCAAATCATTTGAAGCCATAGGTCCTTTTCTATTCTTGACAGCCTTGAAAATCTCTCTATTTTAAACGGATTTGATCAACAGTTGCATCTAGTTTTTTTTTTTTTTAATATAGAGAGATAAAGGAGTATTTCAACAATTTAAATTGACAGATTCACAGGCCACCAAAAAAATTCTAAGGATGAATGATATTATTAACAAAAATTTAATAAATAAATAAATAAATAACACTCATTATTTTTAATGCATTTCCTGCTGTTTTCTTGAAAGTAACAAAATTGCAAAAAGAAAATTCATAATAATAACATAATTAAATTTAAAGATCTTTCCGTAATAAAATTTTTCTATTATCTGATCAATATAATTTTCTGTAGTTCACTTTCAGTGAGCATCAGAGATTTAAGCGGTTTTGTAATGCACGTGTTCTTAGCTCATTCCTTTTACTTATTTGAGTTTTGGTACTATCATTTCACCTCTTGAAACTGACATCTTGTAACAGATGCGTATTAAATATGGGTTGCTGTGGTTTGGGATCCAAGTGCAGCATAATTAGCTATATTTTAATTTTTAACGAACTGTAATGAAATTGTAATTGAAAAAGGCACCCTGGCGTAAACGGACTTTCGGAATTTCACACAGTTTCCCCCTCCTTCCGAGCATTTTTATGCGGATAATGTTTCTACTTACTGTAATACTGGCCAATTGATTATATTAATATTGATGCGGTGTAATAAAGTCAGCATTGAAGGAGGCAACCACTATATAACCCTGGAAGACAGAAACATTTTAAAGGTCACTCGAGCCCCAAAAGTTTACGGAGCTGTAGGAAATTCACTGCCCTCTATTATTAGGTAAGCATTAAGCAAAAATATACAAATTAGCACATTTTGGAATTTTATTGGTGCCTCCTAATTTGCTGGTGCCCTAAGCACGTACTTAGTGTGCCTATTGCGTAATCCAGCACTGACTTCAATTCAAGGACTTAGCCCTTTTTTCTCTTCTTCCTCGGCCAGCCGTAGGCCAATAGGATTGCTAGCTTTTGCACGCGTTATTTATGTGTGACCAGTACTCTTATCCACGTTCGTTGTCATCTCATTTATTAATTTTCTTAACTTTTTACTTAATTTTATTAATGCAAACCTAATTTCTTTTAAAACTTAAACTTAAATTCTGATTATCTTGCCAAATTCTTAATTTCTTAACTTACAAGTAAACTTTTATCTAAATTTCAATTCCTTCTCAAGTCCAATCGCTCTGATTGGCTGACTGTTTTTACAGTTCCCTCCTTTTCCTTCCCTTTGCAACCTACTCATCAGATCAGCCACCCAAGACAGAATTTCCATCTCCTATAAAAGAAAGGCGACCTACACTCAGCACCCTTCAAGAGCGGAGTGCATACCTTTATCTCATCTCTTGCAACAACTAAAGGACTTTCCAATATATTAGATGTGGGGGTAAATGTCTCCGGACGCAGGCATCCCGTAACGAAGCGTCTTGGCTTGGCTAGTTTAGAACTACCCTCAAATTTTCCCACTCGCATCTCATGCCTGAAAGAGAGCACAAAATTAGTTGTTTGGAGGCGAAAATCATTCCAAACAATTGCTGTCTTATTAGAGTGTTTGACACAATTTTATTGTTGTCAAATCCTCACCCCAGGAGTATATGAATCTCAGTGCTGTTACCAATGGTACTTTTGATCCTTCAAAAAACGTTGCATTTCAAGCCATTAGATTTCCAAAGTATAGCATCATCTTATGACCATTAATGCATAGTTTATCAGTCGGTAGTATTTCTGAAATCTTGCAAAAAGAAACAGCCTCATCTTAAGTGTGTTGAGGATCCCATATTTTCATTATCTTTAAATTGAACACCCATTGTTATAAATGCAAAAATTTAAATGGAAATGAGAATGGTCATTGCATAGGTGAATGATGACACAGCATTTAGAAAAACCGTGTAAAAACTGCACGTAGCGTATAAAGTCACATGAAGTGCCACATCTTACATGATAAAGATGTCTGTGCGCGTGTCTGCACATTCTGTAGCGGGAGATCTAAGCGCTGTATGGGCATGAAATTTGGTAGACAGGTATTTCAGGATCCAGGAAGTTGCGCCTCGACGTTATTTTATGTTTAAATTTGAATTAGTTTTTTAGCTATTTAATGTTTTGCTCGATTTTTACATAAATCGGGTCCTTAGCGACCGGAAGTATTACCACAGCGTTTCCATCATGACACCATCGAAAAAAACAAAATATTATCTTTTAAACATACTGTGAAAAGAATCCATACGATTAATAGCGGATTTTTGTGAATGTAAAATAAATATACTTTTCGTGTGTTTAAAACGGCACAGATTGATATAAAAAATTAATTGACAATCCGATGTTTATAATTTAGCAGCAACTCCTTTAAATATTACACACTGCTCTCAAACAACAACAAAAAAAACCCCTGAAACTATCCGTTCATGAATTATAATTTTTTTAATAACGAACTGTTAAAATTTCGTCCTTCCTCCACGGCTGTCGCCATCTATTAGCAAATACATTTAAAAGTTGCCTTCTCTCCTGTTTATTTATTTTCTTTCTTTTAAGCTCAAATCGTCAGTTCTATTGATAATCTTAAATTCCAAATAAATTAGAATTAATTAACACACTTTTAGAAAACCGAGTGTTTCTGTTACAATTTTGCATTTAATATCCCAACTACAAGTATTAAGAAATAGTATACTTCGTGTGTGCTATTTGAAAAGAATATGGATAGCATTTTGAGCTTAAAAATTGCTGCACCTTCTGTAGGTATAAATTGACTTTTATTCTATTAAAATACTCGTAGAATTATTTCATAAATCCCAAATATTTTATCAATTCTTTTACCATAAAATAGATTATAATATAATTTTAACTAATGCTGTTGTCATTACTTATATTCCGGAAATTTTTATTAAAGATTTAGACAACTATTAAATTTGTAATTTATTAAACATTTAATGATTTTCAAGGTTTCGTTTCAAGTTAATAAAGCATGATTACATGTGTGAAGTTTTCAAACTCAACGTAATGGCTAATTAACTGGTGCCAATGGCTAGATCTATCGCTAAATAACTTGATTAAAATTAAATGTTGACCAAAATGGCTACATCTAGTCATAAAATGGCTAAGTTGACAACTCTGGTTAGATAGCTTTCACTTGTGCACATACTTCTAAAAATAAGATATTTTACTTTAATGTAGATAGTTGTTCTCTTAAATTTTGGTTGCGTGCATTTTCTGTAGCTGTCTAGATACAAAAGCAGTCATTCAGCTATGAGATCATCAACTTATTGAGTCCCCAGAAGACTTCAACCTCCGGTATGATACTCTTATCTGAACATATGACATTGTTTGAGCAGAGAATTGAAAACTTATTAAGTTATGAGGGATATAAATTATATATAATTTTATTTAAAATATTTTATGGTAGACAAAGGGAAATATCTATATAGGAAATGTTTTAAAAAATGAAGTAATATGCACCAATGAACTTATCAATGCAAATGCATCAATGTATTCATTCATTAAGATACATTGATATTTCATATAGATACACTTACGTAAGATATTTACTGTGTATCGATGCAATACCTAAAAACACGTATAGTATCATATCCTCAATTTCAAATTGTACCCCTGTTTTAAACATATGCTATTTTATTACTTTCTTTATATACATAATATAATGTATAGAGTATATATAGTATTGTGATGGAATCAAAAATTCGAATTTGAGTTTTGGGCGGAAAAACACGTTTCAAACATCCCTGAATTCGAAACGAACATTTTTGAGGTAATGTATATGTGTGTGTATGTGCGCGCGCGCGTGTGTGTGATATTCCAAGAACAAACTGACAGTTTTGAACGTAATTTTGAAAGTACGATTTTATTAGAATCGGTAAATACTGGAACCTTATTGTTTTCAAACACAATCGAACGTTCGAACCCCTCCTAATTTTCGAATGAAATTTTGAAAACATCATTTAAAAATCTTTCTAATTTCTAACCTTTAAATATGTAAATGATCATTTCGTATGTAATTTTTCATTACAAAACAGATGACACATACTTAACGATAGCATGAACTGTTTTCGAAATATTACACATTTTTCACATAAATTTATTAAAAAATTCATATAAAATTAAAATAGATTTAACTATTGAGAAATATGTCCGATTTCCATATGTAATATTATGCAATAAATTTAACATAATTCTCGTGGAACTAGTTGGTTCCATTCACGAGAGAAGATACTTTGGGTAACAGTTTTGTTTTTGGCGCCTAATAATTCGCCAATAGTCATTAATATATAAGAGAAGCTCTTCTCTTTGTTTGTCTGTAAAGCTTATCGATAAATATAGCGAACTTGGCGACTGATTCAGCGAAATGTCGCCAACTCTTATTTTACCCCAGATTCAAGAAAATACTTCAAAATTGTAAAAATTAAGGTAAATTACGCCAAATTGATGAATAAATTATTAAAATATTTTAATATATAGACCTATATTGCTTTCAGCGATGCTATCAATATTGGTAATTGTCAATTTAGAATTGCGCGAAATATAAATTAATTGCGTACTTCGAAATGGTTTTACATGTTATCTGGAAAAGCCCCAAATGTACGATTTAACGTTAAAAACAAGGTGCTATGGTTTTAAATTCATTGCATTAGTTGTGTAGGGAAAATCACGTACTGCCCACATCAAATTTTTTTAATTTTTATTTATCGATACGATTATTTATCGTTTAGGTGCTAGAAAAGATACCTACCTACTACTATAATTAACTGGTGGGAAAGGCTAATTGACAGCTCTTGCTCCTGAAAATTAAGGCAATTCTTCGGAGGTTTTAAATTTTAATACAGATGTCAGAGTGAAATGTTTGTTTGCAAGAAAATTTAGTGGTATATTATGAAGGAAGAGATACGAGTTTGTCCATCTAAAAGCGAATAATTTTTGTGTATCGTTGAAATGGGAGGTGAGGTAAGAAATTTTTTACCCTTTTGTTAAGGATGATGGGGGGAGGGGGGTACATATATCAAATATAATAGCATGCCACAGTAGAAGAATATGTCAAATATAGGAATATGCCACAGTAGAAGAATATGTCAAATATGAGAATTTTAAGTGTTCAACAAATAAACTTGCATGCTTTAAACACTTTCATGCATTTTATTTGTTTATTCATCGAACATTTAAAGGGGTTATATGTAATGTAAAGCACGCAGGATCAATACACAGGATCAATAATAAACTGACGCGCACAATCAATATTAAACTGATCATTAATTTGCGCATAATCAATTTTAAAATCAATATAATCAATACTATCAATATATTCATTAATCACAACCAATATAATAATAATTTAGTAATCTATATAATAATCAATCGCACTCAATATAATAATTATAATATAGTAATCGATATTATAATCAATAATTTCCGCACAATTATTATTAAAGTGGTTTATAACGTAAAATGCAGTGCAAATAAATCACTATAAATAAGCATATTGATCCAGTTGATTTCCGAAAAGTACGTATGCTAATTTTTCTTGATTTGCACTGCATTTTAAATAGTAAATCTGTATTTTATGTGCAATGTCTTCGTTTCTGCAGTTTATAGCATACTAAACCGAATCACCCGGCAATGCTAAGGTCCTAAATAAGTGCTCGGTACTTAAATAATACAGGTACACAGTTAACACCATACTCAATTTCCAAATCGCCTGTTTTGTACTAAAATCATTCAAATGAAACCTCTAAATGACAAAATGAGAATCAGAATTGCCCATATATTCCACAAGCAACGTAATTTTCGTATTTCCAATACTCCATTTTGACCGCTTGTAAAAAAGCGAAAGGGACTCAATGGCTCCCAAGCTCTCGCGATCTATGATCACACATCAGGACGTTTCCTATCTCCGCAAAGCAGAAAAAAGTATTGAATATTCAAAACATCTCTCCGGAAGTTCTTCACGAATGCCAAAAACCCACCCATTATGCGCAACCCACAAAATGGATCTAATTCAGAGCGGGAGAAGACAGAATCTCCACTGAAGTGCAAACAGTCTATTACAATGACTGAATACGATCACTTAAAAAATAAAAAAATAAAAATTATTTATGAATTTTAAATTTTGTTCGTTAGATTGCTAAGCTATATGGATACACTTTAGACAAATTACAGAATTATTTTAATTTCAATTTTGGGGGTGCGACGGTATATATATATATATATATATATATATATATATATATATATATATATATATATATATATATATATATAAGATTTAAAATGAAAAAAGAAAATATATAGGTGGAATGATTGTGTTTACAGAGTTGCAGAAAGGTCAAGGGGGATTGCGACCCCTATTTCCCGGTTAGAAGCTAGCTTTGACTTCATGAAAACGCTCCCAGAGACACTGCACGCCCGAAACAACAATCGATCATGCCCGTGGGGAAAAAATGGTCGAATCCCAGACAACATAAAAATGATCAAAATAACAAAAAAATTGGAAACTTTACTAACCAGCAAGACGAGAATTATGGAAGAGTTGCATAAAGCGTATAAACTTCGAATAGGAAAGCATACATAAAACAGCCGCGTCTAACTTATAGAGCCATCTGGATGTGAAACAATCAGATAATCCCAGGTAAGAGTTGAGTTGTATTGTATGATGTCGGATAAATTAACATAATTTTTATCACTATAATTTCTGCAAAAAACATCATAATAGTGCTGTACAAAGCGGAAGGGATATGATTGTTCCCGAGTTCCGTTGATTATAAAGAAATACAATCCCAAAAAGTATGAAATTCAAGAAAGAGAAAGGCGCAAATTGCAGCACTATCAGAGTCTTGAAATATAAGATATATAATGAAAAAAGAAAATATATAGGTGGAATGATTGTGTTTACAGGGTTGCAGAAAGGTCAAGGGGGATTGCGACCCCTATTTCCCGGTTAGAAGCTAGCTTTGACTTCATGAAAACGCTCCCAGAGACTCTGCACGCCCGAAACAACAATCGATCATGCCCGTGGGGAAAAAATGGCCGAATCCCAGACAACATAAAAATGATCAAAATAACAAAAAAATTGGAAATTTTACTAACCAGCAAGACGAGAGTCAATATATATATATAAATATATATATATATATATATATATATATATATATATATATATATCAGACCACGTAAAATATGCAAATTTCGTTGCATTTAAAAAAATAAATATAAAGGAATTGTCTCACGGATTCGGTTCAGACATTGTTTGTTAGAAAGAGCGTTCTTCGTTCTTTTTGAGGGCGTCAAGATGGAAACTCTGCGATAATATTTTCGGCCGTTAAAGTATCAATTTGTGGGCATATTTCCCAAAATAGTTATAAATTGGGTTAAACCATAAATTAACTAAACATAATTTGCATTAAAAAAATGTAACGCCGAGGTGCATCTATTCGGGTTCTGAAGTACCTGTGTACCAAATTCCATGGCCATACGAAGCTTGGATTTCAAGTTACAGATTCCACACACATATATTTTCCTCTATTATGCAAGATTTACATGGTTTTTGATGAAAAACAAGCATACCCTGATAAAATTTGTATCTCTATATATATTTCTATATAGATAGATCTTTATATTATATTTATCTATATAAAGATACTGTGATTACTGATCCAACGGTCTATAAGCATACTATCATACAATGAACATCTTTGTTCAATATTTCACATTTGGCGATGAGCGTTACAATTCCCGAGATTTTGACCTTTTAGCGCTTTTATAGAAAATGTTCCTTCAGTACATCCACTAGGTATTCGTGTATATTAATATGAAATGGTTGATTTCTTATTTTATAAAATTTGTATCTCTATTTCTATATAGAGAGATATTTATATAGAGATCTTTATCTCTATAAGAACTTTTTAAGGAATTCAAATCAATAATGATGCAATTCAAAATTTTATTACGCAACATGTTGGAATTCGTGAAGTTGTTGTTAAAATTGTGCAACAGTTACCGCGTTATTTGCCATTTGGAATTTCTGTAAAATTTATGTATAGTGGGAGTTTTGTTTGCATCGAATTTCAGAAAAATAATTTGAATTTAAGATGAGCTATTGTCGGACATTGCAGATCCATACCGAATGCAGTTCACTGCATAAACAAAAATCTGATGTGGGCAGCACATGACTCTCCCTGCAGACTTATATTCAGGTGCTCTTTATTTTAATTAAATTTAATTCACTTTTAATTTAATTTTAGGTGTCATTTAATAACTGGACTTATTTTCAAAGTTGGCGTAGAAAAAATACGAGAATGGCTCGAGAATGGCTAGTCCTAGTGTAATGAGGTTGGCCTTATTCTTTTCCTCGTTAAAAATGACGTTTTAAACAAGCCTTTAATGGATATATTTGAGCATGCGTAGTTTTTTATTTTATATTTTGGCGATTTTTGTGGGCCATTTTACAAAAAAAGGCAGGTTATGTTTTTCCGAATCGTACTAAAATCTAATCAGCACCAGGTGACCCACAAGTGACTTATCTACAGAATTTTGTGAAATTCGGACCATTAGTTTTACAGCTAGAGTGGATACCAGCTATTGAGGGCCATTTCGCAAAAAAAGGCGGGTCCTTTATCCCGAAGCATACCCAAAACTAATCAGCACCAGATTCGCCCACAAGTGACTGACCAATTTTTACCAAATGGACCAAATTTTATGAAATTCGGTCCATTAGTTTTTTAGTTAGAGTGGATACAAAATCTGCACACACAGACACACACACAGACGTCACGCTAAAAATAGTTTTTTCGAATTCCAGAGGTCTCGAAACGTGTAGATCCGTCGAAAACTCGAGTTACGATTTTCGGCATGATTCCAATACTTTCCCTATACATTACCATGCAGGGAAAGTAAAAATCTAGGTCACTGAGTTCTCTCCCATCAATAAACACTTTCACAACTGCAAATAAAATAAAATATTAGTTGCAGTTTGAGGACTAGTCAATGTCTATCTGTACAAAGTTTTTTGCTGAACAGTTCACTGGATTTCAATCCGAATACAACCATCACAAAACACCATCTATACAGAATTTAACTCAGCATCACATGAAAATTTCATCAAAATCAGTTGGTTTCTAGAGAAGCATATCATTCGCTCATACATAGCATTATTGGGCATAGCATTAAAAAATATGTATCGTTGGCCCAAATGATCACAGTTATAGCATGTTACCCTTCCCTTTGAAGGGCTTGAAAAAGATCTTTCAATTGATACCATATTTGACAATGTACTTCTTGGGGTTAATTTGCCCCCCCCCCTACACACACACCCAATGGAGGCTAATGACGGGACCAATAAAAAAATTATGTCGTGTTTTTTTTCACTTCAGTGATTGAAACTATTAAGTCTCGGAAATATTGAAATAACCTCTTTTACATTTGATTATGTCAAATTTTATCCTATGCTGCTATTTTAAAAAATATATATATAAAACTTCGAACAAACTTCGCAGTTTTGGCTCAAATTTTAAAAAATTCTATTTAATTCTAGATTTTTCGATAAAAAATATGGATATAAAGCTTCGTAAAAATTCATTAATATTTGAGGCAGTTACCGTGTATACCATATATCGAACACAAAGAGACGGACATCACTCCAAAAATAGTCAAAATGTCTTCAGAAGGTCATGAAACATATATTGTCATCAAATTCTCGAATTCGAAAAATTTCCGGAAAACAATACTTTTGCTATATTATATTACACAGCAAAGTGAAAATCTGATGTGGCCATCACATGACTTTCTTTATATAATGCAACGAATTTACTTTTTTCACAGTGAAAAAAAAATCTGATGTGGGCAACACATGACTTTCCTTATATAATGTCATGAATTTACTACTTTTACAGTAAAAAAAATAGGTTTTTCTTATAGTAGATACTAATATTCGTTCCAAGATATTGAATTTTCGTCAATTAGTCGTCATTTTCATTGATTTAGCGTCATTTTTATCCATTTGAAGAGGTTTTCGTTAATTTGGCAACATTTCAAAAAAGTCGCCAAGTTGGCGACATTCCGCCAATTTAGCCGCCAAAATCTCGCCAAGCGTTATGCACTAAGAAATAAGTTATTCTTACAACAGATAAATGACTATTGGCGTTCAAATACAAAAGTATTATTCAAAGTATCTTTTTTCATGAATGGAACGAGTTAGATCCACGAGAATGATGTCATTGCATTTATCGCATGGTATTACATATGAAAAGTGAACATGTTTCCCAATAGGAATTTTATTTTTATTTTATATCACTTTTTGATAATTTTTTTGAAAAATGTACAATATCTCGAGAACGGTTCATGTTAGCGCTCTGAAATTTATGTCAATCGTTTTCTATTGAAAAATTACATAAGAAATGTCTATTTGCGTAATTTTATTAATGGCTTTGATTTTTTGACGATTTTTTCAAAATTTCATTCAAAAATTTAGGGGGGGGGGGGGTTCTGAACATTCGATTGCGTATAAAAACAATAGGCTTCCAGTGTTTACGGATTGTGATTTTTGTACCAAATTTGGTTCGAATCGGTCCATTCGTTCGTCAGTTATCGTCTCCACTGACTCACTGACACACACACACACACACACACAGAGACATCACTTCAAAAATGTCCGATTCGTGATCAGGGATGCTTGAAACGTGCTCTCCCGTCGAAAACTCGAATTCGAATTTTCGACTCCGTCACAATACTTTCCTTATACATTATGTATATAAGGAAAGTGTCTTAGTAAGGAAAAGATCCACGGCACATTGTTTTTAACGTTAAATTTGGAGCTTTTTCGAATGACAATATGTAAAACTATTTTTAAGTACCCAAATGACTTATATTTCGCGTAAGTCTAAATTATGGCATCCGTAATTAACTATATAATCCATATATAAAATATTTTAATAATTATTTTATCAATTTGGCGTTATTTTCGTTAGTCTATTCGCGTTATTTTCGTTATGTTTGCTCTTTTGGCAATGCTGTTGTCAATTTGTCACGAAATATTGCCAAATTGTAAATATTTCGCTAAATTAGACGCCAAATTTATCGCCAGGTATTACAGACAAACGAAGAGAAGAGCTTTTCTTATATATAAATGACTATTTTCGAATTGTTAAGCGTCATAAAGCAAAACTATTACCCAAAGTATCTTCTCTCGTGAATGGGACGAACTAGACCCACAAGAATGATGTTAACAAATTTGCCGCATAATTTTGCATATGAAAATTGAACACATTTCACAATAGTTAATACTTTTTCATTTTATGTGACTTCTTATTTAAATTTGTGTTTTGAATATGCAATATCTTGAGAACGGTTGGTCCCAGCGTTTTACAGTTTCTATCATTCGTTTTCTAATAAAATTATTTATGGGATATTATTGAAAGTTTTGAATTTTTAACGACTTTTCAAAATGTTATTCGAAAAGGAGGTAGTGGTGTGTGTGTGTGTGTGTGGGGGGGGGGGGGGGGTCTTCCGAATATGCGATTGCGCTTAAAATCAATAGGGTTCCAGTACTCACTGATTGTAATATTTGTACCAAATTTCGTTCGAAACGCAACATTCATTTGTGAGATATCGCATCCATAGACTCTCTCTTTCTCACATACATACACATACAGATGCCACCACAAAGCCATTCGATTCATGTTCAGAGATGCTTGAAATATGCTCTTCCGTCGAAAATTCGAATTCGAATTTACCCGTCACCATTCTTCCTTTTTGACCATTTGTCAAATTGACCATTTGTCGTTCGTGGATTCCTTGCGTCACAATAACGGACATATACACTACGTGACAGTGAAAATGAGACACCAAGAAGGAGTGGGCAGAAAGTGATGAAAATCGGCAGAGAGAGACAGCCACGAACAATAAGTGATGTTTATTGCAACATGATACACCTATACACTGAGCGATAACACCGTCTGATCAATCTGACCACCGCGGGCGGCGATACAGGCAGCAACATGTCTAGGTACACAGACAATGAGCCTGCGGATGGTGTCCTGAGGGACGGCTGCCCATTCCCTGTCAACCATTTGCCAGAGTTCGTCTTCTAAACGCGGCGGTGGCAACGCACGCAAGCGACTTCCAATCACGTCTCAGACGTGTTTGATTGGTGAGAGATCAAGGGAGACTGGTGGCCAGGACAGCACCTGGGTACCTTGCAGGACATGTTGGCTGATGCGTGTCTTGTGTGGTCAGACGTTATCCTGCTGGTAAATGGCATTGGGAACCCCCTGAAGGAATGGTAGTGTTACTGGCTGCAGCACTTCATCCACGTATTATTGGGCCACCATAGTGCCCTCAATACGGACCAGAGGTGATCTGCTATAGTAGGCGATGGAACCCCAAACCATGTTGTTGCGCGGTATGGCGTTCCACAAATGCGACCGGATTGGACGTGTCACCACTTCGGCACCAGACTCGTACAAGGCGACTGTCATTGCTACAACAGAAACGTGACTCGACTGAGAACACGACCCTGTGCCATTCCGCCGTCCACGTGGCCCTCTCCCGGCATCATTGCAAACTTAGGCGTCTGTGCCGTTGGGTCAATGGCTTCTTAACGGGTGCCATGAGTGCAGGTCGCCGGCGACCAATCGGCGGATAATGTCCTGGTCGATATGGGAGCATCAAGGGTGTCCTGCACACGCTGAAAAGGGCAACGGAAGTGGCCTGCGGTGCCGCCAATGCTTGCCGGCGGATGCGTCCGTCCACGCGTGCTAATGTCGCTCTGGCCGTACCGGCACCCCTCAAACGTGCCACATTGCTTTGTTCCGACTATCTTCGCCACAGCCGGTGCACCGTGGACGCGTGTAGGTGTCTGTCGGCTGAGATTTGACGTATGGACCAACCTGCCCTTCTGAGTCCGATCACCATACCCCTCGTGAAATCGTCTGTTTGCTGAACCTGCCTCGGTTGGTTGCGGTCTGACATTCTCTGCTACTGCCCGTTTACTCTGAGAATAAAATAAAAGCAAAATGATTTCCCTGGCAGACAGAGCGGCAAGACTATTGCCGATTCTGCAGGTTCCTTCCCTTATATCTCACTTAATGTACGAGAGGCAGTTGCGCCTTTCGCATCATTTACATAACTCGGTGAGCTGCGTTTACCCTGCAATTTTACCCTGCATAGTTTTCTGCCCACTCCTTCTTGGTGTCTCATTTTCACTGTCACGTAGTGTTTATATCTATTGTTAGCTGTGTCTGCTACAAAAATGCCTGCTGAAGGAGTTACAAAGTGACAACTAAAAGAAGAAGTCACTAGATTTTGTCACCTCAGCTGGTAAATATTAAGCATGGTTTAAAAATAAAGTAGAAAGAACTTTAAATAAATAGTTTGAATAAATTTTAGCATATTTTAGAAATATGATTTACAATTCAAACATGTCAACACGTTTTAAGTTACGCCTAAATATTTTTTATTTAGGTTGGAACATTATTCAGAAATTTTAGAAGATTAAAATAATTAAATTTCTTAAAATGTTTTATTTAAAAGCGTACTGGTTTTATAGGTTACAAAATTATTTTCCATTGCCGACACAACTGGACAGCCAGCTCTGCAAATGCAAAGATATTTTTCAAAATAGGGGAGTAGTGATCAATTGCTCTAAATTAACGTTGGCGAATTTAAAGAAACTTTTATACAGTGCGTTTTCATAAGAACTTTAAAGAAACTTTTACACAGTGCGTTTTCATCCCGGCCACACATACTGCTACCGTTAACCTTTGGGTCGGTCGTGTGGTCTGGGCCTTCAACAGTGCGTTTTCATGCCACATAACATGTTTTCTCATAGCCAACCAATTTGTTCTGGAAGCTTTTTCGAGGTTATCTGGCTACTTCAATCCACTGCAGTCTTATTCGGGGCAGCATTCTGGATTATGGATTTCCACAATTTTAATATATAAGGTAGAAGAAGAAGAAGAATAAAGTTTCGTACAGGACAGAGCACCAGGCGCGGAGCGCCTTTAATCTCCAATCTCAATATATGTTAATCTCAATGTGCTTCACACAATATTTCACAACCACTTTTTGGTACTGCTCATTTATTCTTTTTGGATTTTGTATAGTGCATAAAAATGTCAGTGCTGCTTTGCGTCTACTCTTTTATTGCTTTTCTGGTTTAAAGTGCCATTTTTGTGACTTTTATATGAATCCAAACATTATGGTTTAAAGATTTAATTATATATATATATATATATATATATATATATATATATATATATATTATTCATGGTTTACAATCTTTTGATATTAAAGATCTCTTTAATAATACTAATATACAAGATTTTTAATGTTATTTTAGCCCTGTACAATGCTTTTGTTGTTAATAATTCAGACCATATTAAAATACTGAATTTTACGAAACTTTTCCCCATTGTATTAATTAATAATTATATAGTTCAAGAAAATAATTTATACTTACACATATCCAGCAAGATGGTTGTAATAGTAGTCTTTTAGCCAATTTGTACCTTTATCATTATGAACATATCTTTACATCTATTAATTTCCAAATTTTTAAATATTTTGATGATTTGATATGTTTAGTTACCCCATAATCTAATAATATCCATATCGATTTCTATTCGGATAATGTGGAATTATTGACTAACGAACCCTCAATAAGGAACAACCTTAAGTTTTTGAATCTAAATCTTATTATTGACCTCACCAATAAGATCATAACTAATTTATATGATAAAAAAGACAATTTTAATTTTAATATTAATAAATTTTTACCATTTAAATCTTGCAAATCTATTCAATTGTTTCGAAAAATTAATAAGTGATTTATATTTATAAATAATCTGAGACAAATGGTATAACATGCACATTAATAACTTTTAAACTGCAAGTAAATTATATTATTACCTAGAATATTTAGTCAATAGAATTATAATAAATATTGACAAATATCAAAGTTTAAAATAATAATTTCTATCAAGGTTAAGAATAACTAAACATTTATAAATACTTTCTCTATATTTTTATCATCCTATAATTATATTTTTATCACTGTAGCTTATGAATTATTCTCTAATTATTTTTATCACTGTAGCTTAAGCATCACGATCTGTTACCTTTTGTGCATATTTCTCCTTTATTTAATTTCAACTATTTGTAATATGCGAAATCTCATTTTGCGTTCTGCAAGGGGACAATGCATTGAATTTGAAATTTTACTGTTTGTATTAACAATAGTATAAAATATTTGTATATTTATTGATATATTTATATTTATTTCTAACTAGCAGCATACCAGTTCTTCATACGGAATATACAATGTAAAGAAACTTAAAATTCACAATCATATGCAAACTCCTATAGTATTTAAGTGGCATTGCTATTTAAAACATTTTATTAAAATATTTAAATTAATGCTCCTAAAAAGAAGTTTAAGAATATTTGTTTCCTCTATTAAAAATTATCTTCACAGGCAGATCTGAAGATTAAAACATCCTGGTCCCGTTTGTAAACAAATTTGCTGGAAGTATGAAATTAAATTAATATATGCAAAAAATGAAAGCGCTGAAATTGTATTAGAAGAAATACTCGTACAGCTTATATTCTCGTGGATTAGAAGACGTACCCATACTACTTATATTTTCGTAGATTAGAAGATTATACCCGTGCATTGGACGGTTACCTTACACCTTTCTGGTAGGTCGGACTGTCTGGGTCTCAACAACAACAACCCGTGTATTGGAATATATACCCGTACTAGAATATATGGGTTTGAAAAATCTTTCACCAAAATAAAACAGATGTGTAAGAAATCGAATATATCAATGATCCCTGTAGTCTTTAAACCCGAAAGCCATAATAGATATATTCCAGTCAAAAACGAAATTCCGATCAAATTTATTTATATACATTTCTTTATTATTTAAATCGAAAACTATTTAATAAAAATCCTCTGTTGTATAAACTAATTTGGTTTAATTATGTTGCTTAGAAACATGATATATTTTTCAAATAAGTTTGCGGAAAAATATCGTCTGCATAATACTCTTTCTATGAGATGTTTAATTGTGCGTTTTTTATTAATATTTCGATAACCCTGATCCTAGAAACTCGAAACATGGACCCATGTGTAAAATTCGGTGCAGCTGCCGTGATGATAAGACAAACACGCCCACATACAAACACACATACCGACAGATTTTCAATATTATTTATACAAATAGTTTCTATTATGATGTGTTTCTTATTGTTATAAGTTTTGCTCTTAATTGGATACACTGATTTTCATCTTTATCAATGGATGTAATGACTATTTTCTTTTTGTATGGCAACACTGATTTATCTTAGAAATTGGCAACCGCTGATGTTGTTGCGTCTTGTACATGAGGATCATCTGGTTTACATTATTTTTCCTTTTTTTTTTGGGGGGGGGGGGGGGGGGGATAATAATTTCTTTCATGCTTTTTGATATTCTCGGTAATGGTTTTTTTGTAGTTCTTTGGGGTGCAAAATGGCCTTTTTGTTCAATGTAACAAGGTCATTTAATGAAAGGACAAGGTTTTAAGGCAAATTGAAAGTGTATGTACACCCTGACGATTTCACAATTTCTTTGTCTTATCCATTGCTATCTATTGCAATCGATTTCACTGTTTTCTTAAATGTTTTTATTTTCTATGTTTTATTTGTTACGTTTTTTAATCTATTTGGATTCCCCCCCTTCTCCATCATTTTATTCCTATGTTTTCTATATTAGTTATCTATATTAGTTTTCTATATCAGTATTCTGTATTAGTTATTTTATATGATTAGTCTTATGTGCAATGCAGTATCTCTTTGGATTCAATTGTTCTTCTATTAGTTTAAATATATATACCCACGCTTTATATGGATAGCAGTGCTGGAATTATTAAGATATATTCAAAGAAAAAATGAAATGAAAATAAATCTAACTATTCATCTATGTTTATTGTTATCATGCATTTTTTCCAAACACATTTAATAACCATAAGATGTTTCACATATTCCATAAGATGTTTCACATAAAGAAAATGGCTCATGTAGAAGCGTAATGGGTTTGTTCTTTTTACTTGCATAGTATGCCAGGGGTTGCTCTGGATTTTTGATTACAGTCGCCAAGCTATTCGCCAAATGAAATTATTTTTCGCTAAATAGAGTTTTTATTCTGACTTTCCATTTGAAAAATTTGATTTGATTTATGTATTCTCAAATTCCAAAAATCATTGTTCTGGAAAAGACACACAGCAGTAAACATTGCGATTTGTGTACCAAGATTTTTGATTTTGATATCACCAAAATTTCAGAAATATTCTTTTCAATCGCAAAATGCAACAATGACGATCGGTAGCGCGTAACCTGCTATTTAGATTTCAGTTCTATACATTCTTATTCACATTTCATGTTTCGTTCTGCAATCGTTTGTGAAAAAATAAAATTTTTATTCCGGTACTCATCCGACACTTTAACTTATGTATTAGTACAACATAATTTTATTCTAAACGTTTAGATTTCCCTGCACAAAAAGACCGAGATAATGGATAATTACATCACAGAAACAATTGATCACACGTTTTCTAATTTGCATTCGAGCATTTTGTATCCAGAAGCTTAATTGCAAGGAAGGAGTCGATAACAAAACTTTATTTAATTACTTGACTGTTTGAATAATAGGATAAGACGCATTGTTTTCATTGAAATGAGTAATTAATTCTGTTGTATACATTTGTTTGATAGTACAGTGAAATTTGTATAGACAGATACTACGAAAGTCCTTACATACTTCTATAACTTTTAATGAAAGGTTAATGAGTGTACATATTAGGTATATACATTCTATAACAAAAAAATCGACGCACCAAGAAGGAGTAGTCCGATTGTAATGAAATTTCGTATGCAAAGTCATTAGTCTTTAGTGACGAGTCCCGCTTCCAACTGTGTCCTGACGACAACTGCAGATGTGTCTGGAGAGGCAGCCCCTTACTATCGCACGCCACACATGCTCACAACAGGGCGTTTTGGTCTGGGGTGCCATCTTCTTTGATAGCCGGACCACTTTGGTAGTCATTTCTGGTACACAGACAGCACAGCGGTACGTAAACAACATTCTACGACCGGTTGTGTTACCATTCCTTTTGCGACACCCCGGACTGACTTTTCAACAAGATAATGCCCGGCCGTACACGGCACGTGTTGCTATGAATTGTCTTCAAGATTGCCCAACACTTCCTTGGCCAGTTAGGTCTCCTGATCGCTCTTCCATAGAGCACATTTGGGACGTTATAGGAAGGCGATTGCAACCATCCCGGAATGTTGACGATTTAGCCCGACAGTTGGAGACAATTTGGCAAAACATTCCGTAGGACACCATCCATGAACTTTATCAGTCTGTGCCACGCCGGGTGACATCTTGCATTCAGGTCTGAGATGGACTAACGCCTTATTGACTTCCTTGCTCTGTATACCGTCAAACTCTAAATCATTAAATTGTTCTAATATTTTAATCGTTTCTTTTTCTATGTATGTTCTTCACATCCACCAATTTTTTGGGGGCGCGGTAGCCCATTGGTTAGCGCGCTGGAGTTGCACTCGGTAGGCCCGGGTTCGATTCCAGCCACTGCCAAAACTGCCGCCGTGTTCACGCGGAGTACGATCACGTTAAACATGTAGGTCCGTAAGTCCTTCCGAGAGGTTGGTGGTAGGGGAAGAAGGGTACGGTCCCTGTGGATGCCTCCCCCAATGGGTTCCGGTCTAAATTGGGTGGCACTTCCCGGCTGTCCAAACAGTTACCTTACACCTTTCTGGTAGGTCGGACGGTCTGGGTCTCAACAACAACAACATCCACCAATTTTTATCACAATCGGACAAGTCCTTCTTGGTGGGTCGATTTTTTTGTTATAGAGTTTATAAGGTAACGTAGCTAAAGCGATTGCACAGCCTCTAGCGTAGAATTTAAAAGGTTGGGACAACGAATTCGGAAACAAAACCAGGTAAAATAAAGAAGCCTGTTACAAAGTTGTAGAACATTATCCGATTAATAGGAATCAACAGCAGGAACGCACGAAACCGGTATGCGGAAGGCAGGACTTACCCGTCAGAAATTAGTATCGTCAGGGACTGTGACACTATCTATCAGATTGTATCAAATGTATATTTCAAATGTGTAGAATTCAAATTTGTGTTTCCGCCGTCAAATGTCAATTTGAACAGACAAGCATATATATATATATATAAATATTGAAATTCCTTAATCGAAAATTATGCATAAACTACGGTAAGTACAAAAATTCTAAAATTCTATCTCTAGCATATCTGTTACAAATAAGTAACTATAGACCAAGAGTCTTGGTCTATAGTTACTTATTTGTAACAGCAGATATGCTAGAGATAGAATTTTAGAATTTTTGTACTTACCGTAGTTTATGCATAATTTTCGATTAAGGAATTTCAATTTATATATATATGATAAAAATAAAAGGTAACTTATCACTATAATGGAAAAGGGATGAGGGGAATATTCGTATACAAAAATCACAATTAAAAAGGTATATATATATATATATATATATATATATATATATTCTTAATTTCTTTTAATTCTTTGTATTTGTAAAAAAATTTTGGAATAGTGTATTATGAGTTACTACATACTTTCTAACTTTGGATTTAATAATTTATATTTATATATATATATATATATATATAAATATATATAAAATGAAAAAGCAAACACGGAAAAAATGAGAAAGGGCAAAATTAATTAGCTCAAGATTAAAAATCAAGACATGGAGAATAATAAGTTGAAACTACTCAAAAAATGGCGGTTTGTTCGAAATTGCATTCTCGTCAGGACAGCCATACAATTCGAATTAAAACCGATAGAATAACCAGTTTCTGACCATGGCGATAGTATATAACTACGGTGGATACCATTGGAACTATCTACTGGCTAGTGGAAGGAAAAATAATAAAAACCAAGTGAATTATAAACCAGAAATATGAAAAACAGAAATATTAACTCACAGGCACAGCCACCACGTGGGAGTCGACATGTTCGCAGAAGAACATTCGAAGAGCATTTTACATCTCTTCGTCAAAGCGAGTGGACACCGGAATGAATACACTTGAATGAAAAATAATGTGTATGAAGACTTTCAAAAATAGTAATCAGTATAGGACCCAGGACAAGTGGAAAGTAGTCTTTCAGAAATAGTAAACAGTATCAGAAGACCTAGTGGTAACTTAGGTGATAATAATTGGTAAAATTCACAAAAATAAGTTATCCAATCAAGGATAAATAATGCATTTGTAAAATTATTACGCGGTGTATTTGAAATTATTAATAATATTATTTACAAATATTTCCGGATAGTGGTGATTTTGACAAATGCGCTTAAAATTATTGATCTGGAGAAAGTGAAACTGAGGATCAGAAAGTTCTATGTATTCGAAATAGCTGGTTTTAAATGATGTTTCTAAACAATTGAATAGAATTACAAGATCGATATGACAGCAGCTTAATGATAGTGATGACATATGAATCTTTTTTATGATTTTCTCCATGCGTTTTATAGTGTGTTTAGCGATCGCAAAGGAGATTCGAGTCTATAAACTATCTAAAAAACTAATTAGCAATTTAAAAAAATAACGTCATCGATGCACCTTTTTGGGTCCACAAGTACTTGTGCACCGAATTTCATGGCCGTATGGCGTTTAGATTTCCCGCTACAGACTGCACACACAGACATCTTCCTTTATTATGTAAGATCACGAACCGTTTTGGAGATGTTTGAAATTCTGCTTTTCAACAGGGAGAGGAATATCTCTCAAAATAATCAAGCGAATTAAATGAAATCTAATACGTAACACTAATTTATAGGTAACACTAAAAATTCTAATGAATTTTGGCGAGAACATGTTTTAATAAATCTCTAATTTCTTTCTCTCTCTTTCTTTTTTTGTCATCTG
Source organism: Amaurobius ferox (assembly GCA_951213105.1). NCBI lineage: Eukaryota > Metazoa > Arthropoda > Arachnida > Araneae > Amaurobiidae > Amaurobius > Amaurobius ferox. The sequence goes on along the minus strand of OX578152.1, from coordinate 14,402,555 downwards.
CAGTTAAAGCCATGTGTTGGACACATTATAGTTTTAAAATAAATTGGGCTCAGAAGAAATTCTTCTTCACCCACGTTCTTCACCCAACGTACTCTACCCATGGAATCCTCACTGTGTTAATAGAGCGTGAATACCACCTGAAGAATGAAAAACAGTCAGTAAACAAAGCTTTTTTGGCACTGCCCATTTTTTTTCACTGCAAACCGTGAACGAGGCGGCCTCTCACTTCAGTTTAAAAGTCTCACGCCTATTTAAATCACGTGACTGTCTGGCCTGCCTAGATTAATGCGACCTTTGATTTGAAAACTATGAACTTGATGCTATTACGATCAGCTACATTTAATCTTGGATTATTTGAAGTTGCACTGTACTCGTGATTTAATTTTAAAATGGTAGACAGTTCCTTAAATCGAAGTTCAAAACTGGTTATATATAATCAAATGGTGTTGCCGGCTTCTTAAAAAGGTCAGAATTGAATAATTTACACAAATGTATTGCGGTTGCTACTTTTTTTTTAACACGTTGAGCATCGGTCAATAAATAAATTTGATGTGCGCAGTACATTCCCTTCGCTACATAATGACTTCTTTTAAGGTGAATACTGACGCACACTAGCAAAAAGCCGGGCTTTAAATGAACTCGCGCATATGAAGTATGCAAATTGTACAAATATTTAAAATTAAAACTTAATATAATAAATAATAGTACTTTTACTTTGGCCGGACACAAATGATAAATCGCCAAATATGGTTTAATTGTAAAACAGTTGAACCGTGGAAATTCAAACATGGGCCTACGCTCACTACACGGGCTTACCTCGTCATATAAAAAACATCCCAGAATGCGTGCTATTGGAGGTTGCACCTAGCAACAGCTTTTGTGCAAAAGGTGTTCTGTGGCTTACGTTCGAAAGGACATTTTTCCCAGGACTCGAAATAGAAAATTTCACGAACCGAAACGCTAAAGTACAAATGATTTCTGACAAAATAAAAAAAAGACAAAATAGAAATAGAAATTTAATGTACTTTCAAGCAATATAAAAACAAAATGTTATTACACAGCGTATGCTGTTTTGATAAATACCATACTTAAACCATATTTGACGATTTACCGCTTGCGTCCATTTAAAAATAAAGTACCCAAATGATTATGAAATTAGAAGTACAAAAAATTAATTTAAATATTTGAGAATCCCAATACAAAAAAAGTCTACAAGTTTTTAGAATTTGAATATTAAATTAAACAAATCGAAATGCAAGAAACAATGAAATCAAAGTAACAAATCGCGTATGCATGTCTAATATACAGGAGAACTTATAAGTCACAATGCATGCTTTGATTAGCCGTTTAAAAGTTGTTTACTTGTTATTTGTACGAAACATGCTGAGCATGCGGGGCTTAAAATTAAGCATTTAGTTGTTACAGTTCGTTTAATTTATTACTTTTCAAATGTACAATAATGTATAAGGAAAGTATTGTGACGGGGTCGAAAATTCGAATTCGAGTTTTCGACGGGAGAGCATGTTTCAAGCATCCCTGATCACGAATCGAACAATTTTGAGATGATGTCTCTGTGTGTGTGTGTGAAAGTATGTGTGTTTGTGTGTGTGTTTGTGTGCTTGTGTGTGTGTTTGTGTGTGTGTGTGTGTGTTTGTGTGTGTGTGTTTGTGTGTGTGTGTGTGTGTGTGTTTGTGTGTGTGTGTGTGTGTGTGTGTGTGTGTGTGTGTCAGTGAGTCTGTGGAGACGATAACTGATGAACGAATGGACCGATTCGAACAAAATTTGGTACAAAAATTACAATCCGTAAACACTGGAAGCCTATTGTTTATATACGCAATCGATAGTTAAGAACTCTCCTAAATTTTCGAGTGAAATTTTGAAAAAATCGTCAAAAAATCAAAACCTCTAATAAAGTTACGTAAATAGACATTTCTTATGTAATTTTTCATTAGAAAACGATTGACGTAAATTTTAGAAAGCTAACATGAACCGTTTTCGAGATATTGCACATTTTTCAAAAAATTATCAAAAGTCATATAAAATAAAAAAAAAAATATTTCCAATTGACAAACAGGTTCACTTTTCGTATGTAATGCCATGCGATAAATTTGATGCCATCATTCTCGTGGATCTAGCTCGTTCCATTTATGAAAAATGATACTTTGAGTAATACTTTTGTATATGAACGCCAATAGTCATTTATCTGCTGTAAGAATAACTTATTTCTCCGTCCATAACGATTGGCAAGATTTTGGAGACAAATTTGGTGTAATATCGCCAACTTGGCGACTTTTTAAATGTTGGTAAATTAACGATAAACTCGCCAAATGGATAAAAATGACGCTAAATCAATGAAAATGACGACTCATTGACGAAAATTCAATATCTTGGTAAGAATATAAATATCTACTATAAAAATAATCTATTTTTTTTTTACTGTAAAAGTAGTGAATTCATTGCATTATATAAGGAAAGTCATGTGCTGCCCACATCAGATTTTTATTTTTGTGATTCTGCACATATGTACGCAATTATCCGTATGTGCGCAAATTTTCATCTTTCTACCTATTCTAGTTTTCGAGTAAAAGGGAGCACAAAATTAAAGCAAATGTTGATTTCGCTTCGTTAGGAATGGAGCATGAACATTGCAAAATTTACAGCACAATGTTTTTAATATTGAATTGTACTGTTTATTAAAATTAGTCGCATTTCTGGATGACAACATGTGTAACTAGTTTGAAATACCAAATTAACTCACATTTCGATCCAGTCTAAATTGACAATTAGAAATACTGCTAGCATCCATTGTTTCTTTCAGGACTTTTTGACCTGATGGGAGGGGGGCGAATGAAATTTTAGAGGAGGGCAAGTTTTGTATTTGACCTATATAACTACACATATAAATGCTTTGTCACTTAAATAGAAACTAGGTTAACCTAAAATGTCTGCAGGTGGGCGAAGCCCCCCTGGAGATATGCCTGAAAGAAATACTGCTATACATAATATAATATAATGCTATATAATAATGCTAATAAATAATAATGCTATAAAACATCTGCTATAAATAATAAAGTTCATAAATTAAAATATTGTAATACATTGGTCAATACAATTGAATCACCCTAGTTCTACGATATGGTCATTTTATAAATCAAAACACTTGTCAATATCGAAGTCATTTTCAAACTAAAGCGTACAAAGAAATTTATAATCCTCATAATCAGGGCCCGACTAACGCAGAGGCGTACGGGACAGCCAAATTAAAGGGGCCCCAAATTAAACAATTGCAACATCGAAATATTAATGGTTGCTTCTTCAAAACAAAACAAAAATATCTGATGTGGGCAGCACATGACTTTCCTTATATAATGCTGTGAATTTACTACTTTTACAGTAAAAAAAAAATGGGTTATTCTTATAGGAGATACTTATATTCTTTCCAAGATATTGAATTTTCATCAATTAGTTGTCATTTTAATTGATTTAGGGTCATTTTTATCCCTTTGGCAAGATTTTCGTTAATTTGGCAACATTTAAAAAAGTCGCCAAGTTGGCGACATTCCGCCAAATTTATCACCAAAATCTCGCCAAGCGTTATGAACTGAGAAATAAGGTATTCTTATAGCAGATAAATGACTATTGGCTTTCAAATACAAAAGTATTACTCAAAGTATCTTTTCTCATGAATGGAATGAGTTAGATCCATGAGAATGATGTCAACCAATTTATGGCATGATATTACTTATGAAAAGTAAACATGTTTTTAACAGTTAATATGTTTTTTTAATTTATGGGATTTTTTGATAAATTTATTTGAAAAATGGGCAATATCTCGAGAACGGTTCGTGTTAGCGTTCTAACGTTTATGGCAATCGTTTTCTAAGGAAAAGTTACATAAGAAATGTCCATTTGCGTAACTTAATTAAAGGTTTTGATTTTTTGATGATTTTTTCAAAATTTCACTCGAAAATTTAGAGGGATTCTGAACATTCGATTGTGTTTAGAAACAATAGGTTTCCAGTATTGCAGTTTTTGTACCAAATTTCGTTCGAATCGCTCCATTCGTTCGTGAGCGTCTCCACAGTCTCACACACACACACACACACACACACACACACACACACACACACACACACACACATACAGACACACAGACATCACCTCAAAATGTTCGATTCGTGATCAGGGATGCTTGAAACGTGCTCTATGTCGGCTATGATTAGAAAGCTGCCAATAATTTAAATTTCATTAAAATATGTAAGAACCGTGTTTTGTATACCTTTTTCTAGAATGCAATTTGTTTTTGTAATATTTTGTTCATTTCATATATATTAAGAGGTGAAGGGCGGAGGAATGTCTGCCTTGGGCCCCAGTCACACCAAATCGTGTCCTGCTCATAACCTACTATTTGGCGAAAATCAAACTTTATATCGAAAATTAAACAAAAACCAAGCATTATACTTCTTTGTTTTAAAGTTCCTCACACAGAAAGAGGTTCAGAAATAATATTGACGGTTTTAAACATGCCTTGCAGCCAATAAATCTGCCTCGCATACAAACAATGGAACTGGGAAAAGAAAAAGGATACCATATCTTCAACTGGTTTTGGTTTTATGTTTTCTTATTAAATTTAAGTTTTTCGACGAAACTGATTGGACGAAATTATCTTTATTCGATATCATGTTATCTCTCCGCATATACTTTTGAAGGTCGTTTTAACGAATAAGCTGGTTTAATTCCAAGTGTATCGTCTGATTTATAAATTCAAGCATGATACGGATTTAACAGATTTAACATTATTTTTCTGAAAATTTTAAAATTGAAAGCAAATAAACAAATAGAAAATTTTAATGAATTTGCCTTAAAGTTAAGATATTTTTTCAGAATTTATGAGGTGTACAGTCAAAATTTTACGAGACTTGCAACTATGAAATTTGGTACAGGAATATTTCAGCTCACAGTAGGAAACAGCTCAGAATGATTTTTTATTTTTACTTTCCATATATACATAATGTATAAGGAAAGTATTGTGACGGGGTCGAAAATTCGAATTCGAGTTTTCGACGGGGAGCACGTTTCAAGCATCCCTGATCACGAATAGAACATTTTTCAGGTGATGTCTGTGTGTGTGTGTGTGTGTGAAAGTATGTGTGTGTGTGTGAAAGTATGTGTGTGTGTGTGTCAGTGAATCTGTGGAGACGATAACTAAAGAACGAATGGACCGATATGAACGAAATTTAGTACAAAAATTACAATCCGTAAACACTGGAAGCCTATTGTTTTTATCCGTAATCAAATGTTCAGAACCCCCCCCCCCCCTCCCCTCCAAATTTTCGAGTGAAATTTTGGAAAAATCGTCAAAAAATCAAAACCGCTAATAAAGTTACGCAAATAGACATTTCTTATGTAATTTTTCATTAGAAAACGATTGATATAAATTTTAGAACGCTAACATGAACCGTTCTCGAGATATTGCACATTTTTCAAAAAAATTATCAAAAAGTCATATAAAATAAAAAAAAAATTCCTATTGAGAAACATGTTCGCTTTTCATATGTAATACCATGCGCTAAATTTGGTGAATCATTCTCGTGGATCTAGCTCGTTCCATTCATGAAAAAAGATACTTTAAGTAATAATTTCGTATTTGAACGCCAATAGTCATTTATCTGCTGTAAGAATAACTTTTTTCTCCGTCCATAACGCTTGGCGAGATTTTGGCGACGAATTTGGCGGAATGTCGCCAACTTGACGACATTTTTAATTGTTGCCAAATTAACAAAAATCTCGCCAAATTGATAAAAATGACGCTAAATCAATGAAAATGACGACTCATTGAATAAAATTCAATATCTTGGAAAGAATATAAGTAACTACTATAAGAATAACATTTTTTTAATTTATTTTTTTTAACTTAAGTAGTAAATTCATTGCATTATATAAGGAAAGTCATATGTTGCCCACATCAGATATTTTTAAATTCGAATTAGTTGTTTAGTTATTAGATGTTAAAGCACCATTTTGCTTGATTTTCGCACTCACGATCGAAAATATTATAGCAGAATTTCTATCTCAACACGACAGGAAAAATCAAAGAATTCTGTTTTGGGGGAAAAAAACAATCTTTGTATGGAATTCGTACTTAACAGGCGAATGTTCATGAATTTCTTAAAAATTGTTTATTGTAGCTATTTATTTCATGCGCTTTTAGATATATCTCGTTAACGATATAACTGAAAATTCTTGAACTCGAAACGTTATCTCCATCGATATCATTTTTCATTTAAAATGCGTAGTTTGCTGGTCCAAGAGACTAGGGCATCTCTGTTATGCTTTCAAAGGGGAAAGAAAAAGTAGGCTTTTTCTACGTATTATTTTTTCATACCCTCGGCAAATGGGAAATCGGCCCTGCCCTTACATAATCTTCTATAAAATATTTTCCTTCGCAAACCCATGCCTTAGTAAGCAATGGAACTTTACATAATCGTCTATAAAATATTTTCCTTCTCAAACTCATGCCTTAGTAAGGAATGAAACTTTACATAATCGTCTATAAAATATTTTCCTTCTCAAACTCATGCCTTAGTAAGGAATGGAACCATACATAATCATATGTAAAATATTTTCCTTCTCAAACCCATGCCTTAGTAAGGAATGGAACCTAATCTTCTATGAAAGATTTCTCTTCGCAAACTCTTGTCTTAGTAATGAATGGAACCTTACATAATCTTCAATGAAAGATTTTCTTTCGCAAACTCATGCCTTAGTAAGGAATGGAAAAATCAATCACCATCAGGCCAGGGGACTCTCTATCCATTGAGCTCTAGGACGATTATATCCTTTGTAAAGTACTTATCTGATAGGAGAGCCGTTGTACAGATTCTTTTTAACTACTCCAACATCTAAGTGAAACATACTATCATTTTACCTAACGATCAGTATTGGACGAAAGAATCACGACACTTGATATATTAACTATTTTATTCACAGCTATCTTGCTGGAACTCCATAAATGACATTACAAACAAATATACTATATACACTATTTACACAGCTAACCATACAATATTATTGCCCTGGATATTACTGATCTAATTCGAACCTAACTCACTACTGAATTTCACAGACTATAACTAATTAATGCGATAACTTACTATATGGCGACGATATACATTTCTGCGATTCACAGCAGGCTTTCCTTAGCCGAATATGTATTGAAGACCCAGACCGTCCGACTCGTCCGAGGACTTAGAGCAGCTATTTGGACGACCGGTGCCGAATATGTATGTCAAATCTTCCTTTTAATTGCCAATTTTCCTTCCGAAACTCAACGTCCACTGTATAAATAGATCTGGTTAACCACAAGAGTGGGCTTCTTCTACACTAAACTTCAAAGATTTACATTTTTCCCCTGGTGAAATGGAACCTGCAAAACGCGGAAACGGGTGGCCAGTTTAAAATATTTTGTTAATAAAAATTACATGTTGTAACGAACAGAGAATGGAAAAATCATCCAACTATTTCAGCCACTGATTTCCATGAGAACCATTTTTCACAGAACTTACTATTAAACTATATCACGATTTTCTGAAAGCCATTTCAGAACTTCAAGAATTTTCCGTTAATCATGGAAACTTTGAAATGCTAGAAATATTAAGCAATGCAAGATTTTTAACTAAAAGTCGCATCATTAGTAAGACACACAATTTTATTTGTTTTATGGTAAGCAGTAATTTTTTGCCTGTAAGGTAAGTCAATTCATCTTGGTTTTAAGGTATGGTAATAAGCTAACAATTAAGGACATGGGGTACACTATTTTTTTATTTACATATATGATCGCAATATGCAAAAATGTACGTATATACATATTTAAAATAATTAAATTAGCTATTATGGTATAATATAGTAATAATCGGATTTATCTAAATATACTTTTCAAAATTTTTAAAGTCTGATGTATAGATGAGCAAGTACATGTGGACTATCCGCATTTCCATCTAAACTTTTAAACTTAGCTTTTCCTGAAATGACCTGCATGAAAGGGAAACCTTTTCAAGACGGAAAATTCTTCCAGTCTCCCGAATTCCGTTTAAGGCAGGTTCGATTGTAGTGTCATCAGTATAACCAGTAGCGTCCCGAAAAAAATTTCTCGGGGGGGGGGGGGGGAGATAATGAGTGAATATTTTATTCTTTATTTCTCCAAATATCATTTCTTCAAAATTCAATGGTTCCAAGGAGAAGTGTTATGAACCCTAAAAACCCCTTGGTGTGGCGACATCACTGTTTACACCAGACTCACCCACTCTCCTTCTAAGTGCTTTATTAGAGGGTCGTATTTTTTCATTAACTGCTCTATAGATTTGAGATAGCGATGATTTTCCGCATGCTCAACGAAGAAAATAGCGTGAAAATCCACAGCGCCAAGTTACAGTTAATTTTTTGTTTTTTTATTCCCCCTCCCCCACGTGGTCAACAATGCAACCTCCTTGGAGCGCCGGTTTGTGGGTCAAAAGTCCAAGCAGCCATCTTAACCCTGCGAAATTTGTCTTTCTCTCTTTCGCAGATACCTGCCGGAGTTCTGTGTCAAGGTTGTTGGGGGAAGTTCAATGCACCAACAGCTCTAATGAAAACAAACAGTGTTCGCAGTCACCGTGTCCGACATGCATAACTATTAGGAAGTCTAGAAGGTTTTTATCTAAGTCACAATCGCCATGCATGTTGAAGGGTCATTCAATTCAATTGATATAACGAAAGAAAGCATGATCACATAATGAAATCTTGATTATAAGGCAGCTCTCCATGATGATGACTGGGTGCGCAAATTAGCTGAGAACACTGAACACAGATACATAAATAGAATACTTACATGATATACATACATCATACAATATAAAGGAGGATGACTGTGTGTGCAGTCAGTAACGGGAAATCTAAGCGTCATATGACCATGGAATTTGGTATACGTGTACTACAGATCCCGAGTAGGTGCACCTCGGCATTATTTTTGTTTTAATTTCGAATCGGTTTTTTTAGTTATTATATATTTTGCCCTGATTCATGCCGATATTTATACAAATCAGTTGTTCTTATAATATTATCACAGAGTTCCTATCTTGACTCTAACGGAAAGATTGAAGAATGTTCTTTCCAGTAATGTTTGAACCGAATCCTTGGGATAATTCCTTTATACTTATTTCCTTTTTAAAATGACATCGAAATTTTCAATTCTAACGTAATCTGCAATTTTTCCGTATATAATTTGTGATATCCTTTTGGTCTCTTATTTGTCTCACAGGCAAAACATAATGGACTTGGATTTTCGATTTCTGCACTGGACGAGGACAAAATGGGAGGTCGAAATGTATTGCCATCCAAAAACCCTTCTTTCAATGATCCAGAAAGCTGAAATTTGTACATAACTACATACTATTGATCACACTGAAAACCTAATTTAGCTATATTTAAAATGACGATTATTTTTTTTTTTACTTGTTAAACAAAATATAATTTATTAAAAAGTGGTACTTTATTGTGTTAAACTCCCTGACTTTGTCAGAATTAAAGATATTTTTTTTTACTTTCCCTACAATACATATAATTACATACTATTGAACACGCTGAAAACTTAACATGACTACTTTTTTTTTTTTTATATCTTAAACAAAATATAATTTTTAAAAAAGTGGTAGTTAATTGAGAGTGTTAAACTCCCTGACTTTGATAGAATTATTTTTTTTTCTTTTAAATTCCTTACAATACACGGGAATGTATAGGTGTATGGAATGTATTGGAATCGTGTCGAAAATCAGAACTCCGGTTTTCGACGAATCTACACGCTTTGGACACTCTAGAATATGAATCCACCATTTTTAGAGTGAAGTCTGTATGAATGCCTGTCCGTGTGTTTTTATGTCTGTGCAATGCTTGTGATCACAATAACTCAAAAATTATTTGACAAAATTTTACAAAAATTGGATGACAAGTCACTTATGCAATATTCTGGTTCTGATTAGATTTTGGTTCATTTCGGGAAACAGAACTGGCATCTTTTTTATGAAATGGTCCGCAAAAATTGTCAAAATCCGAAATAAAAGATAATATATGCTGAAATGTATTAATTTAATGGTATGTTTCATACGTAATTTTTGAAGACAAGACGAATAAAATAAACCCCATTTCTCTGAAATAAATTGTTCTCAAGATATTGAAGCCATTTGGAATTTAAGGAGCTGGCTGCGTTTTAAAATGTGTAAAGTTGATAGATGAAAAAATATAAAATAGGCATGGTCTTAAATACATTTCTGTGTCAGTTTGTGCAATATAACTCAATTCAATGGATTCTGAAAGAAAAAATCTGATGTGGACAACACATGACTTTCCTTATAGAATGCAATAAATTTACTACTTTTACAGTAAAAAAAAATGTTTTTCTTATAGTGGATACTCATATTCTTTCCTACATATTGAATTTTCGACAATTAGTTGTCATTTTTATTGATTTAGCGTCATTTTTATCCATTTGGCGAGATTTTCGTTAATTTGGCAACATTTCAAGAAGTCGCCAAGTTGGCGACATTCCGCCAAATTCGTCTCCAAAATCTCGCCAAGCGTTATGAACGGAGAAATAAGTTATTCTTACAGCAGATAAATGACTATTGGCGTTCATATACAAAAGTATTACTCAAAGTATCTTCTCTCATGAATGGAGCGAGCTAGATCCACGAGAATGATGTTACCAAATTTATCGCATGATATTACATATGAAAAATGAACGTGTTTCTCAACAGTTAATATATTTTTTTTAATTTATGGGATTTGTTGATAAATTTATTTGACAAATGTACATTATCTGGAGAACGGTTCATGCTAGTGTTCTAAAGTTTATGTTAATCGTTTTCTAAGGAAAAATTACATAAGAAATGTCTATTTGCGTAACTTTATGAAGGGTTTTGATTTTTTGATGATTTTTTCAAAATTTCACTCGAAAATTTAGTGGGGTTCTGAACATTCGATAGCGTTTTAAAACAATTGGCTTCCAGTATTCACGGATTGTAAATTCTGTACCGAATTTTGTTTGAATCACTTCATTCGTTCGTGAGATATCGTTTCCACTGACACACACACACGCACATACTTTCACATACACACACACACGCACGCATACTTTTACACACACACACACGCACGCATACTTTTACACACACACACACATAAACATCACCTCAGAAACGCTTGATTCGTGTTCATGGATGCTTGAAACGTGCTCTCCCGTCGAAAACTAGAATTCGATTTTTCGACCCTGTCACAATACTTTCCTTATACATTATGTATATAATGAAAGTAAAAATAAATTTGATTCTGTAGGGAAAGTCATGTGGTGACCACAGCAGATGTTTATAATTTTACTTTCCTTACAATACGTAATAATGTATAAGGAAAGTATTGGAATCGTGTCGAAAATCTGAATTTGAGTTTTCGATTGGTCTACTCTACACGTTTCGAGCACGCTAGAATCCGAAAAAACTCTTATTATCGTGACGTCTGCCTTTTTGTGTGTCCGTTTGTGCAATGTATACATCCACTTTAGTTCAAAAACTAATTGACTAAATTTCAAACAGTATGGTAGATAATTCACCTTTGGGTGACCCTGGTGCTGGTTAGATTTTGGCACGATTCGAAAAAAAGAACTTTTTTTTTTTTGAGAAATAACTTGCAAAAATCGTCTAATTCAAAATTAAAGGACTACATATGATCACATGTAATAATTAAATGCTTGTTTCCTACATAATTTTTGACGACAAAAAAATAAGATCAACCCGATAAATCTAGGACTAACCGTTCTCGAGATTTTTTTTTTTCTCGCATTTTTGCAGCGTCGCCTTTGAAAATACGTTCAGTGTAAATTCAGCGTAATTTCAAATAATTATCCGTGTTACTTTGTGCCATTAAATTCACTTTAATGAATAATGAAAGAAATAAAGATTTTTAATCTGCAGGAAAAGTTATGTGCTACCCACTTCAGATTTTTATATTTATCAGAAGAATTCATTTCAATGTGTGTTTAAAGCAATGTTCTATCCACATCATGTAGTTTGCTTTTAAATGAATCCACAAATAACCCCGCAAACCACGGTTATACACCATACAAAACTAGAAAAGTGCCTCAGACCCTAAAATATTCTCTGTAAGCAATATGAGATGTGTTTTCAACAAGCGCGAGTGAACAAATTCTTAAAAATGTGCACTGTTTTCCGATTGGCTGCACATTTACAAGAGCCTCGCCTTAAAATTATTGTCAGCAGCGTTTCTGGAACGCTGATCTTTGTCAAACGGACGACAGGCAACTCTTGTTTGTTCTTTGAAAATCTCTCAAGCTTAAACATGGAATAACAATTGGATTCTGCATCGTCCAGAACTTTTTATGACTGCATTTTACTGTGGAACATGGGATTGTTTTGTCTAGCAAAAACCTCTTTCAAAGTACTAAATAGTGACATTTCTGAAAAACGAAAACAGTTTGGTTCATAGAGTATGTCCGCAATTTAGAGGTGTCTGTTATTTAGACAATGTGGTTATTCTAAATTAACTTTTTATTACTTTCCCTACAATACATGGTAATGTATAGGGGAAGTATTGGAATCGTGTCGAACTCGAGTTTTCGACGGATCTACACGTCTCGGGCACTCTATAACCCGAAAAATACAATTTTAGAGTGACGACTTTGAGTGTGTCCGTCTGTGCAATGGCACTGTATAACCCAAAAAATCTAGTTTTTGCGTGACATCTCTGTATGTGTCCGTCTGTGCAATGGCACTCTTTAAACTGAAAAATTAAATTTTTGCGTGACGTCTCTGAATGTGTCCGTCTGTACAATGGCACTCTATATCCCGAAAAATCTAATTTTTGTGTGACGTCTCTGTATATGGCAGTCTGTGCAATAGCACTCTATAATCCGAACTATCTAAATTTTGCGTGACGTCTCTATGTGTCCGTCTGTGGAATAGCACTCTATAACCCGAAAAATCTAATTTTTGCTTGACGTTTCTATATGTGTCGGTCTGTGAAATGGCATTCTATAACACGAAAAATATAATTTTTGTGTGACGTCTCTGTATATGTCAGTCTGTGCAATAGCACTCTATAACCCGAACTATCTAAAATCTAAATTTTGCGTGACGTCTCTATGTGTACGTCTGTGGAATGGCACTCTGTAACCCAAAAAACTAATTTTTGCTTAACGTCTCTATATGTGTCCGTCTGTGAAATGACATTCTATAACCCGAAAAATCTAATTTTTGCGTGATGTCTCTGTGTGTGTCCATCTGTGTGTGCAATGCATATATCCACTTCAGCTGAAGATATAATTGGTTAATTTCACAAAATTTGATAGAAAAGTCACTCTTGGGTTACCCTAGTACTGATAAAATTTTGGTGCAATTCTGGAAAAAAAAAAGATTTTGCAATTTAGTGAAATGGTGTGCAAAAGTCGTCAAAATCTAAAGAAAAGATTACGTTTGTTAAAATGTATCAATTAAATGCGTATTTTATACATAATTCTTGAAGACTAAAAAAATTAAGACAACTCCATGACTTAAGGTCTAACCATTCTCGAGATAATTTAGTTTTTTCGCGCTTTTGCTATGTTGTCTTTGAAAATACGTTCACTTACCAAATAAAAATTAAAATTGAATTAAAACTGCAAATTCAATGTAATTTCTAATAATTATACTTGTTATTTAAGCAATTAAACTCAATCATTTTTTAAATAGAGAGAAAATTAATTTGAGTTTGTAGAGCAAGTCATTTGTTGCCCATAAGAGATATTTTTTGTGTTATTTTTAATATTTGAATCAAATGTTAATTGAATTTACCTCCTATACTTCCAAAGCAAGTCATTTCTTTCATAATTTGTGTAATAAGCTTCTTTCTATTTTTCTCTTTTCTTCCTCCTGCGTTTTCTTTCTTTTATGTTTCGAATAATGAATCTACATGTTTTGAGCATCCTTAAATACAAATCAGCCATATTTACGACGATTTCTTTGTATATCAGACGATTTCTTATCAGACGATTTTGTCAATGAGGATAATCGTCAAACAAATTGAGCAAATTGAATGAAATTTGGCAGAGATATTTTCAGTTACATTTTCTAGGTGAATGGACTAGGAAAAGCCCTCAATTTTTTTTTAATTTTGTTTTACGAAAAACGGAAAAGCGCTAGAAAACAATTATCTTTAATGTTACATAAAAGGCTTTTCTTAAGTGCGGCTTTTTTATTTAAAAGCGACTAATACAATTTATAGAAAGATGATAATTGCCTTCCTCAAGTTATTTATTGCAAGTTATAAAAGCTATCTTAGTGTTCATTGGTAAATGAGTGAATTTTATATGTGAACTTTTAATAATAAAATAGTGGTAACCACTGTTTAGGAGTTATAATGAACTGTTTGTTCTCAAGATATTGGATATTTTACTTTCTCTACATGAAGCGCCTTATCACTAAAAACAAATAGAGAAAATCGAATGAAATTCAGCACTATTACTTCAATAAATGAACAGACCAGGTATTAACACTTATTTTTTCATTTTTTTTATTTTTTGAAAATTCCCAAAACGGTAATCAAAGAGATAATTATATATCAAAACATCCCCAAAAATAAAACACATATTTTAACTTAATTAGATGTAAAAAGTTAATATAACTTAAGTTTTAGCATAATTATATGTTAAAAGTCAATAGAACGTAAAGTTAATAGAGCATTCTTAGGTCTTTCCGATGGCGTTAAGATGTAAACTATGTGCTAATATTTTTGATCGCCAAGGAACCAATTTATATGAAAATTGCGCGAAATCGCACTGCAATATTAAATAACTCAATAACTAATTGGAATTTTAAGGAGGATTGCCGAGGAGTATTGTCGTTTGACCTCAGGTACGGCTGTACCGAATCTTGCGACTCTGCGTCATTTAGATTTCCTGCAGCGTATGACAAAAACAAACATACATACATGCAGACAGGCATCTTCTTTATCCTTATATTATTATAGATTTTCGACCCAATGTGGGGAAATTTATAGAAAATTTAAATGCTCACTATTATCAAATGAATATGTGCTTTGTAAGTACACATAATTATAAATAAACTGAAATCAGAGTTTAGCAGTTATCACATGCTATTCTCGAGATATTCATTTTACGTCTTCGTTGTAATCTTTGTATCTCTCGGAAGAATAAACCGATTTCTATGAAATTTGGTTGATTTTGTTTGATCAACAACGAAACGAAGTACATGATTTTTAGAAAGATTGGGCTGTAAGAGTGTTTTAAATTTCTTTTATTCTTTTCAACGTATCAAAATTTTTATACCATTTTTTAGTGTCACACAAATAATATATAATTAATATTTTTAATGAATCGATCGAATTATTTAAAAATTTAAATACGAACAATATTTTATTAAAATTTAATGAAGTAATTGATCGAAGTACATAAAAATTTGTGATGCCTATATTTTACGAAGTTACATGCACATATAATCAATATTTCAAAGAACTAATGATTAAAATTAATGCCTCTATTATTTCTCTATTTATGAAATGAAAGTTTAAATTTCAATGTCTGTATGATTTCCTATTTATGAAAACAAAATTCATCACGTTACAATAACAATAATAGGGCATTCTGTCCCTAAGTATTTAAAATAAAACGATTAATTCATGGGATAGTTATAATATAAACACCTTGATTTATTTGTCTATTTATCTATCTCTGAGTAAGGCTTGGCGAAATTTTGGTGTCGAAATTGGAGGAATATCGCCAACTTGGCAAGATTTTTTCAATGTTGCCAAATTGACGAAAATGTCTCTGAATTGATAAAAATGTCGCCAAATTGATAAGAATGTAGTCAAATTGGTAAAAATGACGACTAATTGATGAAAATTCAAAATCTTGGGAAAATAAAAGAATCTACTATAAGAATTGCCTATTTCTCCATCTCTAACGCTTGGCGAAATTCTGGCGACGAATTTTGGAGTCATATCGCCAACTTGGCGAATCTTTTTAAAGGCTGCTAAATTGACGAAAATGTCGCCGAATTGATAAAATTGATGCTAAATCAATGTAAATGACGACTAATTGATGAACATTCAATATCTTGGAAATAACAGAACAAATGACTATATGTATAACCCATTTCTTCGTCCGTCCGTAATGCTTGGCGAAAAATTTGGCGGGATGTCGCAAACTTGGGGACTTTTTTACTTTCCCTGCAATACATGGTAATGTATAGGGGAAGTATTGGAATCATGTCGAAAATCGCAACTCGAGTTTTCGACAGATCTACACGTTTCGAGACCTCTAGAATACGAAAAAACTATTTTTAGCGTGACGTCTGTGTGTGTGTCTGTGTGTCTGTCTGCGTCTCTGTTTGTCCGTGCAGATTTTGTATCCCCTCTATCTAAAAAACTAATTGTCCGAATTTCAGAGAATTTGGTAGGTATGTCACTTGTGGGCGAATTTGGTGTTGATTAGTTTTGGGTATGATTCGGAATAAAAGAACCCGCCTTTTTTTGCGAAATGGCCTGCAAAAGTTTGTATCCACTCTAGCTGAAAATTTATTGGACCGAATTTCGCAAAATTTGGTAGATAAGTCGCTTGTGGGTCACCTTGGTGCTGATTAGATTTTGGTATGATTCGGAAAAAAATTAACCTGCCTTTGTTTGTAAAATGGCCCGCAAAAATCGACAAAATCTAAAATGCAAAACTACGTATGCTGAAATGTATCCATTAAATGCTTGTTTTATACGTAATTTTTAACGAAGAAAATAATAAGACCAAGCCCATTGCACCAGGACTAGTCGTTCTCGAGATATTTTCGTTTTTTTGTTTTTTATCTACACCACCTTTGAAAATGAATCCAGTTACCAAATGAAAACGAAACTTGAATTAATTTTCAGTATCTGATGTCATATGCAACGTAGAACTCCAGAATATTTCTCTTTATATATATAGATTTCAATAAATTGATCGAATTACTATAACATTTATGATGCCTATGTTTTGCGACGGTATATGAATAATATTTATTTCATATTTCAACGAATTCAATTAATTATCAAAAATAAAAACATTCTAAAAGATGAGAAAATCGAAAAAGTAATTAAACTCAATTAATATTCAAAGCAGAAAGTGAAATTGAATTACCATTTAATTACGTTGTTGTAATTTTTATTTCATTTATAGAATTCATTACTAATTTCTGGAGTCTATCTTTTGTAAAATAAAATGAATAACATTCGATCAATATTGCATTGATAGAACTGAAATACTTAGAAAATTAATGTCTCTGTTTTATGACGTTATATCAACAATTTTTATTTCATATTCCAACGTATTGATTGAATTAATTACATATTTAAGAAGTCAAAACTTCATAACGTTACATGAACAATACTTAATCAATATTTTAAAGAAATGATTAAATTACTTAAAAATTTATAATTACTTATTTTATGACATTTCATGAGCAATATATAATTTATATTTTAATGAATGGATAAAAAACTTTACTTACAGATTGCATTGATAGAACTGAAATACTTAAACAATTAATGTCTCTGTTTTATGACGTTATATGAACAATTTGTATTTCATATTCAAACGTACTGATTGAATTAATTACATATTTAAGAAGTCAGAACTTTATAAAGTTACATAAACAATACTTAATCAATCTTTTAAAGAAATGATTAAATTACTTAAAATTTTATAATTACTTATTTTATGACATTTCCTGAGCAATATATAATTTATATTTTAATGAATGGATAGAATTACTTTAACATTTAGGATGCCTCTATTTTATGACGCTTCATGAAGAATATTCAATCAATATGTTTCTGAATTGGTGGAATTGCTTAAAATTTTATGTCCACTTTTTATAAGGTTACCTCAGCAATACTTGATTCATATTTAAATGAATTGATCGAATTACATAAAGTATATGATATCTACATTTTATGACGTTACATGAATAATATTTAATCACTATTTAAAAGACTTAAATCATTTAAAACATATGATGTCTCTATTCAGGTTCAGAAAGCAGGTCCGAGATCACCTAGGAAAAAGAGGCATGATCAACCCTTTCAACTTCTATCGTACATATTATCAATAGGAGTGGGAAGAATTAAAGTCAACGGCTCCGCACAGCAACCTCTCTGTTTTACGGCATTACATGCTCAAAGCTTATTTCATATTCCAATTTATCGAATTACTTAAATATTTCTGATGCGTCTATTCTGGGTTTATGTATGCCTATGTATACCTATGTATTTCTATGTTTTTCCCAGCCATCTGCTGTAATTGCTTTACACCCTTTAGGTGAACTGAACTGCCCGGTTAAATAATATATATAAAAAAAAAAGAAAAAGAAAATGCGTCTATTCCATGACGTTACATGAACAATTAACTTTTAATCAATATTTCAATACATCTATAGAATTACTTAAATATCTGTGACATTTCTATTTTACGACGTTGCAATTTCTAATCAATGTTTTGAACTATATGTTAAAATATCATTAAAAATGGACTTACCAGGTTTAAAATAAATAAAATCCAGAAACAGGAAGTTCCAAAGTTTGGATCCATTATTAGTCTCATAAACGCTATACTGAACTTGAAAAATAAGGTTCACCACTTGGAGTCGACGAAATGAGATAGCTCTCTTAGATTATAGCACTTTAAAATGCAGCTAGTCCTTCAAAATGCAAATTTTATTGAATATAAACACTTGATATCCGAATATGCCTTCAAAGTATTAAAGTAGTTATTCTAGCGTAAGTTCCTGATATCAATACGAAATATGAACAATTTCCTTGATTATTGATGTAGAGTTTCACTAAAAGTATCAACAATGTCGATAAAAACTAAATAGAACTATCTACCAATAACTGCATAATAAGACCTTTCTACAAGTAATTTTTGCAAGATTTTTGGAAGTCAAGTGCTCCCAGTCAATACCAATTAAATGAACAACTATATTTTTTGGCTTATTTCTTTCTTCAACAATAAGATACATTACATTTATGAAATTGATATATACAAAACGATAATGTAAAATGTTAATTGTAGTAAGATGATTCAAATCGTTAACAGTAACTACCACTAAAATTCAGCAAATCGAGCTTACCAAATATTCTTTCCGAAATATAACAATATACGCATTTTGATAAACAAGCCAGAAATGAAAATATGTATGAATCTTCACTTCAATGGAAATTGTACGCTTCAATTGGCAAGGATGATATAAATATATTTCAGCTTTTTTTCCCAAATAAATAGAGTAGAAAGTTTCAGAACTTTTACTTATCCTATTTATCAATATTTTTATTTGTTTATTATACTTTCATTTCAATGTTTCCTTGTAAAATTAAATATCAAATGAATGCAATAATACGTACATGATATTTAAAAAATCACTTCAGTGTTTGCATTAATATTCCCTGTCCTTTATAAATCTTTCACTTTTTGATGTTAAAACAGGAGATTGTTGTACAATACATGTCACATGCATATATATCCGTTGTCAAATCCTTCGTCAAATCATTTGAATTCAGAGGAAATATATGATTGGTAAAACAACGATCTCTAACTATCATATATATATATATATATATATATATACATATAATAAAAGCTTAAATAAGTAACATAAATAATTAAAGCAAAGTTAAATAAATAAGAGTACAGTTTCTGGCCTCTGATTAAGTATTCAAATCCTGTAATTTAGAAGCAGTACTTACATAATGCTACATTTTAATGCTCTGTAGAAATCTATGTATATCATCAATTCTTGAAATTTAACAAAAATATCTTCGATCATGCAAGCTTATTATGTACCGTTGTACATTATAGAGCAATATGCCATTTATCACTTTTGTGCTGAAGAGTATAATGATGAAAAATATGGTAAAAAAAAAAAAATCACTGGCAGTCACAACAGAAATCATATATAAACATGTCACAGAAGAACAATAACCATTTTGTTTCCGAAGCGCACCCAATAACAAACAGCTACTGGCGGCAGCAGCAACAAATTAAATCTTCAACTTGGAATTGCCCAGGAGTTCGCGCTGTTATTAAAACAGAAATAAAAGACGAACGGGATTAAGAGAGAAAAAAGGTTCTGTTTCTGTTCTTGTCTCCCGGTCGGACAACTTCTTCGGAGCTTCCTGAAACTGTGACCTACATGAACTTGCTGTTGTGACGTCACAAACAAGTCAGTCGCCAGAGTTCCATGACCTTTATGTGCAAGTATTGCAACATACATTTTGATTTCAACACACACCTTTTATTCATTTATCTTCACCTTATTATCAGTTAACCTTTTAAGAGGAATTTGTTGGATTTTCTGCGTGGAGTTATGTGTGTTCTCCATGGTCTGATAATGGTACTGGGGAGGAGGGGAGCTAGACCAGTCACCCGCTATCATGTACTATTAGAAGTTAGTACTATGTTAAAATTTTCCATGAGCTCAATGAATTTATTAACTTCTACAGAGGAGAACTGGCAGTATATTAAATTATTTCAATGAGTCACAGTGAATATAACTTATGTTTGTAGAATACACATTTTTGTTCTTTCGTGGCAGAAGACATATAAAAAATGAAGTCTACTACCAAAGAAGTATACTAATGCATATTTTTCAAGCAGCACTAGCAGTACATAAAATTATCTAAAGGAGCACTAGCAATATATTAAACTCTTCCATGGAGCACCAGCAATGAAAGAAATTCTTGGGAGCACTAGCAATATATCAAACTCTTCCATGGAGCACCAGCAATGAAAGAAATTCTTGGGAGCACTAGCAATATATCAAACTCTTCCATGGAGCTTCAGCAATGAAAGAAATTCTTGGGAGCACTAGCAATATATCAAACTCTTCCATGGAGCACCAGCAATGAAAGAAATTCTTGGGAGCACTAGCAATATATCAAACTCTTCCATGGAGCACCAGCAATGAAAGAAATTCTAGGGAGCACTAGCAATATATCAAACTCTTCCATGGAGCATCAGCAATGAAAGAAATTCTTGGGAGCACTAGCAATATATCAAACTCTTCCATGGAGCACCAGCAATGAAAGAAATTCTTGGGAGCACTAGCAATATATCAAACTCTTCCATGGAGCACCAGCAATGAAAGAAATTCTTGGGAGCACTAGCAATATATCAAACTCTTCCATGGAGCACCAGCAATACATTAAATCATTCTAAACAGCACCCGCAATATGCTAATTTGAACACCAAAAATACGTTAAATACTTCCAATGAGTATTAAATTTATCCAAGAAGCACCAGCTATGTATTAAATTCTTTAAAGAAGCACCAGTCATGCAACAAATTCTTTAAGGAGCACTAGAAATATATTAAATCTTTACGAGAAGCACATTAGCAATGTAATACATTTTTCCCAGGAGCAGCAGCGATATATTAAATACTTCCTAGAAACACCAGTAATGTATTAAATTCTTCAAAGAGCACTAGCAAAAACTAAATTCTGCCATGGAGCACTAGCACAGTAATCAATTCTTCCAGAGTAAATGTTAAAAATATTTTAAATAAGTACTTACATAGGTTCTCTACATGAATTTTACACTTTTTGCAATAATATAATAAAATACACTTGAATTACATCTAAATATTTTATTTTTAAATAAAATTCTGATAATTAAAATTCCAAAATATATACCAAATGTTCGCGCTATTATCTTATAAACCGGAGTTATATCGAATTTCACAGCAGTAAATACTTCGCAGTGGTGGTCTTTATAAAGACATCATAATATAATGTTAAATAATATTATAAAAGTTTACGCAAATTTAGATATTAATACAAAATTTAAATCTAAATTAATATTACTTATTATATGATTATAAGTCTTTTGGATTAAAAGGAAAAATGTAGCTAATTTTGGTTGAAGGCAGATTATTTGTTTAATTTTGAAAATAGTTTTGTTAAAAAAAAATAGCTATAATTTTATATTGAAGTCATATTTGTATAACGTGCACTGAACTAACTGACTGAGTATGTGTGTGTGTGTGTGTGCACTGGTGGTGATATGTGTGTGTGTGTGGGGGGGGGGGGGGGGGGGGGTGTATAAAAATTATCGAGCATTTCCATTATAGCTAGAATTTTGGTTTTGGCGTCATTCGATCCATCTCAGTTTCAAGACCACGGGAAAATTCGAATAAGGAGTGGCGGTGCAAAAGGAATAATCAAAATATTCAAAACCACGTTACTTAATTATCGAGCACTTCCACTCTCGTTAGAATTTTGGTTTTGACCTCATTCGGTCCGTCTCAGCTTCCAAGTCAACGGAAAAATTGAACATTTCAAAAATTCGCATTAGGGATTACGGTATAAAGGGATTTAAAAAATAAATAAATAAATAAAATAAAAAAATAAAAATAAAAAATAACACCACTTTTCTTCGCCAAAACAATTAATATACAATTTGATATCCTTCAATGCAAATAATTAAAATTGGTTATCAATAACTTCTATTAAGTGCGCCACACTAGCCATTGAAGCCAACGGCCGTACCGTGCTGAAAACACCGGTTCTCGTTAGATTACCGAAGTCAGACAGCATCGGGCGCGGTTAGTACTTGGGTGGGTGACCACCTGGGAACACCGCGTGCTGTTGGCATATTTCGGGCGCGGTAGCCCGATGGTTTGCGCGCTGGATGTGCACGCTGCCACAACTGCCGCCGTGTTCATGCGGAGTACGATCACGTTAAACATGTGGAACCGTAAGTCCATACGAGAGGTTGGTGATAGGGGAAGGAGGGTACGGTCCCTGTGGATGCCTCCCCCACTGGGTTCCGGTCCTAAAATGGGTGGCACTTCCCGGCCGTCCAAACAGTTACCTTACACCTTCCTGATAGGTCGGACGGTCTGGGTCTCAACAACAACAACAATACTAGCCATTGAGAACGCTCGAAGTGCAGATGAGATAGCCAGTAATTAAATATGCTTAAACAACAAAGTCCTTCGTTCGATTTCAATGGCTCCATAATGTTAGTCGACAGTAGTCTCAAAGTAATGTTGAAATAAAGCTTAGCGTCCACTAAGCACAACATATTGCTTTGCTCACTAATAATAAATAAAGCAAATGGAACTTAAATTGCTGTGCAAATAAAATAATAAACAGAGACGATGATTTTGTAAATACTTGAATTTGCTTCTTTCAAGTTTAGAGCAAAACAGTAATCGAGAGCTAAGCTACGCTATGCTGCAGAAAATCCTATCCAAATATTTTTCCTAAAATCCTCCTATATTTTAATCCTACCTTTAAAATTCTATTAGGATATAATCCTATGGATGTATATCCTAATCCTATATCGATATAATCCTATTATTATCGACCGTCTAATGCTTAGGCGCCACCTTGTGCTATGGAAGAGAAATGGCAATGAAATGCAGAAGTGCGGTGCAGAAAAAGAAGAAAATAGAGAGAAAAAATTGAACTTGGTCGTGCCAAAACTTCGACAAATAATACCAAGCAAATCACACACAAATAATTAACCAAATTGCTGGGAATTTTATTTGCACAACAATTTTCGCTGTCTTTGCTTTATTTATTGTTAGCGCATAAAGTTACGTTTTGCATTTAAGTCAATACCTTAGAACCCCGTTCATCCGCTCTCCCCTGAAAGTGCCCCCCCCCCCCCCTTTTCGTCTCAACTTGAAATTCTAATAAATTCCGTAAAACAGCCCCCTCTGAACGTCGAAAAAATATTCGGAAAAAAATGAAACAATTTGTCGCCGAATAAAATAAATGTGCCTATAAAAATGTATTTCGTATCTTTCATCTGAAAGTTCTGAGTAAACCTCTTTTCTCCCTCCTACATACCTTTAGGCAGCATTTAGGAGGAGAGATCGGCGGAATTCTACTCGTTTCTACAATCAGAAAACTCCTAGTAAACGGCTCCTACATTTTCTGCGATTGTCAGTCGCATTGAGGAGGCGGATCGACGGAATTCTACAGTAAGCGGGTCATTCATTTAACCGTTATTCTTTTAAGCGGGTATTTAGCGATATCCGCATTTGTGAACGAATCGATCATTCCTCGCCCACATAAAGACGTCCCACATCTCTACCGCAAATGATATTACTGACATCATTATTATTAATTACATTCCAGAAGAGAAGGAGCCATTCTCATCCGCAACCCATTCATATGCAGGGTGATATGCAAATAGAAATGATTCGCGTTTGCTTTTTTTCATGTTCGTTCTCATTTGCAATGAAATGAAATTAGGTTATTGTGGAAAGAAAGGTGATTTTTCTTTTAAAGCAACATATTTCAATTCAACATATATTTCAATTTTTGCAACTTTCTACTCGTGATGCAGAACAGTGGTTTTCAACTCATGGCGGCCCATAGGAGAGGGCGGTAGGGGAATCAGGGGGAGGGGGTCGGCCACATGATTTATTTCGGGTGGGGAAGACGTCTGCGACCTAAGCCACACGGCCTACCCGAAAGTATAAGGCAATGATTTGTGTGGCCAGGAAGGAACGCCCGAACACAAAAAATTCTAAACTTAGTCTGGATCGGGCACCGCTCGAACAGAACCAACTAACCAAGGACGCCACCTTCAAGACAGCCCGACACTCACCCCATCACAGATATTTTAAAAGATACAAACAAACAAAAAAATACATCAGCATCAATAAACAAAACAATTTATGAACAACCACTTAAAACAAATTAAGAGCAACTGAAAACAATAATACCAAAACCAACCTAATCAAACTCCTACCGAATTGAAAACAAAGTCTAGTAACATTCGTTAACAGAAGCCAAGGCAATACAAATAACAGTCTCTCTTTGCGGGATAAAAAAGCAGAACTATTCAATAAAGGCACCCTCATACAGAATTTTTGTCACACGTTGTCACACGTTGTCAGTTGTCACACGTACATGGAACAATATTAAAAATTTATTAAAAACACAATAATACAAGCATAAAAGGGGCCTAACAAATTACATATACTAATTCAGAATATTAAAACAACTCTTTTAAATCCACCATACAAAACTTATGAAGTTGATAACAAAAGTACTCAAACGAACAAATCTTGAGATCATTAAACAACAGATACTAAATTATAATTAATCAAGACCCTATAGTCAATATTGAGCATGATAACTAAGCAACTCTCACGCTTACATAGAGCAATTTATATTGCCAAACTTCTGCAATTCCGTCCGTCAACCATACTTTATGACTCTTCTTTTTAATGCAGCCGATTTTTTTCCCAAGAAGCATTTAGTATGTTTTCGTAAAATTTGTATCTTTTATATCCCACAGGGTCGTGGGTTCGAGTCCCACCTGCGGACATGGATGTTGTGATGTTGTGTGTTTCGACCCTCACTGGTGCGTCGGGGCAACGTCATGTGACGGCTAACAGGTTCACGGCTCTGGCCATTGTTTAGGAGACATTGACTGTTCATGTTATATGTTCGGGATATTTGTTCTGTTTGTATAATGTATGTCTTATTCTCTGCCATTCGAAAAAAAATCCCATCGGTGTCTGTAATTTGGTAGAAATTCCATTAAATCTTTTCCATCTTTAGATTCCAACGTAGTTGAGCTGCTTGAGATGTGCTTGCACTCTCCATCGCCATCATTAACGCAAATATAAGAAGAAGAAAGGCGGATTGGAATAATGTCCAATCTCATCGTCCTCTGACTGATGTGCACTCAAAAATTGAGCAATTTTTATTGCTGAGTTAAAAAATATTGCGTAAATTCGGCAACAAGATTTCTCTCCATTGAAATTTATAGTGTTGCTGAAAAATTTCTGAATGAATTAATCCGTGTAACAACTCCTCCTGTAAGTAAGTTACACTGTCAGCAATATTGCCATCAATAAGAATAAAATTTTTAACATTAAAAATAGACCGGGAGTTGACCAGCATCCTTGCAAACCACAGACCTGTATTCGTCCGAAAGTTTGCTAAGATGAAAATCTAGAATGTAAAGCCAGTCAGAAGTGTAGAGCTCCACATCAGCGGACTTACCCCAAAGGAAATCGGGGAATTTTTAAAGTTTGGATCTGTGAAGGTATTTAACGAAATAACCATCGACGTTGAGAAAAAGAAGCAAAAATCTATTAGTTATCTGAAATTTAATGCCAAACCTCGTAACAAACTGCAGGGCCCTGTTCTCCCCGATTGAAGAATCCCAGAATTTCTGCCACTCTTTAAACAAAAATGATTTAAAATAAGGGTGATAAGAGAAAATAAAAGAAGATGGAACTGGGACATTCTGGTAGATATTAGAGGGCTGTTATTTAGGCTACTGTCCAGGCAGCACTTATAATAAGGATGATAAAAGTGGATAAAAGAAGATGGAACTGGAACATTCAGGCAGCAATTTGAGGGCTGTTATTCAGGCTACAGTCGAGTCAGGGCATTAAGTCGAGGCAGAACATAAGTCAAGGCAGGGCAATAAATCAAGGCAGGGCTTAAAATAAGGATTTGGGGATAAAAGAAGGTAGAACTGGAACATTCAGGCAGCAATTCGAGGGCTGTTATTCAGAATACAGTCGAGGCAGGGCAATAAGTCGAGGCAGGGCAATAAGTCAAGGCAGGGCTTAAAATAAAGATGATAAAAGTAGATAAAAGAAGGTGGAACTGGAACATTCAGGCAGCAATTCGAGGGCTGTTATTCAGAATACAGTCGAGACAGGGCAATATGTCGAGGCAGGGTAATAAGTCAAGGCAGAGCTTAAAATAAGGATGATAAAAGTAGATAAAAGAAGGTGGAACTGAAACATTTAGGCAGCAATTCGAGGGCTGTTATTCAGGCTACAGTTGAGGCAGGGCAATAAATCGAGACAGGGCAATAAGTCAAGGCAGGTCTTAAAATAAGGATGTTAAAAGTAGATAGAAGAAGGTGGAACTGGAACATTCAGGCAGCAATTTGAGGGCTGTTATTCAGGCTACAGTCGAGTCAGGGCATTAAATCGAGGCAGAACATAAGTCAAGGCAGGGCAATAAATCAAGGCAGGGCAATAAATCAAGGCAGGGCTTAAAATATGGATTTGGGGATAAAAGAAGGTAGAACTGGAACATTCAGGCAGCAATTCGAGGGCTGTTATTCAGAATACAGTCGAGGCAGGGCAATAAGTCGAGGCAGGGCAATAAGTCGAGGCAGGGCAATAAGTCGAGGCAGGGCAATAAGTCAAGGCAGGGCTTAAAATAAGGATGATAAAAGTAGATAAAGGAAGGTGGAACTGGAACATTCAGGCAGCAATTCGAGGGCTGTTATTCAGAATACAGTCGAGGCAGGGCAATAAGTCGAGGCAGGGTAATAAGTCAATGCAGGGATTAAAATAAGGATGATAAAAGTAGATAAAAGAAGGTGGAACTGAAACATTTTGGTAGCAATTCGAGGGCTGTTATTCAGGCTACAGTTGAGGCAGGGCAATAAATCGAGGCAGAGCAATAAGTCAAGGCAGGTCTTAAAATAAGGATGTTAAAAGTAGATAGAAGAAGGTGGAACTGGACCATTCAGGCAGCAATTCGAGGGCTGTTATTCAGGCTACAGTTGAGTCAGGGCAATAAATCGAGGCAGGGCAATAAGTCAAGGCAGGTCTTAAAATAAGGATGTTAAAAGTAGATAGAAGAAGGTGGAACTGGACCATTCAGGCAGCAATTCGAGGGCTGTTATTCAGAATACAGTCGAGGCAGGGCAATAAGTCGAGGCAGGGTAATAAGTCAAGGCAGGGCTTAAAATAAGGATGATAAAAGTAGATAAAAGAAGATGGAACTGAAACATTTAGGCAGCAATTCGAGGGCTGTTATTCAGGCTACAATCGGGGCAGCAAACTTACTGGAACCGTCTACGACCTTAATTCCAACAATCCCAATGTGAGTCCTTACTCAAAACAGACTAGTATTACCAGCAGCATTGATAGATAGCATCCCTTTTGATATTATTAAGAAGGTTGGACCACTTTTTGTAGGTTGCTCTTCAATAGAGCATAAATGGAAGATAGACTATCCGAAAAATTATTAATACGCTTATTATTAATGCACGCCCAATCAACATGACACTTAACTCCGCCTGAAAAACTGCATTATAACTTTTTATTGAAAACAGTGAGAAGACATAAGATCCTCCTTCTGTCAAAAATACAGAAGACAAAACCAACCATCAGTAAAAATGTTAAAATCAACATTAGAAATATTTTTCTTAAGAAATACGCAACGGTGGTCAGGGGAAATAGAACCGTTTGAGATATTAATATCGAGTACATTGCAAATGGGAAGGCTGTCATATAAAGGATAAATGATACCACAATTGGATAAATAATACCATTTAAGGTGGAACAATTTAAAGTTAACGATTCTTTCTCCGTCCATAACGCTTTGCGAAATTTTGGCGACGAATTTAGCGGAATTTTGTCCACACGGTGAATATTTTTTAATGTTGCCAAATTGATAAAAATTGTCGCCAAATTGATAATAATGACGCTAAATCAATGAAAATGACGACTGATTGATGAAAATTCAATATCTTGGAAAGAATATAAGAATATATTATAAGAATAACACATTTCTCTGTCCGTAATGCTTGGGGAAAATTAGAGGGGTGTCGCAAAATTGATAAAAATGTCGCTATATGTGCGGTAATGTTCTACAAAATTTTGAATTCCGTGATACGACGCATATACCTTCTATTATAAAAACTGCTGTTCTGTCCATTTGACTGTAATGTTTGGCAATACATCTGGTGAACTTGGCGTATAATCTAGCGAAATATCGCTAGTCTGGTGATATTTCGCTCTAGATTAATGAAAATATTGTCAAAATTGCAAAAATATTAAAGAAAATAACGTCAAATTGATAAATTAATTACTTTAATATATGGATTCTATTCCAGTTGAGGATGCTATCAATATTGATAATTGTTAATTTAGAGTTGCGTGATATATAATTTAATTGAGTTCTTCGAAATAGTTTTGCACGTTGTCATCTGAAAAAGCGCCCAATGTATAATTCAATGTTAAAAACACTGTGCCATGAATCTTATACATCATTTCTTCACTGTGAAAGAAGTAAATTCATTGCATTATATAAGGAAAGTCATGTGCTACCCACATTTGTTCAATTTCTTTCAACATGTTAATTGTATAGCGCTGACTGTAAAGAACAATTATTATGCAAATTTTATGTTCTGTCGCTTTGTTTAAAGATAATAAAATATCTGTTATCCTCCGCTAAAACAAAAATGCCGTGACAATTATTGGCTTACTGGCTTTAATGTATCTGCCCTAAGCTTAAGACAAATTAGCCGCGTGCTCTTCAAGTCGGACATTAAAGGTGATTTGTGAATGAACAAGAGAACATATTTAAAAGCTGTTTGTAATGCCTTAATAGTCCAATAATTTTCAGCCAATTTAGTGGGGAAAATTAATTGACTGTTATGAGACTTTAACATTTGTTGGCTACTCGTATATTAAATCCCGTTTAATATTAAGATAGTGGTAGCTAAAAATGTCATTTACTCTGCTAATAAAATTCACAGTTTCTGAGCCCTACAAGCCTAATAAAAAATTGATTTTTTTTAAAGAATGAGCCATATCAAAGAAATAGAAAATGTATAACTACAGAGTGTGCGTGATCTGCATTTTATTGTTTTAAATATGGATACGGACTCCGAATGGTTTTCTCCATATGTGTGGTCGGAATCGCACATGCATATACATTTAGCACAATGTCGATATGAGAAATCGTATGACACAAAAACAGGTGCTGCCATTAGAGTTTTCGGAAACCATGAGAACTTATTTTTATGAAGACAGCCTTTTAAGCAAATTTGATGGAAATTTATTTATAGTAGAAATTTTTCTACTTTTGGTTTGTATGTGTGACCTGAGGAACTGGGATAAAAAGCCATGTTCGGATGTTTAATTGGCCATCCATCATATACGACTTATGTGTATCAAAAAATTGATCGAGAAGTAAAAATAGAAGTAAAATTAAAAAATATATATATATGCTATCTCAGCGTGAAACAGTGTCAAACATTATTGTAGATTACAATAATTAAAGCTGCTACTTTTCAGAAGAAAAAAAAACTTACAAAACTTCCTCGAAGAAAGCAAGTGCATGTCAGTTAGGTGACGGGAATTGTTTCAAAAGTGATATAAGCACTTCAGGCCCGCCTTTCGTTCTTGGTGGTTGTTCAGGGCGCATACTGTTCTTTTGGCTTGAAAAAAAGCTCTCTAAACAATTGTCGTTACCTAACTGACACATAACTGTTTTCGGATGCTGTAGCCCAGTGGTTAGCGCGCTGAAATTGCACTCGGAAGGCCCGGGTTCGATTCCCTCCTCTGCGAAAACTGCCGCCGTGTTCACGCGGAGTACGATCACTTTAAACACCTGGGTCCGCAAATCCTTCCGAGAAGTTGGTGGTGGGAGAAGGAGGGCACGGTCTCTGCGAATGCCTCCCCCACTGGGTTCCGGTCTAAATTGGGTGGCTCTTCCCGGCCGTCCAAACAGTTACCTTACACCTTTCTGACAGGTCGGACAGTCTGGGTCTCAACAACAACAACAAAACTGCTTTCTTTAAAGATGAATTTTACTTACTCATCAAGGAAAGTATTTTTAAGGAAAGTATTCTTACTTTCTCATCAAGGAAAGTAATTTTAAGGAAAGTATTTTTACTTTCTCATCAAGGAAAGCATTTTTAAGGAAAGTATTCTTACTTTCTCATCAAGGAAAGTATTTTTAAGGAAAGTATTTTTACTTTCTTATGTTATTCAATATAGTATAGAGGAAATATTGTTTTCACGAAAATTTTCGAATTCGAGATTTTGACGTCATTATAAGTTTTAAGACCTCCTGAACACGTTTTGACTATTTTTGAAGTAGTTTGTCTGTATGCCTGTAGTCGATTTCTTGTGTACACAATAGCGGCCACAGATATTAATGGATTTTCACGAAACTTCACAAAGCTGTCCGGCTTTGTTATAAAGAAGAATCTAGAACTAGATGGAATTTTTTTTTTAATTCGAACGAAAATAGCAACATTTTTAACATGGCAGCATAGGATAAAATTTGACATAATCATACAGGAAAGGGTTTATTTATGGTTCAATGATCAAGAGACGTAATACTAGTTTCAATCATTGTTAGGAAAAATTGCCGCGATACAATTTTTTTGTTTGTGACGTCATTAGCCGGCTTCAGATGGCAAGTTACTCTCTCCCCAGCGGTACATTGTCAAATATGATATCAGTTGAATTTTTTTATTTTCAAGTTCTTTAAAGTGAAGGATAACACGCTATAGTTGTAACGCTATAGTATATTTCCTTTATTGTAGATTTTATGTCGTAATCTCTGCTTATCCCCTACGCTACCATTGAGCAGTATGAAAGAAATGGTATAACAACCGATTTTGAGAGAAATAGTTGTCGTGTATATTGCTGGAGAATAATTCAGTTACAAGAGCCTTGAAAATGTATGAAAGATTTCCAATTGAAATTCGTAGAATATTCAGGAATAGAGTAATTATGTACATTATTAGAATGCGAAGACATCACGCAATATTTATGCTAAAAATTGGAATCTTTCAAAAATTCAATTTTCGGATTTTACAATATACAGATGAAATATCGTAACTTTTCGATTTAATATGAAGGAGCTATCCTATCGATTCCGGTTAAAGCTCGTTGTAAAGAACATTCTTCGATATCTGCGAGGACGACAAGATGGAAATTCTGCAATAATATTTTCTATCGCGAAGGAACCGATGTGTGTGCAATTCGCTCAAAATGGCGCTTCAATATTTGTAAAGAAGTAAGAAGTCGTGCGTGTAAAGAATCTTGCTGTCCCAACTAGGAATCAAATTCTGGGTCTCCGAACAGGCCAGCTGACGCTCTACCGTTGAGCTCCTAGGGCGAAATTACAAGCTCTCATTATCGAAGTGGACTCTGCATTCTCCACCCTCTAATGTCAGATTGGGGGGGAACGGACAATTTGACTGACCACCTCCTGCTATTTTTACCTGAAGTTAGTCCTCTCATGCTGTTTTTATCCTCGAGGCTTACTGCCTGTGTGGTTGTTATCTGCTTCCTGTGTGGTCGTCAATTTGAAATCGTCCCTCCGTATCCCAGAGTCCACTGAATCCGTGGCCCTGCAACTACTATTTTTACCCAGGTTAGTATGTGTGGTCTTTGTCCTCTCAATTCGAAAATCGGCTCTCAATATTCCAGGTCCACTGAATCCGTACTAGTCGTATTAGGGTCATATTCAGACCTCTGACATCTTTGCACTAATTTGCGAGCTTGATTCGTTCGGGCACTTTATAAAGAACCTTGCTGCGCCAGACGGGAATCGAACCCTGGATCTTCGAACTCGCCAGCCGACGCTCTACAGTTGAGCTACTGGGACGAAATTACAACCTCTTATTATCGAAGTGGACACAAGTGCATATTTAATAACTCATAATCTAATTCGAATTAGAAAAAAAAATGACTTAGGCGTCTACGGGCCTGAGCTGAAATATCATTACCAAATTTCGCAGCTCATTGCAGCTTAGATTTTCCGCTACCCACCGGCCAGACATTTATTATTATAGATATTATACATCGACCTTTATTATTATAGATATTATGCGCGCATTAATTTACGACTAAGACAGCACGCATCTGATTCCCATTCACTCTTTTTCTGCCATTTCATCTCTTCATTCATAAGAAAATTGAGTCCTTTGATTGACTCCAGCTGTAATTGGAAATGCACGACAGAAAAAGGTGAAATGTCAGTTCCTGAAGCTATGGAGCCATCGGTCAGTACATATCCTCGGGGTCCAGTCTATTCCAATGTCTCAAAGAAAGGTCAGGCTTTTCAGAAAGAATATCAACCGAGTTTTGTATTTTCTGATATGAGAAGAATAAAAATAGTCTGACGTGGGCAGCGCATGACTTTCCCTACGGACTCAAATTTATTTTATATTTATATCTTTAATAATTCGTTAAATTGAGTTTAACCTTTTGCTTACGGGTAGGACAGCATCAATCTCAAACGAAGAACCTCTCAAAAAGACATGTATTTGACTTATCCTATCCCAAACAGTTCGATCTCCCTTTGCAGACATTGGCGTCCATGGACGCCAATGTCTACTAATGTCGCCAATGTCTTTATAATATTTAAATCGGTATATTTTTATATTGAATTTTATCTGTTACTGGACCAAGCTGTTACTGGGACTTTGTCCTGTAGCTTGCATTTTTTTTTAAATAAATAAATAATCAATGCAGCATACAGCAGTTTCGAGGATACACTGGGCCCCTACACTGGTCAGTGCAAGAGATACGTTGCTCATGATACATGTGCTTTTACATGTTGCTCAAATTTTCCTTATCGTTTGAATATAGTTGATGAAATCATTGTTGTATGCTTTCCAAAATCGGCTGTCTCTTCATACTACATTTGTACGAGTTCTTATTTATCAGTTTGTATTTACTCGAGCTTTGATAATTTTGTTATTGAGAAATATGCAGTTTCTTGCATCTTCTTAACCAGAGAAGCATGTAAAATCGACTGTTACTTTCCTTATATATATATATATATAATATAATGTATAGGGAAAGTATTGTGACTGGATCAAAAATTCGAATTCGAGTTTTCGACGGAAAAGCACGTTTTCGGCATTTCTGAATTCAAATTAAACATTTTTGAGGTGATGCCTGTGTGTATGTGTGAGTGTATATTTTGTGTGTGTCCGTGAGTCTATCGAGACGATATCCTATGAAAGAAGAGAACGTTTCGAACGAAATTTGGTACCAACATTACAATCAGTGAATACTGGAAGCCTATTGATTTTAAATGCACTCGAATGTTCGGAAGACCCCCCGCCCCCTTACCCAAAATTTCGAAAAATTTTTTGAAAAATTCATCGAAAACTCAGAACTTTCAACCTTAGGTAAATAGTCATTTCTGGTGTAATTTTTCATTAGAAAATGATTGACATAGACGCTAGCACGAACCGCTCTCGAGATATTGCATTTTTTTAAATAAATTTATCACAAAAATCACATAAAATTCCAGAAAGTATTAGCTATTGTGAAATATGTTCACTTTTCAAATGTAATATTATACAATAAATTTGTTTACATTATTCTGGTGGATTTAGTTCGTTCTATTCACGAGAGAAGACACTTTCTGTAATAGTTTTGTAAATTGACGCGTAACAATTCGCCAACAGTCATTTAGATATAGGAAATGCTCTTCTCTCCGTTTGTCTGTAACTCCTGGCGATAAATTTGGAGAAACTTGGGGTGTCATTTAACGAAATACCGCCAACTGGGCAATATTTCACGCCAGATTGACGAAAAGATCTTTAAAAAATTGCAAAAGTGTTATTAAGTTAACGAAAGTGACGCCAAGTTAATGAATCAATTATTAAAATATTTGAATATTTGGACTATATTGCTTATTGCGGATGGGGGAACTTAGGTTTGCATGAAATATAAGTTAATTGGATACTTCGAAATAGTTTTACACGTTGTCATTCGAAAAAGCGCCAAATGTACAATTTAACATTAAAAACATGACATATGATAATTCAACATTAAAATGATGCATAGATCTTATGCATCATTTTTTCACTATGAGAAAAGAAAATTTATTTCATTATATAGCGAAAGTCATGTGCTGTCCACATCAGATTTTTTTTTATTTTCAATTTGATTATATCTTTCTTATTTCCAGTTTCATTCACTGATATATTTGAGTGGACTATTTGATTGATTTTATATTTTGTTGATGAAGTTAATTCATATAGAGGCTGAAATCGTTTTTTTCTTCTCTTTATGTTATATTAATTTTCTTTCCCAACTACTGTTAAATTTATAGTAGTTCGATTGGTGTAATTAACTTTCAAAACCGGTTACATTTTCTTCTTAATTACTTCCTCATTCCCTGTAGTTGTTATCTTTATTCCTTTACAAACGTTTGACTTCTTTCCTCCCTCTAAACTCTTTCATTTTTCACCAATAATCTAATAGTTCAAACATTCTATCGCCCTGTTTTATTTTAAATCTCATTTCAATGTTTAAGAATTCATTTTCAAAACCTGCTTCCCTTGTTTTCGTGTGTCGGGGAGGGATACTTTATCATCCCAAGGAGATGTCTGTGGTGATATCTTTTCAATGGCTGATACTACACGTGTGCGAAATTTTTATGTGAGTGTTCTAACTCTACTTTGAATATCCCGTCGCTTGCCTCACAGCAGTTTGTTCTTAGCGGTTGTTAAGGGCACACACTGCTCTTCCTATTCGTTTGATCTGCAGAAGGAGGCTTATAATGTTCTCGAAGCAATTGTAAATGTCAGCAAACTGACATATGCCTGCTTTTCCAAGGAAGTTCTTTGTTTACCTTGGATACTACGTTTGTGAAATATACTGTGTTTACCTCCAACAATCTTTTACGAGAATAGAACAAACTCTTTTAATTAAAATACGAAATCAACTATGCTCTACGAAATTCTGAGATTTGCATCATACTTACCTGTATGCCTCAAACATATTGATTTGTAGAATCATTTGACACAATATTGAAGTATGAGAGCAATACATTAAAAATTTATGCTAAGACGCTTCGTTACGGAGCTTCTGTGTCAGGATGACACTCATCTCCACCTCAGTATTTGTCCACCTCAGATAATTGTCCACTTGTGATAAAAGAGCAATATAGAAAATGATCAGTTTGGCACTCCATCCATGGGTACTGAGAGGTAGGTGAAGAGATACCTTGTCGTGGAATGTTAATAGCTGGTGTGACTGAAACGAAAAGGGCAACGGTGAAAAAAAATTGAATGATTGAAATGAGGTCTTAATTTTTATATAAGAATAACTTTTAAATAATTTTTGGTTTATAAAAAAAAGTCTATTCTATCTGAAAGTTATATTTAAGTTCTCTAAATTCAAGTAATATTGGATTAAAACTACCAGTGTATAAAATAATGCTGTAATTACAAACTTCACTAAGAAATCCATTATAAATTGCAATGTCTAGCATGATGTGACTTTGCTTTTTTAAATAACTAAAGATGAATGAAAAGACTCAGTTGCATAAAAAGGCACAATATTAAATAAAATTATATTTAATTTTTTCTGGAAATTATTTGAAATCCAATTTATATTTCTTAAGATCATATTATTTTGAACAATTTTTTAACCCAAAACAAAACTTGCTCTTCAAGTGCAGCGACCACCATTTGGGTATAGATTTATTGCTTTTAATGTTCTTCAGCATGCAATAGCTGATAGTCGCACTGAAGACGCAATTTTGTGGTGCATCACAATTTTATGATGCACCGAAATTGTGTAAAGCTCTGTGGTTATTAACATAACTGGTCCTATCACTCAACTGGATGGGGGTCGCTGCACTATGAGCGTGATTTCAAAGGTTTGGGAACGAGCGCCTCCTATCAGTGGGTTCTATAACTATGAATTTGGTCATTTTCTTATGCAATCTGGTCTTTTATCTTTACATGTGACGTCGGTTACGTTGTAGGACATATTTCGTTGGTTACTACAGTGTGTTATAGAAAGATTGAACGAATAAAATCTCTTGAACAACTGACTGTAGACCAATGATTTCAATTTAAGTAATGCTTCAAATAAGGCAGATTTTCAGACTACGACAATTTTGGTTATTTGATACATTTAAGTAGAAAAGTAGTACATTTAACTTTTTATACGGACTCTCTGCAAAGAAGTTCCAATTAGGAAATTATTCCGTATTCATCGAAATATATTTTGAAAAAAAAAATTCCAAATTTTAGAATATGTAAAATTGGCCACGGAAAATTGTCGAAGTTATAGGACCTAAACAACTTTAACCCTATTAAAAATAATTACCCTATTAAAAATAATAAAATAATATTTCGATGAATACGGAATAATTAGGAAATTATTCCGTATTCATCGAAATATATTTTGAAAAAAAAAATTCCAAATTTTAGAATATGTAAAATTGGCCACGGAAAATTGTCGAAGTTATAGGACCTAAACAACTTTAACCCTATTAAAAGGAACAGCGAAAACATAGATTTCAGGCATCGTACAAAAATTGAATTTCGCTAGATAAAATTTTCATTCGCAAACTTACATTTTTATAAACATTTTTATACAATCCTCAAATATCCGTCGAAAATTTTAATTACAGATTATTGTCGAAATTTATATTTACTTTCTCATACCACGGCCCCACTCGATTACGGAACGCGACGTACTTGCTTTAGCGGCTTGCCGTATCAGGGGAAAAGTTGGAATTATATTATTTTAGTTCCGGCTTCATCCAGAAAATGTAGGTGGTGCTGATTGTTTACCATATTTTCTTCGCAATGGGATACATTTCTCTTTAATTTTAACAACAGTAAATTGGGTTAATAAATTAAAATATGAACGTAAATTAATAGTTTTCCGGCATAGACGTGCTGTTATAAAATAATACAGCTCTGAAAATTAAGCAAGTCAACATGTTATTACAGCTTCTAAATCCGAGCTTTCTCAATCAATGAATACAATACATCTGAGCTAACCTTAATAAATGGTGTATTTATGTATTACCACATTTGAAAGGCACGGGTAATTATTCTTTATTTTTTCTCCTAGCCTTTTCGAAAAATACAAACTTTGAAAAATTATATTTATATTAATTTTAGTCAATACTGTTTAAAACAGTTTCACAAATAAGAACATTATATTAATACATACTCATGAAACCAGCTGGGAATTTTATTACAGCAGAATGAAATTGAACTGCTCTGATGTATTAGTTTACTTGTAGCTTATAAATTTATCCCAATTATGTGCATTTAATCTGCATGCAATTAATTTGTTTACATAAATTACTAGTATGTATAATTATATATATCTTTTTTTTTTTATTATTGTACTAAATGTCCATGTTAGTTTCTTACCTTTGATATAATTAAATTATCAAAATTACATGTTATCTGAGTGATTAAATCTTAAAGGAAGTTATATAAATTTCTATGGAAATATAAACCAATTATTTTGCATTAAATGTGTATGCATTTGAGATATTTCTAGGGAAATGAGTAAAGGGAAACTTTAATTTCATTTCAACTTTCATTACAATTGAAAGAAGTTTTTAAGAAAGGTTTATAGATAGAGTTTAGATGATAACTGATTATATAAATTCTGCATCAAATTTTAGAGGATGTAGGGTGGTTCAATAAGAATTTGTACTGCCGGTTTCTTTTCAACATCTGGTTAAAAAAATGTCCATTAAAACATACATTTTTCAGAATTGGTTATTGATAGAGATAATGACTAATATGGACTCAACATCAAATTCCGGAGTCGAACTGGGGTTCACTAAGAATATCCACCTCCAGTTCAAACTCTGCCTACCACTATTTTATAAGTTAATGACCTTTTTCCATAAACTGTTTATATGGCCTGGACTTCTATGAAATGCATCCCCCCCCTCTCCTCTTTCCTGTTGGCGGTTCTGGCCGTGGGAGAAATAAAAAAATTCGACTAAGTTAGGTACTGTCCCGTGTTCGATACTTTACAATTTTTATGATAATACTTAAATGCAAAGATACTATAACTGTGTCTTCTATATAAAGGGTGAGGGGGGGGATCTGGAAATACTTTCTCAAATCCATTTTCTCCTAACCATGGTCGGTGCCGTTGACAGAATTTTTAGATCCCTATATAATAAATGTACGGGCCTCCTACTACCCCTTATTGCATAAGTTAATTAGCTTTTCTTGTAAAATGTTTATTCTAAGGTGGACTCTAGGAGATGCATATTTTTGCTCCCCTCCCCCCCCCCCCCCCCCATTCGGTGGCTTCGTGCGTGGAAAAAAAGGAAAATCCAACTCCCTTAGGTTCTGTCCCATAGTTGATACTACAAGTGTGCAAAGATTCTGCCTTTCAACGGAAGGGGGGGGGGGGGGGGAGCTCTGCGCGGGGCCGGCGGGATTTCTTCTTGTTATAAGGAGCGGACTTGATAAGGAGCAGAACTAATCCCGCCGGCCCCGCTCTGCGGAGGATCAGAATTTTGTTTTCCTCAATACAATTTTCTCTGTCCTCGTGAGCAGTGCTACTGATAGAATTCTCGGGTTCCTATTTAGCAAATGCACATTACTTTCCGTATTTTATAAGTTAATGGTACTTTTCATAAACTATTAATGCGGCCCGGACCCGTAAGTAATGCATTTTTTGCCCCCCCCCCCCCCCCCATCCCATTTAGCTGTTGTGTCAGTGGGAGAAATAGACAATTATGGTCCCTTAGATTTTGTCCCGTAGTCGATACTTCAAGAAATTGAAAATCCAACTTCGTTAGGCTCTATCCCATGGTTGATATTATAAATGTGCCAATATTATGCCTTTTAGATCACTGACAGGGAGTCTGTAAAAACACTTTGGGATAAATAATTCCACTTATAGTGGGGAGTCGAAAATTCGTCTTCGTTCTAAGCTTAATTTCAGCCATTTAGCACAAAGTTCTGGGTCTGAAGGAAACGTTGACAGTTTTTCCATGTTTTGCTTTGCAAAATGGCACACAACAATGCATATTTTTACAAAACAATATCAATTATTGGTTAAAGCACGCACAAAAGAATTATCAAACGGTCTCTGGTATAAAATCTAACTACAAAATAGCATGCAAGTTGCCGGCACGCATAACGTAATCTTGAGTGGTAACGAAGTGCTGCCACCTACCGGTTAAAAGTATATACACACACGGTAGAAATGATTATTATTCGGAAGGCCGTTACGGCAAGGGCGTCGAGTCGCGTTACGTAATCGAGTGGGGTTTTGCTCATACTATGTAATATAGTACAGAGAAAGTATTGTTTTCACAAAAATTTTCGAATTCGAGATTTTAATGCTAATACAGTGTTTTAAGACCTCATGAACTCGTTTTGACTATTTTTGGATTGATGTCTGCGGTCGATTTCTTGTGTACACTATATTAGCCCCCCAAATATTAACGGATTTTTACAAAACTGAATATTCGGCTTTGTTATGAAAATATCTAGAACTAGATCGAATTTTCTTAAATTTGAGAGAAAGCTTCTTAATTTTATATTTTTTTTAACATGACAGCTTAGACAAAGTTTGACATAATCATGCATAAAAAGATTTATTCATGGTTCAACGATCACGAGACTTAATAGTTTAAAGCATTGTTGTTAAAAATAGCCGCGATACAATTTTTCTGTTCGTGGCATCATTAGCCCCCTTTAGGAGGCAAATTACTTCCCGGGGTACATTTTGAACAATGTGCCTCCGGGAAGTAACTTGCCCCCTATGGTTTCAATCGAAAAATGTTTTTAAGCCCTTTAAAGTGAAGGGTTACAAGCTATAGTTGTAATCATTTGAACCCATGACACCGATTTTTCGCATTTTTTCATGTAAAATTTCGAAAATGAAATCTGGTTTGAGAAAATCGAGTTAAGCCAAATTCCACTTAATTTTATATATTATTTGTGCGTTGTAACAAGAGAGCATGACATTTCCATCATTCCGCAGCAGATCCGCTTGTACGGATTCTACTTTCAATGGTGCTAAATTGACTCATATTCCTTTTACAGTCTATTTTTTTTCTCTCTCTCTCTCACTGCTATTTTATATTCTTCAAACGGAGATCGTAAGAGTCTTGAAAGTCTTTAGAAGAAAGGTTTTAAGAAGCATATTCGGAGGTAAACAAATTGATGGAGCATGGAGTAGAAGATTTAACTTTGAACTAGACTATGTATACAAACCACCAGATGTCGTTAATAAACTAGAACTAGACTAGACGACTCTGGATTTCCTTCTTCAGTGCGAACAAGTCTGGAAGCCTAAATGAGCGCTAAATCCAGGGGGGGGGGCGTATTTAGGGGGGGGGGAATTACCCCCCCCCCCCCTTCTTCCCAAAATTGAAAAGATTCAAAATGCTTCTTAAACACACATGTGATAAAAAAAAATCTACTGAATCCTCCATTCAGTTTAT
This sequence comes from Amaurobius ferox, assembly GCA_951213105.1. Lineage (NCBI taxonomy): Eukaryota > Metazoa > Arthropoda > Arachnida > Araneae > Amaurobiidae > Amaurobius > Amaurobius ferox. Next base: position 14,361,486 of record OX578152.1, on the reverse strand, counting down.
CGTTCTGAAATCCTTGAACTTAAAAATAAAACCCGTTTTAACCTCCAATAAATAAATAATAATAAAAAATAGCGAACATCATTAGGTTTAAGGAACTAAAAATTAAAAAAAAAAGTCATTCGGCTACTGCGTTACTGTAACAGGAGGGAAATTCTCATATTGCAGTAAAACCTGAAGCTGGCAGAAGAAGCTAAGGCCAAAAACCAGTTATTTACCAAGACCAAGACGCTTCGTTCCGGGCTTCCATGGGACAAAGTCCCTCACGCCCACATCAGAAAATAATATTGTCCACTGTAAATGGTTTTTAGCAATATGCGATTGATGAAGTATGCACTCTTTCACTGAGTGAGGTGCTGTGCAGGTGATCACTGGTGGCGATGTTGTGCCACCCTCATCTTGGTTGGTGTTGAAAAGACTAGACTGAGTACTGAGCTGTGGCAGCTGTAAGAGAAGGGGAGGGCGGGGCCAAGGACAGGCGGCCAATAGCAAACTGCAGAAGTGCAGGGCCAGTTAAATTTAAGTTAAGATGCAGTAAAAATTTTATTTTTAAAGTAATCTAATAATTTACAAGGGAAAAATAAAGGTACAATTTATACATGTAAGATTTAAAGATTAATATAAATAATTTAGATAATTTAAGCAAATAAAGAATTTCCTATCAGCAATAAAAGTTCCGTCACAGTTGCGAAAAAAAAAGAAACAGTTATTTAGTGACTCGATGTCTGCACGAATCAAATTTAAAATTTTACCTGGCCAGAAAATATTAAGATTTGACTCGATCAAAGCCCAAGAATTGTTTAAATATTTCACTCAGCCTAACTTGTCCTTTCTGGTAGGTCGGACGGTCTGGGTCTCAACAACAACTCAAGCCTAACTCGTTCCGAGAGCACTCAAAGCCAGCATTTTGTAATACATTGACGCCTGTTGCTTCGTATGATGATATATATAATCCTAATCCATTATACCAAACTACTCCTAGATTTTATGCTATCCGAACACCATTTGCTCTATTTACTAAATGTAAAAGAATTTAATTTTTTAACCAGACAATAAGGTTTGTTACATTTTCTATAGCAAATTGCTAACGTCCCCGTTATGTAGTATCAATGATGTAAAAAATATTTTATCTTAATTTTTCTTTTACTTTTATTGTGGTACTAATGGTAATATGTCTTTAAAATTGCTCGTTTTCAAAAGAAAATGTGGGTAGGTACGATGTTGATATCTAACTGTATATAAATAAAATTTATTTTGTATTTAAACCTCATTCACTGCTTATAATTTATTACTTCCACTCAATGCATTTTATACTCACTGGAAGATTCATTTACCTCTATAATTAACTGAAATGTGGCTCAATTCGAATTTTCTCATATCAAAAACCATTTTCGGTAGTATTTTTTTTTTTTTTTTCAAATTTTACAAGAAAAATTTTGAAAAATCGGTGTTATGGGTCCAAATGATTACAATTATAGCGTGTTACCCTTCACTTTAAATTGCTTGAAAAAAGTTTTCGACTGATGCCATATTTGACAATGTACCCCCGGGCTGCTGGTAACTTGCACCCCTGAGGGGAGCTACTGACGTCACAAACGAAAAAAGTGTATCACTGCTATTTTTCACAATAATGATTGAAACTATAAGTATGGTGAGCATTGAGATGATTATGTAAAATTTTGTTCTATGGTGCCATGTTAAAAAAATAAAAATTTAAAAAAATATAACAGCGTTTTCCCTCGAATATAAAAAAATTCTATTTAGTTCTACATTTTTTTATAACAAAGCCGGATATAAAGTTCCGTGAAAATCTATTAATATTTGTGGCCGCGGTCATGTACACAAGAAATCGACCACAAACATACATACAGACAGACGGAAATCACTCCAAAAATAGTTAAAATGTGTCCAGGAGGTCTTAAAACATATATTGGCATCAAAATCTCAAAATCCAATATTTTCGTGAACCAACCCGAACCCCCAACAAAGACAATTACCGAACAGCAGCCCAACCCGAACCCACAACAGATCCGACCCACGACCCGTAATGGAATTGTATTTCAAAATTTCATTCAGCAGTTTTAAATCTCTAAAACACATGCTCCAAAGCACAATTTTTTTGCTGTTTATAATTTGTAACTTGCATTCACACAATTTTTCAATTACGCTCATAAAAATTGTAATAAGGCATAGTTCTTTATAAATATTTTAGGGTAAACCAATAATCCGACGCGCAACATGAGAAGTTAATCGTAAAACGACCCGGAACTGACCCAGAAAATAAGTAACCAGCAAAAAAACTGTGGGTATCTGATGCAGAGGTCCAGAGTGTCGAAAGCCCAGACCACCCGACTCGTCCGAGGACTTAGAGCAGTTATTTGGATGGCCGGGAGGTCCAGAGTGTATCATTTGTGTATACCATTACAAGGTGTGGAAGATAATTCAACAAGAAAGATCAACCACGCATAAAGCATTGATTATGAAACACTTTCCAATTAAAATGCAATTTTATTTAAACATTTCTAAAATGTGATGCATCCAGCGCTGATATTTTTAGATTATCACAGTACTACAATAATTTATTTTACTTGGAAACTTAAAACTTCATCAAAAAAGACAATTCAATAAAATCGTCTGCTTCTCTATATAAAATTAATGAATATTTCATTCAAATCACTTATATTCCAGACTCCAGAGTTGAATAATTTTGTGTTAAAAAAAAATTCAGCAATTCTTATACAGCTCACCTTACAATCGCTTGATTTGTTTACCTTCTGTTACTATAGTATAACATTAAAATTAGACTTCGTTGTAGGAAGAAATCAAAGTTTAGTGATCATTTAAAATAAAAAATATTATAATTGGGCTGGTACAGAATTTAGATACATATATAATACGCAAAAATAAAACGACTTTATGACGGATGCAGTACTAAATAGTTATTTAAACGATGTTTAAACATCTGTGGTTACAGCGGGAAAATGAAAGCCATATTTTATTTTGAAATGAGTCACGTGATCTCTTCATATATCATGTGGGAAATTATTATTTCTATTTTTATTTAAAAAGCTACCCAACATATTTTGCTGAATTGGTGTGAATTTTTTTCTTTTTTTTGCACATTTTATGTGATAATTTGAATATTTCCTAAAATTTCTGAAGCAATTTGGAAATTTTAACTTCGTTTAAAAAATATTTGACAGACAGAATGACCAAAGCCCTAAACACTTTCTATAAATACATTCTATGTGATCATTTGAATATTTCCAAAAATTTCTGAAGCAATTTGGAAATTTTAGTTTCGTTTAAAAAATATTTCGCATACAGAATGACCAAAGCCATAAACACTTTTCAACTATGTTTGAAAGTGCTCAAAATGAATGTTTGCACTGGTGTGAAATTTATTTTCCATGATGGAACTCGAATTATCCGGAATTTAAATTTTCATTGTTCTGTTTCTCATGTAGAAACAGGATATCTTCTGAAACAATGATAATAGTAATATCAGTGCTGGAAAAAGATAGTTTAATTACGCTGCGGATGTAAAGAGTTTAAAAAAGTATATGCTAATAAATAAATAAATAAATTGGTTTCAGTCCGCCCAGTGTTTCTTTCAGGCATACCTCAGGTGGTGCGAAGCCCCCACCCCACCCCACCCTCTGAGACATGCCAGAAAGAACATTTTATGTTAACCTAGAAGAACCTTTTAGAAGAATCTGAACCTTTTATGTTAACCTGAAAGGCATTTTATATTAACATAAACATAAAGGCATTTTATGTTCTATTTATGTGACACAGCATTTAGATGTATTTATATAAGGCAAAGAGTAAACTTGATCTGCCCTCCCACCCCACCTCACCCCCACCTCGGCCAAAAAGGCCTAAAAGAAACACTGCCGCTGCGTAATATATAGAAAACTATAAAGTCTATTTAAATCTTCTTTCCTTTATACAAAATCCCGCGTCTCTGATAAAATATTCACTTCAGCCTACTCCAAGGTGGCGCTGCATATAGCTATCTCCGAATCCGGCGAAAACAATTCTTCACTTTCTCCCGAAACTTCTCCCGGAGATTCTCACACATCGGCACTTCGACGTACTTCAAAAACTATGCATTAATCAGAATGGGAGACGCATCGACGGCTAGAGATTTATCCGACCACAACTATGTGCAGTGGCCAGTTGTGGGCCCGTTGGCCGATTCTTTAGCAAACTTCTCAACATCAAATGGCACCGTTAATTGTTCCGTACCCGTGGGATGTTTTTTGCGGTACTCTGTGAATATATCGCTGATGTACTGTGCCGGGTACTTGACGGTGCTTGTAGTTGGAATTATCGGAAATATCTGTGCTTTTGCTGTGGTGTGGAAAGACAGGAGCCTGCATTCGGTGTACTATAGGTTTATGGCGAATCTGGCGATTGCAGATCTTCTGGTCCTGGTGTTCTGCTTGCCTGTCACACTTCTGGGAAACTTGTTTGGCCGTAAGTACGGAAAATTTGCTGAATTCATTCTACTTATCCCTGCCAGTGGAAATCAATTTGTATTCATTTTAAGAAATGTTTTTTAAACAAATTGCATGAATGTTTGTAGTATTAATAGTACAGTACTTAATTCCTAGTGGCGGGATAGCCCAGTGGTTAATATAGGAATATCGCACGTTGTAGATTTATGCTTCATCATCGATTCCGACCCAAACTACCGCCGTGCCTACACGGAGTACAAGTATGAAAAATCTGTAGGTCCGAAAGGCCATCTGAGAGATTATGGGTTAGAGGAAGGATATTACAGTCCCTGTGGTTCCTGTTTGAATTGGAAGACATTTTCCTGGACGTCCAAACAGGTACCTTACATTTTCGGGTACGTCGGACGGTCTGGGCAGAAAAAAGTAAGAAAGAACTTAATTTCTAACCGGGATTAAGATCACAAAACTTTGCGAGACAAAACAACCCTATAACCATTAAGTTAATATGGCATACTTAACTATTAAATTGGTTGTGCACATTTTCCTTCTTCAGTTTTCAGATCCAAACTTACTTCCATTGTACCCCTTAAATGTACCCCTTATTTTCTACTCTTTCGTACAGGGTTGTATCCTATATGCAACGTTATTACTACTTTATTTTTATAGAGTAGGATTCTGTGCAAAGTATTACTCGGGAAATGAGGGTGCAATAACGATTTAAACGTCCTCCTCATTTTCTACTCTTTTATACAGGGTTGTATCCTGTGCAACGTTATTACTACGTTTTTTATAGACTAGGATTTTGTGCAAAGTATTACACAGAAATGAGGGTGTAATAACGATTTATACGTCCTCCTCATTTTCTACTCTTTCATACAGTGTTGTATCCTGTGCAACGTTATTTGAACATACTTTATAGAGTAAAATTTTGTGCAAAGTATCACACGGAAATGACGATCTAATAACGATGTATACGTCCTCCTCATTTTCTACTCTTTCATACATGGTTGTATCCTGTGCAACGTCATTACTACTTTTTTTTATAGAGTAGGATCCTGTGCAAAATATTACTCGGGAAATGAAGGTGTAATAACGATATAAATATCCTCCTCATTTTCTACTCTTTTATACAGGGTTGTATCTATCCTGTGCAACGTCAATACTACGTTTTTCATAGAGTAGGATTCTACACAAAGATCTTTGTACTTGATCCTTTTTAGACCTGAAATATCACTGCATCTAACATGTAAAGTTAACTCGGGAAATGAAGGTATAATAACGATTTAAATGCTCTCCTCATTTTCTACTCTTTCATACAGGGTTATATCCTGTGCAACGTCATTACTATTATTTTTTATAAAGTAAGATTTTGTGCAAAGTATTACTCGGAAAATGAGGGTGTAATAGTGATTTTTACGTCCTCCTCATTTTCTACTCTTTCATACAGAGTTGTATCCTGTGCAACAGCATTAGTACTTTTTATTATAGAGTAAGACTTTGTGCAAAGTATTACTCGGGAAATGAGTGTTGTTGTTGAGACCCAGACCGTCCGACCTACCAGAAAGGTGTAAGGTAACTGTTTGGACGGCCGGGAAGTGCCACCCAATTTAGACCGGAACCCAGTGGGGGAGGCATCCACAGGGACCGTACCCTCCTTCCCCTACCACCAACCTCTCGGAAGGACTTACGGACCCACATGTTTAACGTGATCGTACTCCGCATGAACACGGCGGCATTTTGTGGCAGCGTGCAAATCTAGCGCGCAAACCACGGGGATACCGCACCCGAGATGTGCCAACAGCACGCAGTGTTCCGAGGTGGTCACCCACCAAGTACTAACCGCGCCCGATGCTGCTTGACTTCGGTGATCTAACGAGAACCGGTGTTTTCAGCACGGTACAGCCGTTGGCCCTCGGGAAATGAGTGTGTAATAACGATTTATACGTTCTCCTCATTTTCTACTCTTTCATACAGTGTTGTATCCTGTGCAACGTTGTTTGTACATACTTTATAGAGTAAGATTTTATGCAAAGTATCACACGGAAATGACGATCTAATAACGATTTATACGTCCTCCTCATTTTCTACTCTTTCATACAGGGTTATATCCTGTGCAACGTTAATACTACGTTTTTTATAGAGTAGGATTTTGTGCAAAGTATTTCTCGGGAAATGAGGGTGTAATAACGATTTATACGTCCTCCTCATTTCCTACTCTTTCATACAGAGTTGTATCCTGTGCAACGTCATTACTACTTTTTTTTTATAGAGTAAGATTTTGTGCAAAGTATTACTTGGAAAATGAGGGTGTAATAGTGATTTTTACGTCCTCCTCATTTTTCTACTCTTTCATACAGAGTTGTATCCTGTGCAACGGCATTAGTACTTTTTATTATAGAGTAAGACTTTGTGCAAAGTATTACTCGGGAAATGAGGGTGTAATAACGATTTATACGTTCTCCTCATTTTCTACTCTTTCATACAGTGTTGTATCCTGTGTAACGTTATTTGTACATACTTTATAGAGTAAGATTTTATGCAAAGTATCACACGGAAATGACGATCTAATAACGATTTATACGTCCTCCTCATTTTCTACTCTTTCATACAGGGTTATATCCTGTGCAACGTTAATACTACGTTTTTTATAGAGTAGGATTTTGTGCAAAGTATTTCTCGGTAAATGAGGGTGTAATATCGATTTATACGTCCTCCTCATTTCCTACTCTTTCATACAGAGTTGTATCCTGTGCAACGTCATTACTACTTTTTTTTTATAGAGTAAGATTTTGTGCAAAGTATTACTCGGGAAATGAGGGTGTAATAACGATTTATACGTCCTCCTCATTTTCTAATCTTTCATACAGTGTTGTATCCTGTGCAACGTTATTTGTACATACTTTATAGAGTAAGATTTTGTGCAAAGTATCACACGGAAATGACGATCTAATAACGATTTATACGTCCTCCTCATTTTCTACTTTTTCATATATGGTTGTATCCTGTGCAACGTCATTACTAATTTTCTTATAGAGTAGGATCCTGTGCAAAATATTACGCGGGAAATGAAGGTGTAATAACGATATAAATGTCCTCCTCATTTTCTACTCTCTCATACAGGATTGTATCCTGTGCAACGTCAATACTACGTTTTTCATAGAGTAGGATTCTGTGCAAAGATCTTTGTACTTGATACTTTTTAGACCTGAAATATCACTGCATCTAACATGTAAAGTTAACTCGGGAAATGAAGGTATAATAACGATTTAAATGCTCTCCTCATTTTCTACTCTTTCATACAGGGTTATATCCTGTGCAACGTCATTACTATTATTTTTTATAAAGTAAGATTTTGTGCAAAGTATTACTCGGAAAATGAGGGTGTAATAGTGATTTTTACGTCCTCCTCATTTTCTACTCTTTCATACAGGGTTGTATCCTGTGCAACGTCATTACTACTTTTTTTTATAGAGTAGGATTCTGTGCAAAGTATTACTCTAGAAATATAAATCGCTGCCATACATTATAGGGTTCTTGGAAAAAATCTAAACTTGATCTTTTTTAGACCTGAAATGTCACTGCACCTAACATATAAGTTAAGGTGTTCGGGGTTTGCAAAAAAAAAATCGTCTCAACACCGATTCAAATCGCGTACCTTCGGTAGTCAGATGGCATTACACTACTGGGACGATATATTGTACTATTACGATAGGATGATATTCTTCTTTTCTATACTTTAAGAGAACCTCACTTTCTCCTCCTTCAGATTTCAGACTGAAGAGAAGCTTTGATACCAAACGCCCTCTACAGATTATAAATTCGTTCTAAAATGGAAGTTATTTCTAATTTTCATTTTATTTTAACTTTAAGGGTACTGAGCAGGTTATATAAAAGAATCCGATTATATTGGCACACAGACAAACACAAAATATAAAAATTACTCAATAAGACGACATGGAATATACACAAATAAAAATACAAAAGCACCACAACCGCTAAATAGGATGAGCACATCAACTTGTATTAAGTAAAAGAAATCTATCTATGTATACACAAGATCTTAAATTTATAGATGGACATGAAAAAACTATCCTGATCTTTACAGCAAACATTAAACAATTTACAAAACTTCTTAACAGCAAATTTATTAGCTGTATTTAACCGACAGAATTTTTTAAAGACTATAGATTTACGTCTCATATCCATTTCTGGAGTGTTGTATAAAAGATATGTTTTTGCTAAAAATGCACTAAAATCTTTTTCGATGACTATTATTCTTTTCTTTCAATATTTCAATATTTTAATAAAAAATTAGTTTGTTGTTTGTCCTCTGTCTGTATGAACTATTTAAAAGAAAACGGTGAATTGTAGAGTAAATCTAATTAATCTGTATTTTTATATGGATATTTATTAAATATCTTAGAATATTTCCATTCGTGTTTAAATTCTTTTATCCGTGATTGATATCATTTTTATAACTGCAAATAAAAGTGGTATCATGTTTCGTAATTTTCATTAAGAACTAACATTTTTCGAAATATATCTTAATATATATTACTTTTTAATAATCTCCCATAAAATTCTTATTTGCATTCTTGAGACTTATTCTCCGATCAATCGTCAAAATGGCGTGAAATGTAATGTATAGAATTTTGTTTAAAATTTGTTATTGATTGTATGATATTTTTATGCATTCAAGGCCATTTCTTAGTCGTTTAATTTAGCCAAGTACCTCAGCAACTATTCAAATATCTTTTTCCAGATGACTTTCCAATATTACATAGCCATTATATTTAAATTGGTTAGTTATGGTTAGTTTCTTGGAAATTTTGCTTACATAAATAAATGTATGTTAAGTAAACACAAATTTATACAAGAAAGATCAATCATGCTTAAAGCATTGATTATGAAACACTTTCCAACTTCAATGCAATTTTATTTAAACAAGTCTAAAATGCAATACATTCCTCGGTAATATTTTGAAACTTATCACAATACTGCATTAATTTATTATATTTCAAAACTTAAACCTTCATCGAAAAAAATGAACTTCATTCAAATGACGGCATTGAAATATAAATTGCCTGGTTTAAACATCTCTAAAATGTTATACATTCTTCGGTAATAGTTTTAGAATTATCATAATACTACGATAATTTATTATATTTGAAAACTTCATCGTAAACAACTGAAATTAATTCAAATGACGTCATAGAAAAAATAACACGCCTGGATCTCTCTATAAAAACAGGATTTCATTCATAACTTTTTCCCATTCATTTCATTCATCACAATACTATAATAATGTATTTTATATAAACATTTTAAGACCATGGAGCTACAAAAAATTAAACTCTATGCTTGAAACTTCATCGAAAAAAATCGTCCTTCTCTTTATGAAATCAATTAATATTTCATTCATATCAGCCATGCAGACTCCATGGACTAAATTATTTTGTGTTCAAAAAATACAGGAATTCTAATACAACTCATTCTATATATTTTGCTGTTTACATTTTACATAGGTGAAAAATAGGCTTAGTTGTAGAAATAATCAAATTTAGATGAGCATTTACACTCAAATATATAGTCATTGCGTTGTTTCAGTATGTAGATGCACAGAATTTAAGCAAAAATAAAGTAGTTTTAGGACGGATACAACACTCAATATGAATTAAAAAGAACATAAAAAAATCACGATTTTGAAACAAGATGGATGCCATATATCATTTTGAAGTGGGTCATGTGATCGTTTCATATCATGGTCCCGTGATCGTTTCATATAAGAGGTGTAATTATTATTTTAATTTTTTTTTAAAAAACTACTGAATATATTTCGCTGAATTTTTTTTTATATATTTTATGGAACAATTTGAATATTACCTAAAATTTTCGAAGTAATTTGTGAATTTTAAATCCGCTTAAAAAATGTTTGAAAAATTAGGTCCCATAGTGCTCAATGTATTTCATTTTTTCGACCCGGGTTCAATCCAAAACTAATTGGGTGATATTATTCATTTATATTCTCATAGGTTCTACAGACCGTCTGAACAACATACTAAAATTTCATTTTGATTAAGTCATTTTTACGGCAGTTATCGTGCTAACGGACAGACAGACAGACAGACAGACAGACAGAATGAACAAAGTCATAAACACTTTTCAACTTTGTTGTAAAATGTTAAAAATTAAAGTATTCTAAGAATTTGTACAGTAAAAAATGCATTTGTGTTTATTTCACGGGCTCAAAATTTGTTTGAGAGATTGTTGAGATGGTAATGGTAATAAGTGAAAATGAAAGCATAAACATTATCACAAACATTTACAGAAATACTTGCACCCCATAAAACAAAGATAATGATTGGCTTTCCTGACGTTTGAGAATTATAATTTTCAGAAGTACAACCTTATTTACTACTTAGGAGGTGTTGAAACCAAGTCCTAATGGCGACGTTACGGAAAATATCTATACCATTTCGATCTTATCTGTTAAGCACAGAAATGACGCAGAAGGGAAAAATTTTACAATTGGCATACTAAAATGCCTAAAAGTCTGCCAACACCCACAGAGACACCGAGAAAGCGTTTCAAACAAAAAATAAAACAACTTGCAATTTCGACGATTGAAAATGTCTTACACCAGTGAAAGAAAATAAAAAAATATGATGTGAGCAACACATGACTTTGCTTATATAATGCAATGAATTTACTACTTTTACAATAAAAAAAATAGGTTTTTCTTACAGTAGCTATTTATATTCTTCCAAGAAATTGAAATTTCGTCAATGAGTCGCCATTTTCACTGATTTAGTCTCATTTTAATCCATTTGGCGAGTTTTTCGTTAATTTTGGCATGAAATCAGGTTTAGAATAGTACTTGAATCCTTATAGCAGCTAGATCACTATTGGCGTTCAAATACAAAAGTATTACTCAAAGTATCTTTTCTCATGAATGGAACGAGCTAGATCCACAAGAATGATGTCACCAAATTTATCGCATGATATTACATATGAAAAGTGAACATATCTCTCAGCAAGTCTCAGCAGTTAATATATATATTTTTAATTTATGGGATTTTTTGATAAATTTATTTGAAAAATGTGCATTATATCGAGAATGGTTCGTGCTAGCGTTCTAAAGTTTATGTCAATCGTTTTCTAAGGAAAAATTACATTAGAAGTGTCTATTTACGTAACTTTATTAAAGGGTTTTGATTATTTGATAATTTTTTTCAAAATTTCACTCGACAGTTTAGGGGGGTTCTGAGCATTCGATTACGTTTAAAAATTCGATTACGTTCCAGTTTTCACGTATTGTGACTTTTGTACCAAATTTCATTCGAATCGCTCATTCGTTCGTGAAATATCGTATCCACAGACTCACTGACACACACACACACACACACACATCACCTCAAAAATGTTTGATTCGTGATCAGGGATGCTTGAAACGTGCTCTCCCGTCGAAAACTCGAATTCGAATTTTCGACCCGTCACAATATTTTCCTTATACATTATGTATATAAGGAAAGTAATAAAGCCAAGACATTATCGCTTTTATTATTGATTAGCATTTAATGGGTATCAAGATAGAAAATGAGGTTTTAAGTAATAATTTAGAATTTAGAAAAATACAAATTTATTAAATACATAGAGGAAAAAAAACCATGCCACAACACTGGCATTAATGCCTGTCAAAAACAGAGAAACTCTTAAAGATATAAGTTGAAACATTTTTTTAGAACGGTTTAATTTATTTAACAATGTATGGAGACAAAAACAGTCATTTTAGCCCAGTTAGGTTCTGCTCCGTGATCGATATTACAAATAAGATTGTGTAGATTGTTAGACAGTGTTCTGCAGACGATTTTATAAATGTACAAATATTTAGTTTTCTAGACCAACGAGGGCTTCTGGAGGGCAGTGAATATTTTTCGACCCCCCACCCCTCATGAGAGGGAATTCGATCGAATCGCAACTCGAGTTTTCGACGGGTCTACACGTTTTGGGACCTCAAGAACACGGAAAGACTATTTTCAGCGTGGCATCTCTATGTGTGTTTGTATGTGCAATGTATGTATCCACTCTAAATCAAAAACTAATGGACCAAATTTCATAAAATTTTAGAAGTCACTTGGTGATCCTGGTGCTGATTAGATTATTGTACAATTTAGGATAAAGGAACTTGCCTGTTTTTGCGAAATGCTCCGCAAAAATCCTATGTATCCACTTTAGCTACAATAGAAATTGACCTTTCACAAATATTGGTATATGAGTCACTTGTGGGTTAACCTGGTACTGATTAGATTTTGGTACGATTCAGAAAAACAGAACCTGCTTTTTTTTTCAAAATGGCCAGCAAAAATCACAAAAATCTAAAATAAAAGATTGCGTATTTTTGCTGCGCAGCCTTTGAATGTAAGTGCAATTACGAAGAAAAACAAAAATTGAATTGAAAATTCAAATTCAGTGTAATTTCAAAAAATCTGATGTGGGCAGCACATGACTTTCCCTGCAGACTTATATTCACGTTCTCTTTATTTTAATCAAATTTAATTCACTTTTAATTCAATTTCCGTTTTCATTTGATAACTGGGCTTATTTTCAAAGGTGGCGTAGAGAAAATACGAAAAAACTAAAATATCTCGAGAACGGCTAGTCCTAGTGTAATGGGGTTGGTCTTATTCTTTTTTTCGTTAAAAATTACGCATTAAACAAGCATTTAATGGATATATTTGAGTATACGTAGTTTTTTATTTTTTATTTTAGCGATTTTTGCAAGCCATTTTGCAAAAAAAGGTAGGTTATTTTTTCCGAATCGTACCAAAATCTAATCAGCACCAGAATGTCCCTCAAGTGACTTATCTACAAAAATTTGTGAAATTCGGTCCATTAGTTTTTCAGCTAGAGTGGATACAAGCTTTTGCAAGGTCATTTCGCAAAAAAAAGGCGAATTCTTTTATCTCAAATCGTACCCAAAACTAATCAGAACCAGATTCGCCCACAAATGACTTACCTACCAAATTTTGTAAAATTCGGTCCATTAGTTTTTAGTTCGAGTGGATACAAAATCTGCACAGACAGACAGACGCACAGACAGACACACACAGAGGTGTCACGCTAAAAATAGTTTTTTCATGTTCTAGAGGTCTCGAAACGTGTAAATCCGCCGAAAATTCGCGTTCCAATTTTCGGCATGATTCCAATACTTTCCCCATACATAACCATGTATTGCAAGGAAAGTAATAAGTGTGCTTTTTACTAGTTTTTTGTAGTTTTTCGAGGAATCTACCCCTTTAGGGACCTCTAGAGTACGAAAAAACTATTTTTAGCGTGACGTCTGTGTGTGCGTGTGTCTGTCTGTCTGTGCAATGTATGTATCCACTCTAACTCAAAAACTAATGAACCAAATTTAATAAAATTTAGTAGATCAGTCATTTGAGTGTTGAAGACCCAAGCCGTCCGACTCATCCAAGGACTTGAGCAACCAAAAGGACGGCCGGGAAAAGTCATTTGAGTGTGACGATGCTGATTAGTTTTTGGTACGATTCGGGATAAAATAACCCGCCTTTATTTGCGAAATGGCCCGTAAAAATTGTCTGTATCATTTCTAGCTGAAAAACTATGAGATCAAATTATAAAAAAATTGGTAGATAAGCCACTTGTGGGTTTCCCTGGTGCTGATTAAATTTTGCTACGATTCGAGAAAAAATAACCTGCCTTTATTGCAAAATGTCTCGCAAAAATCGTCAAAATTAAAAATGAAAAATTGCGTGTGCTCAAATATATCAATTAAGTGCTTGTTTTATACGTAATGTTTAAAGATGAAAAGATTAAGACCAACCCCATTGCACTAGGGTTAGTCGTTCTCGAGATATTTTAGATATTTCGCATTTTTGCTACGACACCTTGGAAAATAAGTCAAGTTACCAAATGAGAACGAAAATTGAATTGAAACTGCACATTCAGTGTCATTTCAAATAATTATGGGTGTTGTTTTATGACACTCAATATAATGAATTATTGAAGAAATAAAGTGAACTTGAATATGAGTCTGAAGGGTAAGTTATGTGCTGCCCACATCAGATTTTTACTTTCCCTGCAATACATGGTAATGTATAGGGAAAGTATTGTAATCATGCCGAAAATCGCAACTCGAGTTTTCGACGGATCTACACATTTCGAAGAAAAAAACTATTTTTAGCTTGATGTCTGTGTGTATGTGTGTGTCTGTGTGTCTGTCTGTGAATGTATGTATCCACTCTAACTCAAAAACTAATGGATAGAATTTCATAAAATTTGGTAGGTAAGCCACTTGGATGTGCCCTGGTTAGGTTTTGGTACGATTCGGAGAAACAGAACCCGCATTTTTTTTCGAAATGGCCAGTTAAAACCTCATGTATCCACTCCAGCTAAAATAATAATTATGCAAATTTCACAAAAAATTTGTAGATAAGATACTTGTGCTGTACTCTGGTACTGACTAGATTTTGGTACGATTCGAAAAAGAACAACCTGCCTTTTTTTACGAAATGGATCGCAAAAATCGCTAAAATGTAAAAAAAAAAGACTACTTATGCTTAAATGTATCAATTAAATTCTTGTTTTGTACGCAATTTTTGACGAGGAAAAGAATAACATATATCCCATTACACTAGGACCAGTCGTTCTCGAGATATTTTAGTTTCTTTGCATTTTCACTACACCACCCTTATGTCCAGTTACCAAATGGTAACGAAAATTGAATTAAAAGTGAATTAAATTATATTAAAATAAAGAGAATGTTAATATAAGTCTGCAAGGAAAGTCATATGCTGCCCACATCAGATTTTTACTTTCCCTGCAATACATGGTAATTATTGGAATTATACCGAAGTATTGGAATTATACCGAAAATCGCAACTCGAGTTTTCGACGGATCTACACGATTTGGAACCTCTAGAATACGAAAAAAAACTATTTTTAGCGTGACGACTGTGTGAGTGCCTGTCCGTCTGTCTGTCTGTCAGTATGTCTGTGCAATGTATGTATCCACTTTAATTCAAAAACTAATGAACCGAATTTCATAAAATTTGGTATGTAATTCACTTGAGTGTGACCCTGGTGCTGATTCGTTTTTGGTATGATTCGGAAAAACAGAATCTGCCTTTTTTAGCGAAACGGCCAGTAAAAAATATCATATATCCACTCCAGCTAAAATACTAATTGATCAAATTCCACAAAATTTGGTAGATAAATGACATGTGTGATACTCTGGTGCTGATTAGAAGTTGGTACGATTCGGAAAAGAACAACTTGCCTTTTTTTATGAAATGACTCGCAAAAATCGCCAAAATAATAAAAAAAAAATCTAAAAAAACTGCTCAAATGTATCAATTAAATTCTTGTTTTATACGCAATTTTTGACGAGGAAAAGAATATAACACACTCCATTATACTTTAGGACTAACCGTTCTCAAGATATTTGAGATTTCGAAAAAAGTCCAGTTAGCAAATAAAAACAAAAAATTGAATTAAAAATCCAAATTTAGTGTTATTTTGTGCAATTACACTTTAATGAATCATTAAAGAAATAAAGAAAAAATGAATTTGTGTCTGCAGGGAAAGACATGTGCACGAACATGTGGACATAGTAGAACAAGAAAAGTAGTGTAGAAGTAGTGTAGAACACGAAAAAACAATTTTTAACGTGACATCTGAGTATCTGTCTGTGCAATGTATATATACACTCTAACTAAATGGACCAAATTTCATAAAAAGTGGTAGTTAAGTCTGTAGGTGACCGTGGTGCTGATTAGATTTTGGTAGAGTCGGGGTAAGAGAACCTGCTCTTTTTTTTGCGAAATGGCCTTCAAAAATCGTCAATATCTAAACTAAAAGAATACGTATGCTGAAATATGTCTATTAAATGATTACTTTATGCATAAATTTTGACGATGAAAAGAATAAGATGAACCCCATTACACTGGGACTAGTGTCGAGATATTTTATTTTTTCGCATTTACGCCAAGCCATCTTTGAAAATACGCCCAGTTACCAAATGAGAACGAAAATTGAATTAAAAGTACAAATTCAGTGCAATTTAAATTAATTATGGGTGTTATTTTATGAAAGTAAACTCAAATTAATAAATTATTGAAGACATAAAGAGAATGTGAATATGAGTCTGGAGAGAAAATCATATGCTGCCCACATCAGATTTTTGCTTTCCTTATATACATAATGTATAAGGAAAGTATTATGACGGGGTCGAAAATTCTAATTCGAGTTTTCGGCGGAAGAGCACGTTTCAAGCATCCCTGATCACGAATCAAACATTTTAAAGGTGATGTGTGTGTGTGTGTGTGTGTGTGTGTCAGTGGGTCTGTGGAGACGATAACTCACGAACAAATAGCGCGATTCGAATGAAATTTGGTACAAAAATCACAATCCGTGAATACTGGAAGCCTATTTTTTTTAGAATGTTCAGAACCCCCTAAATTTTCGAGTGAAATTTTTAAAAAATTATCAAAAATCAAAACCTTTAATAAAGTTACACAAATAGCCATTTCTTATGTAATTTTTCCTTAGAAAACGATTGACATAAACTTTAGAACACTACCATGAGCCGTTTTCGAGATATTGCACATTTTATAAATAAATTTATCAAAAAATCCCATAAATTAAAAAAAATATATTAACTGTTGAGAAACCTGTTCACTTTTCATATGTAATATCATGCGATAAATTGGGTGACATCATTCTCGTGGATCTAGCTCGTTCCATTCATGAGAAAAGATACTTTGAATAATACTTTTGTATTTGAACGCCAATAGTGATCTATCTGCTATAAGAATAACTTATTTCTCCGTCCATAACGCTTGGCGAGATTTTGGCGGCGAATTTAGTGGAATATCGCCAACTTGGCGACTTTTTTAATGTTGTCAAATTAACTAAAATTTCGCCAAATGGATAAAAATAACACTAAATCAATGAAAATGACGATTAATTTACGAAAATTCAATATCTTGGAAAGAATATAAATATCTACTATAAGAAAAACCTATTTTTTTATTGTAAAAGTAGTAAATTCATTGCATTATATAAGGAAAGTTATGTGTTGCCCATATCAGATTTTTTATATCTTCATAGTTGAAAGCACCTACGCGAACCTGGGGATGCAAACACTGCTATATCTTTGGGCAGGATTTAACAAGATTGAAAACGTTAATTCTGACTTTATAAAATGGTCTTTATAAAAATCTAGTTTTGTTGTGTGGGCCGTATTGAGCTAACCAGCGTTGTTTGCCCATCGCTGATTTAGACATTTAAATAGAAATAACCAATGATAAAATGTATCGAAAGAAAAATTGTCAAACGTTTCTGACGAAATCTGTCAAAGTGCATTAACAAAAGCAACGATGAAGATCTATGGACAGAACTAAACTCCATGCTATTTAATTAAGATTTGGTGAAAATTCTCTCAAGGCTAAAACATCTAGCACCTTTATTAGAAGAGTGATTAATTTTGCAAAGAGACGAAAACAAGGCCGTTGCATGCACTGAGGATTTTCAGAAGTCTGAAATAACAATTAATATCCTAATTTAATTATCCGTTAGTCAGACAATTTTATTATCATTTAGTACTGCATTATACAGATGTCACAGGAAAGCTTTTAATCATCCCAATAATGGAAGGTCTATGTACATGTTAGATGTATTTGTAGTAAAGCGACTATATTCCAGATCGAATAAAAGAGATTTCAGCGCTCCTAGCGGATAATTTAAAAAGCTAGGATAACGAACTTGTCAAAAAATGTGATAGAAAATACAATTAAAAAGTTTTAGAGCATTTTCTAATGCGTAGTGTTACAAACATGTAAAATTTTCTGGAGTCTCATTTCCTCCCCTTCTCACTTTCGTCTTCTTTCAAAGACCAGACGGAGAAAAAACACGTACAGGTAACCTTTCTTATGACATGAATTTCAAGTAGTCAGATGCTGAAGTTAGGATGAGGGTAACCAGATTTGGGGATTTATTGCCAATTCGGTGACGTTTGGTGACTTTTAGAGGATTCGAGAAACACCTCGAAGTAACGAATGTTTTACAAGATATAAGATAATTCTAGAAGATTCTACAGAGAGTCTTTAAAAGGAGTCATCACTCAGTTGGAGAGCAGTTGAAGAGATGCGACATTGAAATACGACATTGATTACATTAAACTTTGACTTACGTCAATGTTTTGAGAATTGGTTGTTTTGTGAAATTACTGAAACATTTATTTAAGTACTGTTTTACTATATATTGTTCCTGTTTACGTTGTGCTTGTGAATAAACGTTTTAGTTATCCAGAAATTTGGACTCATCCTTATACCCTGAGCGCACACCCACGATTCCAAAGGATAGGTAGTAACAGTAGGAATAGGCAATAAAACTGCATTTATTTAACACAATATAGGGTTGTTGGAAAATTGCTTCCCCATTCAGGAATACTAAAATAAGTAACATTTACATGCACAGGAATCTAATGTACAGCGTGTTCAAACATCCTCCGTCAGCAACAATGAACGTTTAAAATTGAGAAAGAATATGACCGTGAACACACACACACACACACACACACACACACACACACATATATATATATATATATAATAATAAAAGTTTTAAAATCCAATGAAAGAATAGAGAGAAGTCTCAACTCAGAAAACCCAACATTACAAAATGCCTTACAAATAAAAGTATGCAAAAAGTTTTTATTATATAATATATTATATAATAAAATATATTATATATATATATATATATATATATGTATATATATATATATATATATATATGTATATATATATATATATATATATATATATATATATATATATATATATATATATATATATATATATATATATATATATATATATATATAATAAAAGTTTTAAAATCCAATGAAAGAATAGAGAGAAGTCTCAACTCAGAAAACCTCAACATTACAAAATGTCTTACAAATAAAAGTATCAAACAGAGAATCATCAATCACGAGGAAAATAAAAATACAAACCTCTAGTCATTAAGCTGAAGACAAACAAAAACATCAACGGAATGGAATCGATAAAATAATATCAAATAAAATCCAAGCATGAAATCTTTACACGTGACATTTTGATAAAACTCTTTATCAAGTCCAAGTATTCTATAAAAATGAACACAAAATGCATGTTTCTGACATCAGTGATAGATTATACTTACAAACTTTGATAACTTGGACAACATGCATAAAGATTGAAAAACAAATTGAAAACAAGAATATCTGAAAAAACACTGCATACGTTTGATCCAGAGGAGCCTTGAATAAAGAGACCAATGTTGCCAATCTCAAAAAATAAAAAGTTGAGAACTGCTGTTGCCAATCGTGAGAATGAAATAACAGTAATGAGAAAAAGATGATAAAAGTTAGTATTCAACAGTAAGAACATGTAAATACATGGTAATGCTTATTCAAGAGAAAGTGGATGCCTGGCTAAAATAAGATACTAAGTAGAGAATTAAGTATAATCTACCATTCTAAACTTTTTAACTATACTACTAAGTACTAAATAAGCTGGATATAATTTGCTAGTCATTTTAAGTTTATTAATATGCATAGAATGAAATTTTTTATCAGATAATTTATAAATTCTGAAAAGCTGATTAAGTATAATATTTCTAATAGTTATATATATATATATATATATATATATATATACAGGGTGGCCATAAAATAACCTTCCCTGTTTGGAGGCATCTGCAGCTAAAACTAATGAACGAAATAAAACCATATTTCAAACACAGACAGTGAAAGGCATGGGGAGATGAATTCCGCAAAAAACAATTTAGTACCAAAAGTCGCCGATATAACTCAAATATAATAGCTCAACAATATTGTACTATCAAGAACATAGTGTAGAAATTGTAGGATGGAGAGTCGACCTTGATTCAAAGAAGTAGGATTAAGGCCGCTAAAAAACTTTTTCCTGGGGTGGTCAAACTAAAGAATGAGACGCAAAAAATTGACAAGCTTAATGTTTACATTTGTGACCTTAAACGTCCAAAGGAGGGTAAACGCCTCCTTGCTCTATGGGCGCCCGCCCATGGCAAAACGCAAATATAATTTTTCTAGGGGTGCAAACTACATGATGATATCTACAATATCGACTAGCTTGAAACCTACATTTGTGATCTTGAATGTCCCAGGGGAGATCAAGAGCATCCCTTGCTCTCTCCTATGGGCGCCCATAGAGTTTTTTTTCATGGTGGCATATTGAAGGTTGAGGCGGTCAACATCGACTAGATTGATACTTACGTATCTAACCTTGAACGTCTATAAGACGGCAAATGTCATCCTTTCCCTCCACTATATGGGCGCACATGTAATACTTTCCAGGAGGCAAACTCAAGAATCAGACGTTCAATATCGGCTAGCTTGTAACCTTGAATATCAAGTTGAGCTGAAGTACTGCCTTGCCGTCCTCTACGTACTCCCATTGCATGGGCTCCCTGCTTATATATTATTGCCCTCAGGACAGAACCTAACGGAGCCGAAGTTTCGATTTCCTCAGAGGTAGTGAACAGTCTTTCCAGATCCTCCAAAAGTCTCTGTGACATGAAAGGCTGAAACATTCCACACTTGCCATGGGCCCTTACATCCCCGGTTTCTCAACTTATACTTTGGTTTTTCATCCCCCAACTGTCATGTGTTTTTGTATATATAATTTTATATGTAATTTTTGTGTATTTTCTTGTATTTCTGTGTATTTTATGTATTTCATGTTCTTCTTTTCGTTTTGTTTTGTTTTAGTTGGTTTTACTACTTTTGTGCTTGGGTTTTTTCCCTTCGGGGTTTTCCCCTCTTTTCTTTTCTTTTCCTTCTTATGTCTCTCTTGTATTGTATTGTATTTTATTGTTTTTATGTTTTGTTTTGTCGTTGCCTTTCTTTTATTTGTCTTGTTGTAACTGTGTTGTGATTCAATTTTAACCAGTTTTGAAATGTTTTGGATCTAAAATAAAGTTCCCGGCCACACACTTAGCTACAGTAAACCTTCGGGTCTGTCGTGTGGTCTGGGTTTTCAACACTTCAACACTTGCCATGGGCCCGGCCGTCCAAACTGCTGCTCATGTCCCAGGACGAGTCGGATGGTCTGGGCTTTCGACACTTGCCATGGGCGCCCATAGGGGATGTTCAACTTCACGAATATAAAACTAATGTAGGTGCCGAGCTAGTAGATATTGTGGGTCTCATCCTTGAGTACTCTCTTGGAAAAAGCTCTATGGGCGCCCTTGCCGTGGGAGCCCATAAAAATTTTGAAAGCCACAGACGTAAAAAGCCACAGACGTCCCCTATGGTATTAAGCTAATTAATATTGTACGTCTCGTACTTGAGTTTGCCCCTACTTTACTAAGTTCTATGGTCAGTTTTACTATGGGCTCCTATAGGGGAACGCAAGGGGACACTTGCTCTCCCGTGGACGTTCAAGGTCCCAAAGTAAGTATCAAGCTAGTTGATATTATACGTCTCCTCCTTGAGTTTTCCCCTGGAAAAGGTTCCGTGGGCGCATATAGGGGAGCACGAGGGGGTACTTTCTCTTACGTCACAAATTTAGGTTTTAAACTAGTAAATATTGTTCATCTCATACTTGAGTATGCCTTCCTTGGGAAAAGGTCTACGGACGCCCTTGGTATGGGCGCCTATAGCGGTCGGTTGAAAGTCACAAATTTAAGTATCAAGCTAGTCGTTATTGCACATCTCGTCCTTGAGTGTACCCCATTGGAATAAGTTCTATGGGCTTCCTTGTCTTGAGCGTCCATAGGGGGGGGGGTGCAAAGGGGCACTTGTTCTCCCGTACACGTTCAATGTCACAAATGTAGGTATCAAGCTAGTACATAATTACGTCTCATCCTTGAATTTGACCAAGCCAGGAAAAAGTTTTATGTTCGCCCTTTAATCATACTCCTTCGAAACAAGGTCTATCCCTTTCTGCAGTTACAACACTATATTTTGATCACAATATATGTCTGACACACACTCTCTCTCTCATTCGTGCTCTAATCAGGTTAATTATAAAATTTTATACCTAATTCTGATTTTTTACAGAATGCATCTACATATAGAATTTCTTGGCTATACGTACTCTCTATTGTAAAATCTCTAATTTTGAACAATCCGCGTTTTAATCACATTAATTTCAAAATGTTCTACCATTCTGTCAAAAATTAGAAACAGGTAATTAAAACACGAATAATTCCAAATTAAATATTTTAAGAGAGAGAGTACGAATATCCATAAAATTCTATGTGTATATGCATTCTGTAAAAAAATGGAATTAGGTAGAATTTTTTGTAATTAATGTGATTATAATTCGGATGAGA
The DNA here is from genome assembly GCA_951213105.1 of Amaurobius ferox. Taxonomy (NCBI): domain Eukaryota; kingdom Metazoa; phylum Arthropoda; class Arachnida; order Araneae; family Amaurobiidae; genus Amaurobius; species Amaurobius ferox. The sequence goes on along the minus strand of OX578152.1, from coordinate 14,338,642 downwards.
GAGAGAATGTCAAAATATAGTGTTGTAATTGCAGGAGAATGTCGAACTTGTTTATGAGGAGTAGGATTCAAGGGCGTCCAGAAATTTTTTCCTGGAATGTCAAAATTCAAGAATGAGACGTAAATATACCCTCGCGCTCCCCTATGAGCACCCATAGCAAGAGTACCTATATAGCAAGAGCACCTATATACCCATAGCATGAGCACCCATAGTAAGAGCACAGGGCATCACTTTTCTTGCCGAATATAATTTCACAATGCTTGCACTGGATACCATCATTCAGATGAAGTTTCAGATAACGCTTTAGGTTATCCCTTCTGGTAAACTTTATAGAACATTGAGTGCACTCAAAAACTTGAACGAGGGTATGTGCGTTTGCATGTCTAACTAAGTCTTTCTTAGACACAAATGTACGCTCACACACGTTACATCGATAATTCGATACATCATCATCAGAGTGAATCTTCAAATGCCGCACCAAATTCCTTTTATTCGTAAAGCTCTTAGTACAAGTAAGACATACCTATGAAAGATAAAATACAAGACTTTAGTATAAGCACGCCAACTTCCCATAAGAATGTAATATATTTTAATCACTTAGTTAAAATAATCATGAAACCCTTATGCTAACTCGTTAGGAATCACACCAAAATAATAAAACCATCAAGTTAATATATTCAGATACTAAAACCTCAACAATTTACATTAAATTCATAAAAGTCTTAATTAAATAAAATAATTACGATCAGGAGTTGTATTTAAAAGATTCAACTTAATTTCCAGAATCCTTATGAACTTTTACATGCCGTTTTAAATTAGATAGTCAATTAAACCCTTTTCCAACACACCTCACATGCATAAGATTTCCGAGCTAGATGGGTCCTTACATGCCGATATAGATTCTTCTTTAATGTAAATGTTTTCAAACAGACAAGACATGTCTATACAGGATAAAAATTTTATACTTTAGTATGAACACGTTATTTCCTATAGCAATATAATACATCTCTCAGGATTTATATAAAGTAATTATGGAACACCTATGCCAGCCCCTTCATCCCGATAGCAATCACCCCAAAATAATAAAATCACCAAGTTAAAGAATCTATCTAGATACTGAAACCTCAACAAATTACATTAAATTCATAAAAATCTTAATTAAATAAAATAATTAAACTGTTACACATCCAATTCTGTTCACAGTTATTGTTTACAGTTACATGTCCAATCCTGTTCACAGTTACATGTCCAATCCTGTTCACAGTTACATGTCCAATCCTGTTCACAGTTACATGTCCAATCCTGTTCATAGATGTTGCATTAGGCATAGGATGATCAGTAACGGCAGAGGTAGCACCTCCGATATTAGCAGATAAAGCAGACATAGCAATAGGAGAGAGAGAGAGAGAGAGAGAGGGCGCTAGAAGCACAACCTAGCGACACGAAGTTCTCGTCCAGAATGACAAAATCACTGCTTGAAGGTCTTTTAATAATCGTAATCGATACATTATAGAGATTCTCATAGAATTAAAACTCATTAAGTTATATTAAAAACCCCATCACATCCTAAAAATAATAGATTTTAATGAAATAGTTTCCTCCCGACCTTTAAATGAGCTAAGCAGGAAATCCCTTTTACACGTAAATTATCCCCATATCCCATTAACATAGGGAAAACACATTTAACACACATTAAAAATCCCTACACACTGACTGAAAACCAATGTAACTTTCATAAAATGCCCTTCTAAGCGAATTCCTAATCAGAAATGTTTACCTAAGCCCATGAAAGAAAATTTCTTTGTAGGAAAAAATGTCTTAGAACCCACAACCCTTACGCAATACGTCTTAGAAAGCTACATATAATACAACACACACATTCCATGGCAAGTGCTAGAACATTGAATTTAACACCCCTCTGAATAACAGGCAGCTTTTCAAGGTCGCCCCTTCCGCTCCCTCCCTACCCCCAAGAAACCCGTAATTACCATTATTGCTTCCCGCAATACACAACTATAAACACTAAACATACCCCTTAACATCTAGAACCCGTAAAAAACCTTGCATTCTCATTCCAACCCACGTCCAAATACCCGCAATTTTACACGAAAACATACTTTACAGGGATTCTTAAAATGGGCATAACAAATCATCGAATTCACTCAGAAACTAGTTAATACCCTCAAATTAATCAGAATTTTCCTTTAGATATGCTATATATCCATTTTCTGAGGTCCCAAGAGAACGTTCATAAAAGGCCTTGTCTAAAAAATAAATACAGTAAAACGTCACAAATTCGAAAATTGGTAATCCAAAAAATCGATTATCCGACAATTAATTATGTTTAAACACAATAAAGCGGATTTATTAAAAGACTAACATATACGTTAGCCTTTTCACTTTATATTCTGACATAGAATAATTGGTTCCCTGGGCAATAATATTTTTGGGGCCTTTGCATTATATAAAATATTTCTGGTTTCGAAACTATCTTATCCCAATGGACAGTCAGGTTCAGGTGATGTAACAAAACGTTCCCTTGGGGATATTAGTATAATGATCCCAAGGCTCAACTGCGATTCAAAAAGGTTTAGCCAAAACGTTGTAAAGAATATTATAAACTGATGTATAAATGCCTAGTGGTAAAACGAAGAATTATATAAAATACAAGAAAGCGTTAGATTTGGTATAATGCACTGATGAGTCTTAAAAAATGCAAAATAATTTCAAAAAAAATAATGTACACAATTTTGAGGCTCTCTGCCAATATAGGGTTCAAGCGATCGCTTGGGCTGCTCGGCCCTTGGACGCCCCTGCCCAGGGAGCAATCTCCTCTAGTATTGTTAGATAGTACTTTGAAAGCTCAAATGTACTTTCAAGACATCGTATGGACAGTTGTGTCGCCTTTGCTGTCACGTCGTCTTGAGCTATTTTCAAACACGATAACGCCCGGGCACATACAGAACATATCTTTCGAGAATACGTGCAAACTGTTGAAACCAATCAATGGCCAGTCATATATCCAGAACTGTCACGAATGGAGCATGTCTTGATTTTGTTGGGATGACGCTTGTGCATCCAGTAAAATATTTGTATAATGCAGTCGAGCTACAGAAGTTCTGGCAAAAACTGTTACAACGTTATGCAGCTCAGCTCCATGACGTGAAGAAATGAGAAACGGCCTCTTTTACGTGAGATAGAAATGACCCCTTGTAAAAAGGAAACAATAAAATACTGCACTTAGTGCGGTGCTTCAGTCCAAAACGTACGAAATGCGAACTGTTTACACAACATATTTATCAATGATACAGACTTCAAATTTCGGGTTACAGTAGATCTTTTGATAGAAAATTAGGGGAAATTCGCAGTTTTCATTATATGCTTTTTTGAGGGTGCTTTAATACAATATTACATTTTTCTAATATATATATATACAGGGTGAGTCAGAACTCTTGGACCAAACTTTAAAGGGTGATAAATCACATCTAAACAAGCAATTTTTGTCATACAAAGCAGGGTCGTAACCCTAGACGTCGCTCACATTGAACGCAGTGACGACTGCATTAGAACTAGCCAGGGTTTAAGCTGAGTTTAAAATTTCTTTAACAAAAAACCTAAAATATAGTCTATTAGCATTTTGCGAAAATTGCGATCGTAGCGAAAACATTGGAACTAGCGAACGAACCTCAACTTGCAGCGCCACAATTATTCTCTTGTAAAGTAATCGAAAATAATTATTTTGTTTGCAGACGATTTTCTGCAACAGATGGCAGCGTAACCTGATTTTAGTGCACATGTTTTATTCACGGACGAATGCAACTTTACTCGTGAGAGCATTTTTAATATGCACAATTTTCATGTGTGGGCATCTAAAAATCATGTGTGGGCACGCAGCACGTCCACATTCTTCCAGCAGCATTTCTCCGTAAATGTTTGGGTTGGAGTCGTCCATGATCATTTGATTGGCCCATACCTTCTATCATGCCCACTGGAGGGCAGATCATACCTCCTATTTTTACAGGAGGTATTGCCACAGTTACTGCAACATGTTCCAGCCAACATTAAAGCATGTATGTAGTTCCAACACGACGGAGCACCACCCCATTTCAGCGTGGATGTGCGGCACACCTTAGATGCTACATTCCCAGGGCAATGGATTGGTCGGAGTGATCCCATAGCTTGGCCGACACGATCGCCTGATCTCTCCTGCCTCGACTTTTTCGTATGGGGCCATATGAAAAGTCTCATCTACGATAGCCCTATCGACTCCGACAAGGACCTTGTTGCTAGGATTGCTGTTGCTGCCGGCGTTGTCCAAGATATGCCGTGTGTTCTTGCTAACTTGCGCCTCTGGCTACGTCGCAGGTGTCAAGCCCGCATTACTGCTGGTGGTCGCACTTTTGAGTAGTTTCTGTAACTTTGTCCATGCATTCTACAACTTCTGCCAATGAAACGTACTTCTTGCCTACTCTGTCATTTTTGTGTTTCCTCTTTTCACGAGAGTCATCATTTGCTCATTTCATGAGCTACCACCTAGCGGTTCACCTCTTGCGTTACGACTCTGCTTTGTATGACGAAAATTTCTTGTTTAGATGTGATTTATCTCCCCTTAAAGTTTGACCCAAGAATTCTGACTCACCCTGTATATATAAATATATATATAATAGTTTGAAAATCCAATGATAGAAAAGAGAGAAGTTGCAACTCAAAAATCCTAACTTCAAAAAATGTCTACATAATAAAAAGAAGTATTAAATAAAGAATCATCAATCAAATGGAAAAAAAGGCAAATTGCTAATCATCAAGCTAAAGATAATTAACACATATCAATGGAATGGATAATTGAAAACTAAATAAAATCCAAACATTAAAGATATATACATATATATATATATATATATATATACTTAAAATACACTAACTTAAAAATTGCCTACAAATTACAAAGAAGTACTAAACATAAATACAACCATCAAGAGGGAAATTAAAAGCATATTACTAGTCAACAAGCTAAAGATAATCAACAAAAATCAAAGGTGTGGAATCGAAAATAGGAATACATAAAATACCAAGCGTTAAAGCTTAACACGTGGAGAAGCACAATGCTTAAGAATTATTCATTTCGAAAAAAAAAATTTTCAAGTCTAAATATTTAATCGAAATGAACACAAAAAATGCTTGTTTCGGAAACATGAAATAGATTTTATCTATAAACTCGCGTTATTTAGACTACAAGCATAAAGATTGAAAAATTAGATAGGAAACAAAAATACCTGAAAATACTCTTCAAATGTACTGCCAAGTCGAGCCTTAAATGACAAGACTATTGTTGCAATTCGCTATACATAAAAGTAGAGATCTACCATTGCCAATTGTGAGTAACAAATAACAGCATTGCGTAAAGGCAGTAAAATGTGATATTCTATAGTAAAAGCTGCAAAATTAAAGGGCAAGTAAAATAATAGAAAACATAGAGGCAAAGGTATAAGTGGATGTAAAAACAAAGCAAAGTAAATTCATCGGCTAAAATGAGATGATACTAAGGAGAGAATTTTAAGATCAAAATTTATTAACTATACTATTTACTAAATATGCTGGATATCCATGTAATTTACTGGTAATTTTTAGGTTATTAATGTTCAAAGCATGAATATATATATATATATATATACATATATATATATAAATTAAAATAACAAATACTAAAGTGCAGGAGTGTGAATCAGTAACCACAGTATCAAACCGCGAGCAATATAAAAGCGTGTAGTGAATAGCAAAAAGCAACGAGGAAGGGCCGGAAAAGTAGAGCACGGAGAGGCCAGGACAAGGAAAATATATTAAAGAATAGTATATCTGCCAGAAACGTCTTCAGGGGCACATTCTAGACAGACATACTAAAATCCGTTGTTTCTATGATTGCATAAAAACACGTGGTTAAAATATTATGCAATCTGTGCCCAACAACGGAATAACGAGAATAACAGAAAAAACCCAAATAGGATAAAACTCAATTATAAAACATAAAATACCACATAAACATGAAATATAAAATACCACATAGACATGAACATGAAAAATATAACGCACAAATATACGAACTTGCAAAAAAGAGCAACTCACATGTCGAAAGGTCGCCATCGTGAATAATCTTCAAATGAGTCCACCACATGCTACAGTCTGAACGCTCACCTCGCTTAATACCATGTGGGAATAATCCAGACCAGAGGAAGTGGAAGTAGCAGTACATACTTTCGGAGAGATAAACCCAAGAGTTTAGAAACTGACCGAGATGTGACCACGATTATCGAAAACTTTGAAAGAATGGATAACACTGTTTTTTGGAGTCGTTATATATATACATATACAAGAGGTGTCCCAAAAACTTGCTGTTATTCCATAAATATTCGGCTGACCTCGACTGTTATTCCTTAAATATTGATCTTAGACATATATAATAAATTACAAAGTTGCGTAAAAAAAGGTACAGAATTTTATGAAATTGATAAAAATTTTCAGGGGATTAAATTTGAAAGTAAGGTGATGAATAAAATTTCAGCATTTTATCATAAAATGTCCCAGAGATATGTTTAAACAAAGTTGGTGAGAGATTAATCACAAATTAAAATGTAAGTGTTTACAGCAAGAGTGCAAATGACGCAACGCAGAAATGCATCATAGGCAAATAATATCTGCCTCTTTAATGGATCTTTGGCATGCATGGAAAACATTTTGAACAAGCTTTATAATCTTTGTGTAAAGTTATTATTTCTACACATTGTAGATACTTTTGTACCAATAAATAGCAAAATTATTATTTATTTATGTAATCATTGTTTTCGTCCGTAATTTGTGTATGACCCCTGAAAAGCGATCTGCCGACAAGATTTTTCTCCTCTGAGAACCCCTGTCGATGCATCGAAAAGTGGTATAAGTCAGCATTTTTGTCTTTTCATATCTCTGGGACTTTTTATGATAAATTGCTGAAATTTTGCACATCACCTTATTAGTGTATGGGACACATTTTACTCATTGGAAATGTTTTTGTACGGGGACTGTATAAAAATTTAAATTTTGTATTTCTTAAAATTTAATTCCCTTGAAAATTTTAATCGATTTCATAAAATTCTATACCTTTTTTACGCAACTTTGTAATTTATTATATATGTCTAAGATCAATATTTAAGGATTAAAAGCCGAGGTCAATGTTTTTGGGACACCCTGTATATATATATTTATTTATTTATATTTGAAACTGCAAACACAAGGTTGTCTTGAAAAAAATATATGTCCATGTGTTGTTTTTTGCACTGAAATACAATATATCTAGACGTGGCGGAGAAAACCACATAAGTCAAAAATTGCAATTTTTTTTATAACATATTCTGTTGAAGGAATTTATGATCTGTGCTGTAGGAAAAGCAAGTACATCTGTTGGGCTTCTAAGATATCAAGAAAAAGAAACACCATGAACAATCTACTAGATTTTGCTCGGAAGTCAGTGAGGAAAAAACACATAAGTTACAAAAAGTTATTTTTCTCTAATTTTCGAGCATATATCTTTCGGGAAAAAGCACATAAGTCAAGAAAAGTTATTATTATCCGTTGCAGATTTTAGCGTGTAAAAACAAGAGTGAAGAAATGTTATTATTCCGTATAGTTTATACAGCCTTGTTCTTTGTTGAAACTACGTTACAATATATATGTTTTTACTTTCCAAGCAATACATTGTAATGTATAGGGAAAGTATTGGAATCATGTCGAAAATCGCAACTCGAGTTTTCGACGGATCTACACGTTTCGAGACCTCTAGAATACGAAAAAACTATTTTTGGCGTGACGTCTGTCTGTGTGCCTGTCTGTCTGTCTGTTTGTCTGTGTGCGCGTATAAGCGTGTGGTATGAAAAATGAATTGGGAAGAATAACAATTTAGCAAAGAAGGGTACTTTTAATATGGAAGGTTATAATTTTTGTATCGTATATATAAAGGAGAAGAAATCAATATGCATCCATAGCGAAAGCCATGTCCAGCAAGTGGACCTAAAAAATGTGAATCTAAGAGACAATCGAGTTTAGCCTCTAATTTCAGATATTTCTGTTGGCGATGGAGTAAATGGTATATTAAGTTTAGAATTCAGATTTTTATAACGGATTATCGTACAGTAAATCAATCAAATATTTTGCTACATATGGAGGATCTTTATTTCTTTTTTAAAATAACGAATTCAATTTCAATAAGAATAGGTTGAATATTCCGAAACTCCGCGAATGATAAAAAAATTCCAGTTTGTTTGCCCCAAAGTTTCCAAGTAATTGATTTCTTTGAAGCCTGAACGCAGCTTTGAGTTTTATGGTGAAGTTCTCCTTTCCGATTCAAATCATATTGAACCTTCAGGCAAATGTGCAAATCAATTGGGAAAGAAAAAAAGAAGGAAAATGTTTACTTTAGTGAAAAGGAATAGGGATCAAAGAAATACTCAAATCCATCGATCAATAAATATATCATAATACAAAATTATCAAAGTGGGAGTCTCCACTCGGCTTTCTCATACATTTTTATCCCATGGTTTCAACTTGAATCCCAATTATCACAATGAAAAATTATGCATATTTTTATCGGTTATCGGTTACAATTTATTTTTTTTAAATACTAGGGGACTACGCCATTTGCTCTTTATACTCGTTAATCCTCGTAACTCGCTTCGCGAGCTGTTTAGTGCCGCCAATTACGCAGGCATAATATGCTCGTTGGAGACCCTCCCTTGTTAACTGACGCTCAAAAAAAACCCGGAGGCTCTTTCAAACAGGCCGGCACGTGTCCGACTACATGTCCTATGCTCGCTGACCCTCATAAATCCCTAGAGCTCGCCTCGCAAGCTCTTTCAATCCGACCGGTACATGTCTGATTACATATCCTAAGCTCGCCAAACCTTGCTCAGCCTGCCGCTCATTAATCGCCAGCGTAATACACCCTTCGCCACGTAATACACCAAGCATAAATTATAATGCAAAATGGGGGAAATAATACCCCACAATCTTATAAAAAAAACTGGTAAATTCTGTAACATTGGTGGTATTTCAATAAATTCATATTTCAAAGTTATAAAAGAAACTTGTGTTCATTTTTCACACAAACTGAAATTGTTTAACCTTTTGTTCAACACACTTTCACAGAAACGTATGTTGATTAGCTCTACGATTGGTCTAACAATCGAACCAGTTGGAATGATTAGTTTAAAGAAACATAAATTATAATGCAAACTGAGGGAGATAATACCTCACAATGTTATAAATAATAATAAAAAAAAATGGTAAGTTCTGTAACATTGATGGTATTTCAATACACTCATATTTCAAAGTTATAAAAGAAACTTGTGTTCATTTTTCAGACAAACTGAAATTGTTGAACTTTTTGTTCAACACACTTTCGTAACATTTCAATCAATCTTGCACAGTAAGAATCCAACTTTAGAAAACATCTCACTTCCAAACGGATATACGAAGCTAAATTTTGGGATCCTTTGTTACTTTGAAAAATAAGATTCTTTCTCTAGTTTCCTTAGAAAAGCATTTAAGTCGGTCTAAATGAGGTTTTGATAAAACTTTCCTTCGAAATAAAACCGGACAGAATTTTCTATTCCATGAACTATAAATAACTTTTGTAAAATGTTTTAAAATATGCATTCTTTCGACAACGCTGTTTGAAATTGATTTCATTCTTGAAGGTTATATTTGCCTTTCAAAATGTATTCCTATGGTGATTTAGCATGTAATTCTTTTAAATAGACAAAAGCTGATCCATACTAGCCATTATATACATATTACTTTCCTTATATACATAGTATAAATGAGGAAAATATTATGATGGTGTCTTAAATTGGAATTCGAATTCGACGGAAGAACACGTTTGAAGCATCCCAGAACTCAAAGCGAGAGTTCTTGAGGGTGTGCGTGTGTACGTGTGTAAGGATGTGTGTGAGAATGTGTTTGTGTGTGTGTGTGCATGTACGTGAGTATGTGTGTGAAGATGTGTGTGTGTGTGTGTGTGTAAGGGTATGCGTGTGTGTAAGGGTATGCGTGTGAGGTTGTGTGTGTATGAGGATATGTGTGTGTATAAAGATATGTGTGTGTGTGTAAGGGTATGCGTGTGAGGATGTGTGTGTATGAGGATATGTGTATGAGGATATGTGTGTGTGTAAAGATATGTGTGTGCGTATGTGTGTGTGTGTCCGTGAGACTTTGGATGCGATATATCACGAACGAATAGAGCTTTTCCAACAAAATTCGGTACCAATATTACAATCAGTTAATACTGGAACCCTGTTGATTTTAAACGCAATCAGAAGACCCACCAAAATTGGATGATCTTCCGATTTTTGAATGAAATTTTGAAAAAAATCATTAAGAAAATCAAAAGTTTTAGGAAATATTCAAATTATCCCATGAAATATATAAAAAAATGTTCATCAAAATATATTCAGTAGTTTTCAGTAGAACAATTAAAATAATAATTAAACCATTTATATGAAGCACTTGATCATTATATGAAGAGATCACGTGACCCACTTCACAATAAAACATGGCATCCGTCTTGTGTCGAAATCGTGATTTTTAGAATTATTTTTAATTTATATTTAGTGTCGTATCCGTCCTAAAATCGCTTTATTTTTGCTTAATTTCTGTGCATCTGTATCCTGAAACAACACAATTACAATATATTTGAGTTTAAATGATCATCAAACTTTGGTTATTTCTACAATGAAACCTAATTTTTACTTATGGAGAACTTAAACTGATTAGGTTATAAGGTAAGTTGTATAAGAATTGCTGAGTTTCTTTAATACAAAAGTATTTTGCTCAGGAGTCTGCAATATAGATGATATGAATGAAACATTCATTGATTTTACATAGAGAAGCAGACGATTTAATGACAGACTTCTTCGATGAAGTTTTATGCATAGAGTTAATTTACTTTGGCCTCCATGATTTTAAGTTTTTAAGTAGAATAAGTTATTGTAGTATTGTGATGAATGAAATAAAAATGTATGAATGAAATATATACTGCTTTTACCCAGAGAGCTAGGCGATTTATATTTTGATGACGTCATTTGAATCAAGTTCGTTTTTTTCGATGAAGTTTTAAATTTTCAAATATAATTAATTATTGCAGTATTGTGATATATTACAGCTGAATGTATCGCATTTTAGAGATGTTTAAATAAAATTAAAGTTGGAAAGTGTTTCATAATCAATACTTTATGCATGATTGGTCTTTCGTGTGATTTCTTAATACTTTTAGTTGTTGAGAAAACCTGTGAGAAAGAAACCATGGTGATAGTTTCCATTTAAATTCATATTTCAAACCTGCGATTTTCTAAAGTGACTATTACGTTCAATAAAATCCCACAAAACTCAGAGATTTAATTGATTTTCGCGTTTTAAACCAACTATTTCCAGTCTTTTTGGTTGGGAATTAAGGAGTTAGAGAGTAGAACGCCTAGGAGAAAGTTTCGTTTTCCATTAATATCTCGACAACCCCTGGTCTTAGAAACTCGAAATTTAGACTAAATTTATGGATGGCTATTTTAAAGCTTCCATATTTCATTAAATTCGGTTTAGCCGTTCTCCCGTGATGATGAGACAAAAGGAAATTTTGGTTTTCCCTAATATTTCGAGAACCTCATACATACATACATACATATTTTTCTTCTTTATATACATAGATTAGGTATGAAATAGTTTTAAATGTTGTCATGCAAAAAAGCGACAAATATACAATTCAATATTAAGAACACTGTGTCATGGATCATATATATAATTTTTTCACTGTGAAAGAAGTAAATTAATTGCCTTATATAAGGAAAGTCATGTGCTGCCCACATCAGATTTTTTTACATCGCGAGCATGCTCATCTGAACGAATGCCTACAATACTTTCCGTACAACCAATGTAGTACTTAACATTATTTTCGGGAGATAAAAGGTGGACAACGTACACCTCGACCTGACACATGAAATTATATTTATCCTTAAATTTATCAGAACGAATACGATTAAATAATGTAGTAACGGTAAAATGGGCGTAAACTTAAATTTATGGCAAAAATGAATCAGGGGACGAAAAGATCAAGAAAGGGAGCAAGGTTAGTATTAGGGTAAATAAAATTATATAGCGAATAGTGGAAAAGATTTTATATATAAACTCAAACGAGTAAGCAGCCTCGCAGCCAAGGTTAAAGATAATTTCTATTAAATTTCAACTATTCTTAATGTGGTTCCCATTTTAAGTTTTGAAATACCGTTTATGGATCATTCCCGTGTTGTTAAGATGAAAACAGTACAATGGCATTTTCAATAGTTAAGCAACCGATTTTTGCAAAATTCGCATAAAGTGGCGCTTCAGCATTACATACATAAACTTATTTGAAATTTTAAAAACATCTCGACGAGATGTTTTTACTTTCCTTATATACATAATGTATAAGGAAAATATTGTAAAGGGGTCGAAAATTCGAAATCGAGTTTTCGATGGGAGAGCACGTTTCAAGCATCCCTGATCACGAATCGTACTTTTTGAAGTGATGTCTGTGTGTGTGTGTGTGAAAGTATGTGTTTGTGTGTGTGTGAAAGTATGTATGCGTGTGTGTGTGTCAGTGAGTCTGTGGAGACGATATCTTACGAACGAACGGAGCAATTCAAATGAAATTTGGTACAAAAATCACAATCCGTGAATACTGGAAGCCTATTGTTTTAAAACAGAATCGAATGTTCAGGACCCCCCTAAATTTTCGAGTGAAATTTTGAAAAAATCATCAAAAAATCAAAACCTTTAATAAAGTTACGCAAATAGACATTTCTTATGTAATTTTTCTTTAGAGAACGATTGACATAAACTTTAGAACGCTAGCATAAATCGTTCTCGAGATATTGCACATTTTGCAAATAAATTTATCAAAAAATCCCACAAATTAAAAGAAAATAATAACTGTTGAGAAACATGTTCACTTTTCATATGTAATATCATGCGATAAATTGGGTGACATCATTCTCGTGGATCTAACTCGTTCCATTCACGAGAAAAGATACTTTGAGTAATACTTTTGTATATGAACGCCAATAGTCATTTATCCGCTGTAAGAATGGCGAGATTTCGGCGACGAATTTAGCGGAATGTCGCCAACTTGGCGACATTTTTAAATGTTGCTAAGTGTTGCCAACGAAAATCTCGCCAAATGGGTAAAAATGACGCTAAATCAATGAAAATGACGACTAATTGAAGAAATTTCAATATCTTGGAAAGTATATAAGTGTCTACTATAAGAATAACTTTTTTTTAACTGTAAAAGTAGTAAATTCATTGCATTATATAAGGAAAGTCATGTGCTGCCCACATCAAATTTTTTCATGTGTACTGAGGTATCGCTGTATCGAATTAAATGACTGTACTTTAAATTTTTCGACGCGCAACGCAAAAAGATAGATAAACATCTTATGTTACTATTATAAGTGAAGAACAATGCTAATACTAGAAACAATAGTGATAGTATAAATTATAGGTTAAATTGTCAATTTGATTTAAGGGGACGATGGATGTTGAAATGAGCAAAAATCGACTTAAAAGTTTTTTTTTTTTTTAAATATATAACATTGTTTTACACATTTAACCTTTTGCTTACGGGTGGGACAGCATCCATCCCAAACGAAGAACCTACCAAAAAGATAGGTATTTGACATACCCTATCCCAAACACTTCGATCCCCCCTTTGCAGACATTGGTGTCCATGGAAATCGCCGGCACAGACATTGCAGCTGATGCAGGTGCAATGTTTCTGCCGGCGATTTCCATGGACGCCAATGTCTGCAAAAGGGCATCGAACTGTTTGGGATAGGGTATGTCAAATACCTGTCTTTTTGGGAGGTTCTTCGTTTGGGAGGCACGCTGTTCCATCTGTAAGCAAAAGGTTAAATGCAATTTTGTCGAAGCGGAATTTTCAAAGTTTTTACATTTTTAAAATGCTCCATGCGTCTTAATTTTTGTTTGAGATGCATGAAATTTGGTAAGAAGACACCTTTCATACTTTTTAATGAAACTGGGTATGCATTTTATAATTGAACTTTATTAAAGTAATTAAAAGTGAATAAAATAAACCCAATTAAATGATGAAAATTAAGTTTTAATGCAGAAAAATATTTTTAAAAAATTTACTTTCTAAGGGATTTAAAAAAGAATTCCCAAATTTGTTCATAATGTGTTTTTGAGTGATCATAATGTAAAGTTAATCATAAATGTGAACAAATGGCAAGCAAGGAGCATTTTTAAATTTTCGCTAAAAAAAATTAAATTAAAAAAAATACAAAATTATAACAAAATTGAAAAAAATTGAATGGCATTTTGTATAGAAATGTTAAGAAGAATATTTATACAAATTTTAATGTTTTTAAGTCAATAAATAAATAAAAAATTTCAACGTCCACCATCCCCTTAAGTAACAACTATTAATAGTATTAAAATGGTTAGTATAAGACAAAGCATCCATCCTTGTTACTTAGCTGTTTCCCGCTTGGAAATAACACATTTTAAAGAATTTTTATGATATATTTTAAAAGAATAAATTATAGGCAAAGCTGATAGAAATATACATAATTTTTTTATTGTGATATTTGGGATTCAAGTTGAACACCATAGAATAAGAATATATGAGAACGCCGAGTGGAGACTCCCACTCTGATAATTTTGTATTATGATATACTTATTGATCGATGCATTTGAATATTTCAGTGATTTCTATTCCTTTACTCTAAAATAAACATTTTACTGTTTTCTTTACCAATTGACTTTCACATTTGCCGTAAGGTTTAATATGATTCGTGTTGAAAAGGAAGACTTTACTTTAAAACACCTAGCTTCATTCATGTTTCAAAGAAATCAATTACTTGGAAACTTTCGGACAAGCAAACTGAAATTTTAAATATTTCCGAGTTTTAGAAAATTCAACGTATTCTTATTGGAATCGAATTCTTTATTTTACTACGAAACAAAGATCCTCTATATGTAGCAAAATATTTAATTTGTTCATTGTATGACAATCTGTTTTAGAAGCATTTCTGCTAAACATAATATATTTATTCAATTGCCAATAGAAATATCTGAAATCAGAAACTTCGTACGGAGTATATAATATAAAGAAACTTGAAATTCACGATCATGTACAAATTCCTACAGTATTTATTCTGAATGACATTGAAATTCAAAACATTCTATTAAAATATGTAAATTAATGCTCCTAAAAGAAGTTTTAAGAATCTCTGTTCTTGCATACGAAATTATCTTCATGGAGATCTGAAGAAGGAAATGTAACAAATAAAAAATTGGTAAACATATAATAAAAAAAATGAAAATGAATCAATATATGCCAAAGTAATAGCTCTAAAATATTGTAGGAAGATATACCCGTACTACTTATATTCACGAATATTAGAAGATATACCCGTGTATTGGTAGAAGATTACCCGTAATACAATATATGAATTTCAAAAATATTTTCCACAATAAAACAGATGACGGAATAAAGTGGAAGTATCAATTATCCCCGCAATCTTTAAACTTGAGGGCCATAATCAATTCCAATGCCAAAATGAAAGATAAAACCGTACTACTTATATTCTCGTAGATTAGAAGATGTACCTGTACTAATAGATTTCCCCTACTACAATATATGAGTTTCAACCATTTTTGTCAAAATAAAACAGAGGACGTAATAAATTGAAAATATAAATAATGCCAGTAATCTTTAAACATGAAAACTGAAATTGATATACAATCCAGTCAAAATTGCAATTTCGATAAAATTTATTTTATATACATTTCTTTATTATTTAAATCGGAAAAGATTTAATAAAAATCGTCTGCCGCATAAACACATTGGATTTAAATTCGTTGCTAAGCGACTTATCATTTTCTTCAAACAAATTTACGGGAAAAAATATCGCCTGCATAATGCTACACCTATGGAAAGTTTAACTGCGCATTTTTAATTAATATCTAGACAACCTCTGGTCCTAAAAACTCGAAACATAGACTAAATATTAAGTGGGGCTATTTCAAGGCTACCCACAAAATTTCACGTAATTCGGTTCAGCCGCTCTCTCGTGATAATGAGACAAACATACATACCTACAGACAGACAGATTTTCAATTTTATTTACATACTAGCAGCATACCCGTTCTTCATACGGAGTATATAATATAAAGAAACTTATAATTCGCAATCATGTGTAAATTCTGTTAAAATATTAAATTTATTGATCCTAAACAGAAGTTTAAGAATATCTGTTCTCACTATGCAAAATTATCTTCACGGGCATATCTGAAGAATAAAACATCATGGCCCCTTTTGTAAGTAAATTTGCAAAAAAAAAAAGGAATTGAATCAATATATGCAACCCCGTACTACTTATATTGTCGCAGATTAGAAAATATGCCAGTGTGTTAGTTGAAGATTACCCGTATTACAATATGAGTCTCAAAAATATTTGCCAAAATAAAAGAGATGACGTAATAAATTATAAATATCAATAATCCCCGTAATCTTTATACCAGAAGGTCGTAATTGATTCCAATATATGCCAATATATATCAAAATATATGCCAGTATACCTGTACAACTTATATTCTCGTAGATTAGAAGATATATCCGTGCATTTGTAGAAGATTACTCAGGCAACGTACTATATATGAGTTTCAACAATTTTCGTCATAAATAAACAATGGCATAATAACTTGAAAATATCAATAATCCCTGAATCAACAGTCCCCGAAAATATCAATGATAATAATGTTTAAACCTGAAGACGTTATTGATATTATCCAGTCAAAAATGCAATGTCAATGAAATTTATTTTATATACATATCTTTATTATTCAAATCGGAAAAGATGTAATAAAAATCGTATGGCACATAACACATTGGATCCGTTGCTAAGCGACATGATATCATTTGCTTCAAATAAATTGATGGAAATCATATCTGAATAATGCTATCTACATGGAAGGTTTGGCGACATTTTCGTCAATTTAACGATAACTTAAAAAATCGCCAATTTTTTCGCCATGTGGAACTATAGAACTGATAGTCTCATTTTGCGACAAATTGACGAAACAGCATCACAGTACTATCCCCTAACAAAACACAATTAATTTCATTTATTAAGCGCAATTTTATCAATTCCATGATATTTTTATGGATTTACAAATATTTTTATCAATTTGGTGATATTAAAAAAATTCGTTAAATGTGTTACTAAGTAGGATGGATGGACTGACCGACAAATGCTACCGAAACATCATTTCAGTACTCTATTCTAAAAAAACAAATTTAATTTCATTGATTTGCGTCATTTTTATCAATTTGGAGACATTTCCGCTAATTTGGTAAAGTTTAAGAAAAGTTACCAAGTTAGCGATATTCCGCCAAATTCGTAGCTCTGAATTTGCAGATCTGAGGAATAAAATATCCTGATCCCGTTTGTATATACTAAATGAAATGTTTGTATATACTAAATGCTTGCTATTTAAATAATACAGATGCATATAACACCACAGAATTTCAAAATTAACTGCTTTGAACCAAAATTATTTCCACCTTTCCTTTCAATTCAAATCTTTTAGTTTCACCACTTGCGCAGTTACGCGCAACAATTAGACAGACGCACAAACGCCCTCTACTACCGGCGCAAGAACTCCATTTCCGAGCAGATTCCGACATATTTATTTTTAAGCTGTCGTTTGGAAATTAATAGAAAATCTAACAATAAAATAATTAAGAAATATTATAATGCGAAAATATACACCTTATAATTTCGCCAAACTGCATAAATGTGCTAGTCATTCATTTTCGGGTGCGTCAAAATAAAGAAATAATAAATAAAACATGCATATTTTGATGCATTTAAAAATAAATAAATAAATATGAAGGCATTGTCCTACGAATTTGGTTCAATGGTAGTTAGAAAGAATGTCCTTCGCTCTTACGATGATGTCAAGATCGAAACTCAGTGATAATATTTTTGATCGCTAAAGAACATATTTGTGTGAAAATCGCTCATAATCGTACTTTAATATAAAATAACTACAAAACTAATTTATATTTAAAGAAATTCTGCCATTTTGTTTTGAGACTAGAACTATCTCTACAGAATTTCTACGCTGTCTGAACCTTCGGTTTTTCACTGCATACAGCACAAACGGAAAATTTTTAAAAATTACCGCCGTTTCCCCAGTTCTAAATATGCGATCGCTACTTAAATAATACACTTACAGAACTGCCTCTTCAAACCGCCGCAATTTCCAATTTTCGTTTTAATAAATTCGGAACTTACTATAAAAATTATATTTTAAAATCGTTCAATGACACTTATTTTTGTCAATTACAAAGTTGTACCCCTAGAAAAATCATACACAAAGACATCATAAAATTGAATAAGATATGCCATCCTGAAAAACGTAAAAATTCGTTAAAGAATCGTAAAACACTGGTGTACACGCATAGGATTTAATATACGAGTTACATCAGCAACCGACGATCTTTCGATCTTGAAATAAATCTTAAAATCTAAATTTTAAGAAATTTCATTAGATAGTTTTTCACTACAGTGAAAAAGCGTCTTTAGTTGCCATTACAAATTAAAAAAATTTGATGTGGGCAGTACATGACTTTCCCTGCGGACTTATATTTTAATCTTTCTTTTTATTTTAATTAAATTTAATTCACTTTTAATTCAATTCCCGTTCTCATTTGAAAACTGGGCTTATTTTCAAAGGTGGCGTAGAGAAAATACGAAAAAACTAAAATATCTCGAGAACGGCTAGTCCTAGTGTAATGGGGTTGGTCTTAATATTTTGTTCGTTAAAAATTACGTATTAAACAAGCATTTAATGGATATATTTGAGCATATTGTTTTTTATTTTAAATTTTGGCGATTTTTGCAAACCATTTCGCAAAAGAAACGGGTTCTTTTATCACGAGTCGTACCCAAAACTAATCAGCATCAGATTCACTCACAAGTGACTTACCTACCAAATTTTATGAAATTCGGTCAATTAGTTTTCCAGTTAGAGTGAATACAAAATCTGCACAGACAGACAGACACACAGACCGACACACACACACAGACGTCACGTTAAAAATGGTTTTTTCGTATTCTAGAGGTCTCGAAACGTGTAGATCCGTCGAAAACGCGAGTTGCGATTTTCGACATGATCCCAATACTTTCCCTATACATTACCATGTATTGCAGGGAAAGTAAAGCTTTAATATTTTGATAATGATCCATCTTAAAGTGATAGGGTTGGTCTTATTCGTTTCATCGTCAAAAATTACATGTAAAACATGTATTTAATTGATACATGTGTAGTAATTTATTTTATTTCTTGACGATTTTTGCAGGTCATTTGGCTAAAAACATAAGGTTTGTTTTATGTTCGAATCGTACCAAAATCTAACCAACACAAAGATAACCCACTAAGCAACTTATCTACCAAATTTTGTGAAATTTGGTTTCTTAGTTTCTCCGCTAGAGTTGATACATACACCTTTTTCGGGTCATTTTGCAAAAAAAAAAAAAAAAAAGGACAGGTTCTTTTATTTCGAATCGTACGAAAATCTGATCAGCATCAGGGTAACCCACAAATGACTTATCTAACAAATTTTGTGAAATTTGGTCCACTAGTTTTTCAGCTAGAGTAGATACAGACAATTCTTGCAGGCCATTTCTAAAAAAAAAAAAAAACAGGTTCTATTATCCCGCAGCATACCGAAAACTAATCAGCACCATGGTCACACACAAAGTGACTTACCTACCAAATTTTATGAAATTTGGTCCATTACTTTTTGACTTGGAGTGGATATATACATTGCACAGACAGACACACACACAGTTGTCACACTAAAAATAGTGTTTTCCGTATTCTAGAGATCCCAAAAAGTGTGCTGTTAGGTTCACACTCCGTACTTTCACTCCACAGGTATTGTGAGATGTATTTATTCCCAAGAATCTCTGTATCTCGCTAAACGTATTTGACGATAATTGATGGTCACTTTTCAAAATTTCCTATATTGTAGAAATGTTGTTAGTTTTTTACTTTCCCTGCAATACATGGTAATGTATAGGGAAAGTATTGGAATCATGTCAAAAATCGCAACTCGAGTTTTCGACGGATCTACACGTTTCGAGACCTCTAGAATACGAAAAAACCATTTTTAGCGTGACGTCTGTGTGTGTGTCTGTCTGTGCAGATTTTGTGTCCATTCTAACTAAAAAACTAATACACCGAATTTCACAAAATTTTGTACGAAAGTTACTTGTGGGTGGATCTGGGGCTGATTAGTTTTGGGTACGATTAGGGATAAAAGAACCCGCCTTTTTTGGCGAAATGGCCCGCAAAAGCTTGTATCCACTCTAGCTGAAAAACGAATGGACCGAAATTCACAAAATTCGGTATATGAGTCACGTATAGGTCACCCTGGTGCTGATTGGATTTTGGTACGATTCAGAAAAAAATAATCTGCCTTTTTTTGCAAAATGGCCCGCAAAAATCGTCAAATTCTAAACTAAAGAACTATATATTTGAAATATATTTATGAAATATATGTTCGAATATATCCATTAAATGCTTGTTTAATACGTAATTTTTAGCGAAGAAAAGAATAAGACCAACCCCATTACATTAGGACTAGCCGTTCTCGAGATATTTTAGTGTTTTGTATTTTCTCTACGCCACCTTTGAAAATAAGTCCGGTTACCGAATGAGAACGAAAATTGAATTAAAAGTGAAATAAATTTAATTAAAATAAAGAGAACTTTAATATAAGTCTGCAGGGAAGGTCATGTGCTGCCCACATCAGATTTTTGACTTTGCTTGCAATACATGGTAATGTATAGGGAAAGTATTGGAATCATACCGAAAATCGCAACTCGAGTTTTCGACGGATCTATATACATAGATCCGTCTCGAAACATGTTTCGAGACCTCTAGAATACGAAAAAATCATTTTTAGCGTGACGTCTGTATGTGTATCTGTCTATCTGTCTGTCTGTGCAATGTATGTATCCACTCTAAATCAAAAACTAATGGACCGAATATAATAAAATTTGGTAGGTTAGTCATTTTGATGTAACTCTGGTGCTGATTAGCTTTCAGTACGATTCGGGATAAAAGAACCCGCTTTTTTTTGCGAAATGTCCCTCAAAAATTGCCTGTATCCACTCTAGCTAAAAAACTAATGGACCGAATTTCACAAAATTCGGTAGATAAGTCGCTTGTGGGTCACCTTGCTTCTGATTAGATTTTGGTACGATTCGGAAAAAAGTAATCTGCCTTTTTTTGCAAAATGGCCCGCAAAAGTCGTCAAAATTCAAAATAAAATACTACATATGCTCAAATATACCCATTAAATGCTTGTTTTATACGTAATTTTTAAAGAAGAAAAGAATAAGATGAGCCCTATTACACTAGGACTAACCGTTCTCGAGATATTTTCGTTTTTCGTATTTTCTCTACGCCACCTTTGAAAATAAGTCCAGTTACCGAATGAGAACGAACTTTGAATTAAAAGTGAAATAAATTTAATTAAAATAAAGAGAACGTGGATATGCAGGGAAAGTCATGTGCTGCCCACGTCAGATTTTTGAAGTACAAATCATGCTTATACTTATCATCCAAAGATTTTATGATATCCGGTAACATACTAATTTGCATTTCCAGCCGAACTTTCTTTAGGTAAGTTTTAAGGATATCTTCAAACTTTTCTGGTTCAAATCCCACTTCATTGGTATTTGCTGCTGGTAATAGTAAACTTTTCCAAACTCTCCGTAAGTTTAATTGGCTTGTTTAAAAATCGGTCGTGTGGGGAAGATATTAGGGCATCCATCGAATCGAAATATTCTTTTCTGAAGCCATCCTTCAGTGTTTAAAAAAAAAAAATCTGATGTGGGCAGCACATGACTTTCCTTATGTACTGCAATGAATTTACTATACCTTTACAGTTAAAAAAATCTGATGTGGGCAACATGACTTTCCTTATATAATGTAATGAATTTACCACTTTTACAGTAAAATAAATAGGTTTTTCTTATAGTAGATACTAATATTCTTTCCAAGATATTGAATTTTCGACAATTAGTCGTCATTTCATTGATTTAGCGTCATTTTTATCCATTTGGTGAGATTTTCGTTAATTTGGCAACATTTCAAAAAGTCGCCAAGTAGGCGACTTTCCGCCAAATTCGTCGCCAAAATCTCGCCAAGTATTATGGACGAAGAAATAAGTTATTCTTACAGCAGATAAATGACTATTGGCGTTCAAATACAAAAGTATTACTCAAAGTATCTTTTTTCATGAATGGAACGAGCTAGATCCACGAGAATGATGTCATCCAATTTATCGCATGGTATTACATATGAAAAGTGAACATGTTTCTCAAGAGGAAATAGTTTTTTTTTATTTTATATGATTTCTGATAATTTTTTTGAAAAATGTGTAATATCTCGAGAACGGTTCATGTTAGCGTTCTAAATTTATGTCAATCGTTTTCTAATGAAAAATTACATAAGAAATGTCTATTTGCGTAACATAATTAGTGGTTTTGATTTTTTGACGATTTTTTTAAAATTTCATTCAAAAATTCAGGGGTGTTTTGAACATTCGATTGCGTATAAAAGCAATAGGCTTCCAGTGTTTACGGACTGTGATTTTTGTACCAAATTTTGTTCGAATCGGTCCATTCGTTTGTCAGTTATCGTCTCCACAGACTCACTGACACACACACACACACAGACATCGCTTCAAAAATGTTTGATTCGTGATCAGGGATGCTTGAAACGTGCTCTCCCGTCGAAAACTCGAATTCGAATTTTCGACCCCGTCACAATACTTTCCTTATACATTATGTATATAAGGAAATTAAAAAATGTTATTCTTATAGTAGATACTTATATTATTTCCAAGATATTGAATTTTCTTCAATGAGTCGTCATTTTCATTGATTTAGCGTTATTTTTACCCATTTGGCAAGATTTTCGTTAATTTGACAACATTTAAAAATGTCGCCAAATTGGCGACATTCCGCTAAATTCGTCGTCAAAATCGCGCCAAGCGTTATGGACGGAGAAATAAGTTATTCTTACAGCGGATAAATGACTATTGGCATTCAAATACAAAAGTATTACTCAAAGTATCTTTTCTCGTGAATGAAACGAGTTAGATCCACAAGAATGATGTCACCGAATTTATCGCATGATATTACATATGAAAAATGAACATATTTCTTAACAGTTAATATATTTTTTTTTAATTTATAGGATTTTTTGATAAATTTATTTGAAAAATGTGCAATATCTCGAGAACGGTTCATGCTAGCATTCTAAAGTTTATGTCAATCGTTTTCTAAGGAAAAATTACATAAGAAATGTCTATTTGCGTAACTTTATTAAAGGTTTTGATTTTTTGATGATTTTTTCAAAATTTCATTTGAAAATTTAGGGGGTTCTGGACATTCGATTGTATTTTAAAACAATAGGCTTCCAGTATTTACAAATTGTGATTTTTGTACCAAATTTCATTCGAATCGCTCCATTCGTTCGTGAGATATCGTCTCCACAGACTCACTGACGCACACACACATCCCCTCAAAAATGTTTGATTCGTGAACAGGGATGCTTGAAACGTGCTCTCCATCGAAAACTCGAATTCGAATTTTCGACCCCGTCACAATACTTTCCTTCCCGGCCTTCCATTCTGCTGCTCCAAGTCCTCGGACGAGCCGGTTGATCTGGGCTTTCGACAATACTTTCCTTATACATTATGTATATAAGGAAAGTAATAAAAGTTAACAATCCTTCATTGTATCTTTTGGGCATTTTACGAATATTTCGCAATATTGGTGAATTAGTCAAATTCTCAATCTTTGGAATAAAATTTCAAAGTTCGTCGAAAATATCACCGTTCCTTAAACTCGCAAAATATGACAATAGTGTATAGATAGAAGTTGTTTTTCCTGAGAATTAATCGGTTTCATTTGTAACTATTTGCTGGTCTCTTCTGCTGCCGAAAGCAGTTTCACACAAACATTTAATCCAAAATAGACAGAAAACAGTTCGAATAACTGCCGCAGTCCTGTGATTTGCCGGCCTACATCAGAATTTTCTTTGGAAAGTTCTTCTAATTCTATAAGAACTTCATAATTAGAAAGGATGCTTTGAATAGAATATTTTTGGGCAGTCCATCGGGTGTGACACAAGAGTTTTGAAGAGCTAGATGTGGACTCGTAAGATTCAGCTAAAAAATTAATGTCTAAAAAGTGCAATACGTTTTGTAGAGACAACGCAGCAGGATGGCTATTTCCTGGATTTTTCCAAAGCTTTTTTGATTATCTTAATTTGTAGCATCCTGTAAAGTTAGTTAAGATTATGGGCTGCACAATGCACATAAATAGCATTAGGTTCTCTTTTTCACTTGAAATGCGGGCTGTTACTACTGAATACGTGGAAAACCCAGACCACACGACCAACCCGAAGGCTTGTGGTAGCTAACTACTGAATATGTGCTACTCAATTGTTGATATACACGTGACTGCCTTCGTTCCTTCTTATCGCTAATCCTGGCCAACCTCTGGAGCTCAATGACCGCCCCTGTTCACTGACTCTCTTTAAATTGCCGAAGCTCGCTTCACAAACTCTTTCGTTACGCCTGTTCTACAGACACATATGCTCGTACACCCCCCCCCCCCTTTTTTGTTCGCGTATGCTCATCAACCCCCTAGAACTCATTTTACGTGCTGTTTCAAGTCGCCTGACCGTATTTCCCAGCTTACTGATAATTGACAACAGAGCATGGGTGATCTGCCCCATGTTTGCTGCCGATCACTAACCTCTGGAACTTGCTTTAAGAGCTATTTCAACTTTCCCGACCTTATGCCCCACCTTACTGACTGTCATGGCGAGATTTCTCCCCGCATGACATTGTCGTTAATTCTGAGTAAAAATTCAAGAAATCCTATTTAGATTTCCTTCCGATAATTATTCATAATTGTGGTGTTTATTCTGTGCTAAATTATGTTTTCTAACTCATACTAGTAAAGTAATTTTTTTGCACTCTGGTATTAAGATAAATATTTTAGGCATTGATAATTCCAGATCTAATCCTATTACGCAGATTGTATTTATTTCGCATTTTCATAATGTCAAGTAAAGGTTTTGTTTGCCATTAATTCCTGTTTGTCTAGACTTGGTGTCGGGAGTGTAGACTTGGCGTCTGAGGTCCTGGCTTTTCATTGTTGGCGGGAACTGTTGAGTCTTATTCAAACGTATAAAACTCAAATGTCACGTGACCTGTTGATCACTTTTGCGCAGGTCCTAGTAAAATACATAAATAGGAGTGGACGCTGTTAACCAGGTGGAAACTGTTAACCAGGACGCTATTAACATAGTAGAAAACCAGGTTAGGGCCAATACTGAAGAGATATTGAGAGCTTACACCAAAACGGAGGCACAATACCGTGCAGTACAAGAGTACGTAATTAAAAACAAGTACAAATTCCACTCTATTAATTTAAAAGTCGACAAACCCAAAAAAGTCGTAATTAAAGGTCTCCCCCCCCCCTCCTACCTCCCTGAGGAAATCAAAGAATTTTTCGAGGGTATAGGATACCAACCCCTCAAAATTCACAATATGAAAAGTCTGAAAACTAAGCTCCCCCTCCCTAACTTCCTAATGCACCTCCCCCCTCCACGGATTTAGAGGAAATATACAAAACGAGACATGTAAATTTTATCTTTGCTGAGGTAGTCCCCTTTATCCCGAAGAGATATGCTCAATGTTATCGTTTCCAGGGGTGGCAACACTCTTCAGATCAGTGCAGTCATGATTATAAGTGCCTGAAATGTGCAGGCCCCCACCCCACACGAGGATGTACCAAACCCCGGTCCACCCCCGCCACTTGTGCCAATTGTGGTGGCCCTCATCCGGCCAACTTTCGGGTATGCCCAGGAAACCCATCCAACAGAGGTAATATCCCCCTTCCCCCTCATCATAGG
Source organism: Amaurobius ferox (assembly GCA_951213105.1). Taxonomy (NCBI): domain Eukaryota; kingdom Metazoa; phylum Arthropoda; class Arachnida; order Araneae; family Amaurobiidae; genus Amaurobius; species Amaurobius ferox. The sequence goes on along the minus strand of OX578152.1, from coordinate 14,312,554 downwards.
GAAACTTTCCAGAAAAACCCTTACAGCTTTGCTCAAAACTCTCGAAACGCATCACCAGCCCGATATCAGCAAGCTGGTAATAGAAACTTGCCCCACCTAGATCCCAACCCGTCTCTCCTGAAAGTTCCTTCCCCTTCCCCCCCCCAAATTGCGTGGCACAGGTCATGTAGAGACATTCCGAGCGTAAAAGCCACTCTAAACGAGAAAACAAAAAGCACAGAAAAAATTAATACCACTTCTGATAACGAGCATGAAAGATACCCCGCCCCGGCCGTCCAAATGGTTGCTCGAGTCCTTAGCATGAGTCGGACGGTCTGGGTTTTCAACCTCCCCCCCCCCCAAGAACAGCACCAGAAAAAGAACCAGGGGAAGGAAAAAGCGAAAGGAGAATCACTGAACGGAAGGAAACGGAGAACATTGCTAACAACCCCCCGCTGGAACAAAGCACAAAACCGCAGAACCCTGCAAAAAAAGCACGTTACCAAATCCAGAATGCAAACGGATATAACAAATAAAATGCAAGAACACAGGGACTTTGCCGAAGAGCAGCACCCACACATTATCCTTATTCAAGAAACAAAAATTAATGCCCCCCCCCCTCACAAAATTAGTACCCCTAATTATACCCTTATGCACACCTCGCGCCCAAACACAATCACACAACACGGTGGCACCGCCATTTATCTTAAAAGCCATCTGGAATTTAAAGTACATAATATCATAAACACAAACATAATTGAACATACACTCCTTAAACTAAAATTTCCAAATTCGCATCACATCTTGATCGGATCTTGTTACGCCAAACAAAACTCCTCTCACAGCATCACTGACACCCATCACACAAAACTCCTCTCACAGCATCACTGACACCCATCACACTTACACCCTGACACCACCACAAGGCACAATGTAAGACAAAAACCAATCATCGACTTTGCACTACTTAATAATATCCCCTCCCCTCATGAAATCCGCACCTTTAACGAATTAAATTCTGATCACCTCCATATAAAGCTCACACTATATCTGAACTCAAATTTGCCTATCTCCCCCCTCCATTAGGTCCACAAACTGGAAAGTCTTCACCAGAACACTCACGGAATCCCCCCTCTTGTACACGAACATTAAGAATGTACCAGACATTGAAAAGTATGCAGATAAGCTCATACTTGAAATTAAATCTGCCCTCGCTGTTGCAACCACTTATAACCCCCCCCCCCCACACACACACACACACACACGCATCACAAACTTCCCTTCCACATTAAAAAATTAATCAAGCAACGAAACCACACCAGGCACCTCCGGCAAAGCACTAGATTCTCCACCCCCACACAAAACTCTGCTTAACAGACTCAACAGACAGGTCAAATTCAAACTCCACGCACACAAGCAGCACCAATGGAGAAGATTCATTGAAGCTCTGGCACCCACGGATAACTCATTGTGGGATTTCGTTAAAAAAATTAAAAATCCTGGGAATAGCATCACTCACATTAAAATAAAAAATGGAATAATGGATTCAGATATAGAAATTGCAAACGCCCTCGCCGAAAATTACTAAAGCCAGTTTACGGAAAATCAAGACATCAATTGCCCGGACACTGAAGCCGAAGTAGAAACACACTCAGCACATTCTTAAATATCCCCCCACACACCAAATCACACCGCCCCCCCTCTGAAATCCTTAAGGAAATTAAAAACCTTAAAATATATTCCATCACGAACAAAGCTATCAAATCCCTCCCCTTAAATATTGCCTATTACATAACACTCATCATAAATACAATTCTCAAATTTCATCACTTTCCGCAAAAATGGAAGACAGCTGTTATTATAGGAATCCCGAAACCAGGCGAAGATCACACCCTCCCCCAAAATGTTAGACCAATTAGCCTATTAAGTACTCTAAGCAAACTCTTGGAGAGAATAATACACACGCAGATCAAACACTTTATTGAACAACTCAACATCCTAAAACCTGAACAGTTTGGCTTTCGCCCTCTGCACTCTACACCACACCAGTTGATAAGGGTCACCGAATTCATCTCCGAAGGACTGGAAATCGGTCTTTCAACGGGCTTTCTGCTTATTGATATTTCGAAGGCTTTTGATAAAGTGTGGCATGATGTTTTAATATACAAATTAATTCAGCTCAATATGCCAGACACACTAATCCACTTAATAAACTCTTACCTTCGAAATAGATCTTTTGTCGTCCGTCACAAACAGACACACTCCACTCACAAACTACTCAGCTCCCACAAGGCTCCTAACTGGCCCCGACCCTGTTTAATTTAGACATAAACGACATTCCCAGAGCTCCAAACACACACCTTGCAATGTATGCGGACGACACAGCTATCTCCACCAGGAGTTCAAAGAAATATGTTATTCGCTCCAGACTTCAAAATCACATAAACACAATTTCCGTCTGGTTTCGGAAATGGAAAATAAAAATAAATGAGAAGAAAACTAATTGCATCCCTTTCTCCAAAAAAAAAAAAAAAAGAAACCGAAACCCATCACAATTAATAAAATTAATATCCCTTATGTGGAAAATGCAAAATATCTAGGCATCCCTTTTGATTCAAAAATGAACTGGAAACCTCAAATAAAAAACGCAATCAGAAAATTTCATTCAAGGAACAAGTTGGCTTCCATATTGCACTCACCCCACGCAAACTACAATAACAAAGTTCTTCTCTACAAGACGGTTCTCCAGCCAATCTTGCTGTACGGCCCGGCTGTTTTTGAATTCACCGAGAAAATCAAACTTAAAAAAACTACAAACTATTCAAAATAAAACCCTCAGGTCTATAAGGAAAGCCCCTCGATTCCTCAGAAACGATATCATCCATAACGACTTCGGAGTAACGAACATAAGCAAATTGCAAAAATCGCCATTAAATTTTTTCAAAATTTAAATAAAATACCGAATGAAGAAATCTGCAACCTATCGGAGTACGACTCTCATCAATGGAAGTTTCGTAAGAGACCCAGAGCGTCCACAATCCTTTAGTCACCCCTCTTAAAATTCTCACTTGAAATCTTAAATTGAAACTATTTTCCAAATTCTGCCTTGGTACCACATTAATTGAACTCCCCTAAAGATAAAATTAATTCTTCCTTTTCTTAATTGCGGACGATCGCATCCCGGCCTCTTGGAGGAATTAGGACTTGCTCTCTTATACTGCTGCCATCTTGCGGAAACTTTCGAAAACTCCTGCAGCTCTCGAAATTAAATCAAACCATGGCAGCCATGGTATCCCGGATTCTGCACGTTTGACCACATCCTGGCATGGCACGATGCAGCCTTTGATTCAGTATCACATTCAATAATTAATTTATAATAATAATAAAAAAAAGTGACCCCCCTTTTTTTCGTGAAGTTCACTTACCACTAGTACATATCATACTCTGATGAGTATACTTATTTTCACCCCCCTTTATTGGAGCAATTCAAGTAATTTCATAAGATCATGATGCATAAATCTCATCTTGGAGATACGGTCACATTTGGCCAGGCGCTCCAGAAACTCACCCCCGACCGACCGTCTCGTGGAGAATAGCAACAGGACTAGTTAAATGAACTCACGGCCGTGGGATCGAGGCGGATGTAGTTTGTCTTACGAGGCGGTTGGTGTCTCTCCCTCGGTTAAATGTTTCATACAGGAGCACCAAGTAATCTGCAAACTAATTAAGCTAAACTTTCCAGATGCTCTCATACAACTAATACACTCGTACCTTCGCAACAGATCCTTCACCGTCCGCATCAACAACACATACTCTTCCAACAGACCAACCAGTGCCGGGGTTCCTCAGGGCTCTCAATTGGCCCCGACGCTTTTTAACACTTTACAACAAAGTTGAAAAGTGTTTATGACTTTGTTCATTCTGTCTGTCTGTCTGTCTATCTGTCTGTCTGTCTGTCTGTCTGTCCGTTAGCACGATAACTGCCGTAAAAATGACTTAATCAAAATGAAATTTTAGTATGTTGTTCAGACGGTCTATAGGACCTATGGGAATATAAATGAATAATATCACCCAATTAGTTTTCGATTGAAACCGGGTTGAAAAAATGGAATACATTGAGCCCTATGGGACCTAATTTTTCAAGCATTTTTTAAGCGGATTTAAAATTCACAAATTGCTTCGAAAATTTTAGGCAATATTCAAATTGTTCCATAAAATATATAAAAAAAAATTCAGCGAAATATATTCAGTTGTTTTTTAAATAAAAATTAAAATAATAATAACACCTCTTATATTAAGCGATCACGTGTCCATGATATGAAACGATCACATGACCCACTTCAAAATGATATATGCCATCCATCTTGTGTCAAAATCGTGATTTTTAAAGTTCTTTTTAATTCATATTGAGTGTTGTATCCGTCCTAAAATTACTTTATTTTTGCCTAAATTCTGTGCATCTACATACTGAAACAACGCAATGACAATATATTTCAGTTTAAATGCTCCTCCAAATTTGATTATTTCTACTATTAAGCCTATTTTTCACCTATGTAAAATGTAAACAGCAAAATATGTAGAATGAGTTGTATTAGAATCGCTGTAATTCTTTAACACAAAATCATTTAGTCCATGGAATCTGCTTAGCTGATATGAATTCATTGATTTTAGAAAGAGAAGGACGATATTTTTCGATGAAGTTTTACGCATAGAGTTTACTTACTTGCAGCTCAATGGTCTTAATTTTTAAATAAAATAAATTATTATAGTATTGTGATGAATGACATGAATGGGGGAATTATTTATGAATGAAATGTTGCTTTTATAGAGAGAGCCAGGCGTGTTATTTTTTTATGACGTCATTTGAATGGATTTCAGTTGTTTTCGATGAAGTTTTCAAATATAATAAATTATCGTAGTATTATGATAATTCTAAAATTATTATCGAGGAATGTATAACATTTAAGAGATGTTTAAACCAGGCAATTTATACTTTAATGCCGTCATTTGAATGAAGTTAATTTTTTTCGATGAAGGTTTAAGGTTTCAAATATAATAAATTAATGTAGTATTGTGATAAGTTTTAAAATATTACCGAGGAATGTATTGCATTTTAGACATGTTTAAATAAAATTGCATTGAAGTTGGAAAGTGTTTCATAATCAATGCTTTAAGCATGATTGATCTTTCTTGTTAATATTTACATTAAAGACATTCCCAAATCCCCATACACACACATTGCTCTTTATGCGGACGATACAGCAATCTATACCCGTTCCTCTCACCTAAGATATGTGCGCTCACGCCTAAAAAAGCATATAAACACCCTTTCCACCTGCTTTCAGAAATGGAAAATTAAAATAAACTCTAACAAAACAAACTGTATTCTCTTCACAAAGAAAAAGAAACTCCCCCCCCCCCATTTTAATCAACAACATCCCCATCCAATACACCAACATATGCAAATATCTTGGAATTACCTTTGATAAAAAGCTAAACTTCATTAACCACATTACAAACGCAATCAAAAAATATCACATTGCCAGAGCTAAATTATACACCATACTACACTCAAACTATGTTAACTATAAAAACAAAACTTTATAAAACTGTGCTAAGACCCATTCTGCTGTGTGGAGCCGTCGTCTGGGGTTTCACTGCAAAACAAATCTAAATAAACTGCAGACCCTACAAAACGTTATGCTAAGAACCATAAGAAATCCCCCCCCCCCCGGTACCTCAGAAATGACGTAATCCACCGAGACTTCGGAGTAAAACCTATCAACGAAGAAATTAAAAAATTAGCTTTAAACTTTTACAGTAACATTCCCTCTATTCCAAATCCAGAACTCCATAATATTAAACCATATGACCCACACCAGTGGAACTTCAGAAAGCGACCTAGAGCCACTACCATCCTTCCCTCTCAAACGTAGACTCATAAGTAACTTAATAATAATAATAAAAAATAAAATAAAAATAAATAAATAAAATGTTTCTCTAAAGTCCTTAAACTTAAAAACTTTGAGTTGAATCTGTGTCGTAGTGTCGTACAAGACAGAGCACCAGGCGCGAAGCACCTTTAATCTCCAGTTTCAATATGTGGTTCTTATCGTCAAACTGTGACATTAATTCAGTGACCCTAATTGGAGGTTCGAGGTTTTTATTTACTACTTTTTATTATTTGTCCTAGCTCCTAGTGTGGGTGGCAGTTTGTTGCACATTTAGAGTTTAAGCAGTTTGGGGGGTTGATGCAGATCTAAGGGTTACCTAGCGTTTTGGCAGTTTAGAGTTTAGAATATTTTTTTTTTTTATAAAATAATAGTCGCGAGTTTTATTTAAAAATCAGATGTTTGAGGTGGGATCTTTTAATTCCGATTATCGATGTTTAGAACAGCGCGGGGTCTCTTACGATATTTGGCCTTGCGATGATCATAGTCATGCAGATTGAATAACAGTTCGTTTGGAACGGATGGTAAATTTCTGTAAAATTTAAGCGCTAATTTTTTAATTTGGGCTCTAACAGTTTTTATTTTGAAGTCATTCCTAATTACCGAGTTTCTTAAGTACCTGGGAGCTTTCCTGATAATCCGTAGGATTTTGTTTTGTTTTGTCTCTAGGAGGTCTATTGTTGTTTTACAGGCATATCCCCATACGGGTGCTGCATACAGCATTCCCGGGCGGATGACCGATTTATAAATTAGGAGTTTATTTTGATAACTTAGATTTCCGTTTCCTATCATTGGGTATAAGGCTCCTGTGGCCATATAGTACGCTTTTTTGATTAAGTTCGTTACGTGCTGTTTCCAGGTTAGGTGGGAATCTATCGTTACACCTAGGTATTTAGTAGATTTTTCCGCTTTCAGGGCACGGTTGTTTATGTACAGAGGCGGCGGAGGTTTACGTTTTCTAGAGAAATAAATCCAATGACATTTATTGGGGTTTAATTTTATTCGCCATTTTTCCAGCCAAGTTTGGAGTATGTCTAAGTGTTGTTGTAGCTGTCTGTGCATTACTGAGACATAGGGGTGTTTTGCAAGTATCGCACTGTCGTCTGCATAGAGTGCCAGCTCTGTGTTTGGAGTCCTAGGGATGTCGTTCAGGTATGTGTTAAAGAGTGTCGGGCCCAGGATAGAACCTTGCGGTACACTACTTTTAATGAGCTTGGGTGTAGATAAGTTACCTCCTACTCTGACTTGAAAGTGTCTGTCATTTAAGTATGAGATTAAAAGTTTGACAAGTGCGTCAGGGACTTTTAAAGTGATCAATTTGTACGCTAATCCAGTGCCATACTTTATCAAAGGCTTTTTGTATGTCCAGAAAAATCGCAGCTGTGGGTGTCTTGTTATTGAGACCAGAAGATATGTACTCTACCACTCTCAGCAATTGATGAGTGGTGGAGTGCTTTGGCCGAAATCCAAACTGCTCCGGAATGATAATGTCATTCTCACTAAGGTGCGTGTTCAGTCTCTTAAGAATAATTTTCTCAGTAATTTTACTAAGTGTCGGTAGCAAGCTAATTGGTCTGTAGTTGGCTGGAATTGTGGCATCCTCACCAGGCTTATGGATTGTTATAATTATCGCTTCCTTCTATTCTTTGGGGAAATAGTTTAGTTTTAATATTTTATTTATTAAGATAGTCAAGTAACATATTACGTTTAAGGGTAGGTTTTTAACCGCAATATTTCTGATTTTGTCGTGAGTTGAATCATGAAATAGCACAAATCATAACATATAATATGGTTAAACTCTCAGGATTGAGGGAGAACCAATGAGAAAGCTCCTCCCCTCATCCAACCACAAACCTCATTTGACTTCTCTCCTCTGGCCCTCTGGCCCTGAAAAGGGACTTTATGTCAGCTCAGCCCTGCTGTCGCATTACATCCAGGATAACAACTTTCCTCAGGGAGCATGTAGTATTGTTTTATCATTTGTACAACCTTACAGGAGATACAGCCCAGTGGGCTGGGTGCTCCGGAAGAGTGTAAAAGAACACAACGATGACGACCAAGTGATCTAATGGTTCAGTTGATGTGACAGCTGTTAATGATATTATACTAGAGCCTTTTATCGTTTCGCCAGAAGTGATAATGGCGACTTTATGACTCGTGCTGTCTGTGATTATGGTATGATGATGTGCTCGCAAATAACTTCGTATTGGCAGCATCGAGTTGTGTTATTTACGGAAATGTGTAGAATCAGCTCCTAGAGAAGCGGCTTTAGCCAAGTACCGCATCAGTGTAAGGCACCTTATACTGCCTTACCAAGGCGCCCGAGGAACAATTCCGGATATGATTATCGAACCATTAATGTGCCGAATGTTCTATTGAAAGTGAAAGCTTTTCGTCGACATTGATGTCATCGTGAATTTACTTGCGCGTCTGAACTGTACTTGAGTCATCGTATCCCAAGGTATGGTCTCCATATTTCGTTCTACGTAGTTGAGGGACCGGGTAAGAGGAATGTAAAGAACTGTACGTGCTCTTGGATAAATTAATATATATTTATTGATTTGATTTAATGTTGAAATTGAATAAGTTAAACTGTTTTCATTCTATAAGTGAAAACCTAATTGCTTAAATTATTATGTGCGTGTGCTGAAACAAGTTTCTGACCATACATTACCCACTTATTTTACTGTTATGTTTAACATCTTGAAATGTGAGAAAGTGAAGTGTATAATAATTGACAAGATGAAATATATTTATCTGTATTCTGGTCCAGTGGGGTTTAAAGTTCTGTCTGAATATGATTTGATAAATTCGTATCTAAATAAAATTGCTTTGGTGCCAACCCCTGTCTAATTATTAAAATCTTTGAGTTGATTTAATTTACAGGCAGAGACTGCTAGAAGAAGGTAATGGTTTGAATTTCTTATTTATTTATTTATCGTTTCGGAGCAGGCCATTTTGGAGATTTACTCTCCGAACGGGAGGAGCGAATATGGAACCTCATCATCTCTACAAAATTTAAGTTATGCTTCAAAAGTCTGATTTGAGTTTTCGCCCCGTTTGTAATCTTTAACGATCACGACATAGCACTGACGATCACCAACCATCGGAGCATGGGGTTTTCAGCCCTGAAAAGAAGTTACTCAGATCTGTTGAATAGTTTAAAAAACTACTAGTGTTTATGAAACTGCCATAAGATGCAAATATATCTTTCTCATCCACACACCTCAGTGTCGGCCCATTTTATCTAAAAGGGAAATATCTGTATTTCCACAGCTGTGGGAATTGTAGTGCTTGAGCTTGTTGTATATGACACCGGGGAAAGAAATCTTTGACTACGTTTCGTTTTACATACTGATTTAGCCGCCTTCGAAGAGCCGTGAGCTCTGATCTGCCAACTGAGGGAGGAGAAAAACTCTTAAAAGAAAGGGAGTTCGATTTTTGAATATGGCCGACGCAGTTGTTAAGTGGTCAAGACGAGCGTTTCCACAGCAATCGCTCGACCGCTGCGTTCTGGGTTCGAGTTCCACGTAAGGCATGGATGTCTGTGTTGTGGGCGTAGTGTGTTCCGCCAACCCTCTGGTGCGCCTGGGGCAACGTCTTAGGACGGCTAAATGGTTCACGTTCTGACCGCTGACGAAAGGCGAATGGCGAAAGTTAAGTGCCTGGCCATTAAAAAAAAATTTTTTTTTTGAATACGAAGGCTCTAGTTGCACACCCTTCTGCAGCTTACGTACCAAATTTCGGCCAAGAGTCGACACATAATGTATATGCGTTTAAATTTTCAAATTTGTAAATATTTCTTTTATACATTAAAGTTTTGCTTTAACATTTTATCTGCTGTTTATGTGCTTCCTCGGCCCTACAACGTTACTAAGTTACAGTCGCATGTTTGCTACCGCTCACTTACCGCCAGAGTTCAGTTCGCTGTCGCTTTCGTCTTGCTATTATGGCTGTTGGAGTTTCGCTACTTGTGCGCTTACGCTAGTAGAAGAGAAATGACAGTTGAACCTCCGCAGGCGGTGCAGCGGTGCTACACCGCCTGCGGATGACTCATGGAGGAGGATTCCTCTTTTGGGAGGGAGTTTCCCTCTTTTGGGAGGAAGCTTCCTCTTTTTAGCAAGATCCTTCCCCAAACCCACCACTTTTCCGAAGGACTTTCGGATCTACAGCTTTAACATGCTCATACTCCACGGAAATGAGGAGGAGAAGAAAGTGACTCTCCAGAACTTGGGAACTCAAAAACCTTGAGATGCCACTGAGGGTGTACTGACTTTTCAAGTTTAATGATTATCGTTCTTTTATATCATATAAATATATAAATCTAGAAAATTCAGTTAGACATGGAAATTTATGTTTCCTACTTTCCTATCAATATAGAAATCTAATAATCTCCTTAAAAATTAGCAAATCGTTTCAAATAACTTGCAGTACCTGAGGATATTAATAAAATCGGATATATAATTAAATAGTCATAAATAGAAATACATTTCTTAACTTACCATTTCTATATCTGCCTCTTCAACCTTATACATTACTTTACAGGCTTATACCTCATACTTATATATTTTTATTTCTATTTCGTTTAAATTTTGAACTTCACCTCTTGTTAGCAACTTGAAAACGATATTAAATATAAGCATACATCTACCTAATTTTGATTTTATTCTGGTATAAGTTTTAGTTTGTATTATGCACTTGGCTTGGAGGATGCTTAGTTTGGCTGGCAGTAGCTGCAAGTAACATTGTTTAGATGTTCAGTCGGGAATGATTAGTTTCGCTTGTCAACTGATGCTTTACCACATGATTAACCTGTGCTTAAAAAAGATACTGGAGAACAAGAGAAAGAAATATTTTGTTTTTCATCTTAATCATCCTGATAGTTTCCCCAGGAAAAATATATGTGGCATCTCACTTTTTCTTAGCGCTTTTATTATTCTTCCTGTGGAGAGGAAATTATAAATTTTAGCAATATATATAACTCAACTCTTTTTACTTTCCTTATATACATAATGTATAAGGAAAGTATTGTGACGGGGTCGAAAATTCGAATTCGAGTTTTCGACGGGAGAGCACGTTTCAAGCATCCCTGATCACGAATCAAACATTTTTTAAGTGATGTCTGTGTGTGTGTATGTGTCAGTGAGTCTGTGGAAACGATAACTGACGAACGAATGGACCGATTCGAACCAAACTTGGTACAAAAATCACAATCCGTAAACACTGGAAGCCTATTGTTTTTATACGTAATCGAATGTTCAGAACTCCCCTTAATTTTCAAATGAAATTTTGAAAAAATCGTCAAAAAATCTAAACCACTAATAAAGTTACGCAAATAGACATTTCTTATGTAATTTTTCATTAGAAAACGATTGGCATAAATTTTAGAACGCTAACATGAACCGTTCTCGAGATATAGTACATTTTTAAAAAAAATTATGAAAAAATCACATAAAAAAATAAAATTCCTATTGAGAAACATGTTCACTTTTCATATGTAATACCATGCGATAAATTGAGAGACATCATTCTCGTGGATCCAGCTCGTTCCATTCATGAAAAAATATACTTTGAATAATACTTTTGTATTTGAACGCCAATAGTCATTTATCTGCTGTAAGAATAACTTTTTTCTTAGTGTATAACGCTTGGCGAGATTTTCACGACGAATTTGGCGGAATGTCGCCAACTTGGCGACTTTTTTGAAATGTTGCCAAATTAATGAAAATCTCGCCAAATGGATAAAAATGATGCTGAATCAATTAAAATGACGACTAATTGTCGAAAATTCAATATCTTGAAAAGAATATTAGTATCTACTATAAGAAAATCTATTTTTTTACTGTAAAAGTAGTAAATTCATTACATTATATAAGGAAAGTCATGTGTTGCCCACATCAGAGTTTTTTACACGGTAGACACGTCCCTCAGAAATTCGTGTAAAAAAGATAAGTTTCCTATAGTAAAATAGGGGATATGTTCCATGTTATCCGAAAACCATGTAAGGTGAAATAAAGAACTATATTTAGGTTAAAAACTGTGTAAAAAAATGCTGAAAACTGTAAAAGTTCTGATATGCATACGAATGATATATACATACATATGCAATTTTATATTGAGCAATAAAACTTAAAATACATAATTCATAGGTAAAAATAAGTGGAGCAAGCAAAAAAAACAGGAATCTGTTAATCCAAAATTAAGAATAGAAAACTCAAAATTAAAAATAGAAATAAGGAAATAATATTTAGTTACATAATTATTCGTCGCTACTTGATAATAAGCGCAATTGTTTGCGACTAACTGGACCAAAGTAGCTATCATCACTAGAAATATCAACATCCGTCAGGCTATTTAATGGAGACTTTCGTTTGGTAATATTGTTTTGAACTGCCGAACTACTTTCCAAAAGGTATTGAGCTGTCGACTTTTTTATTAAAAAATCTGTTATAGACAGTTGAACTTTGGGTTTTAAGTTCTTTATACAACTCTTGATGCCCAACCAAACAATTCTTCATATCTCGTTCGAATTTTAGGGCACATTCCATGTTTGGATCAATTTTTAAAAAATAATTTACCATACATTTCCCAAATGTTAGACCCTCGCCAATTAAGCTAGCAGTTAGTTGACATATTTCGGCCTCTTCCTTGTTATCGCTATTATGATCCTCAGTACTATTACCGTCATCTATTATTAAATCAATCAGATCATCCACATCTAGAGGTTTATCTATCATTAATCCGTCAATGTCTTCAATTTGTAGGTCCTCAAATCCTTCTCCTCCAATTTCATGTCCCAAGGCTATAATTTTAGAAGACTCCATCATTGTTTGGGGCACTGAGTTACCACTCTTGACGCATTCTGGCCAAAGTGCTTTCCAGCAAGTATTTAATGTTGATACCCTTTACTTCTCTTTAGCCAATGAAGCATATGTAATGCATTCCATAATCGAATATTTTTCCATGCATCAACGATTATGAGGTTGTCCTTCTCTACTGCATCTAAAATATTTTGGAATACTCGTTGTGTATAATACAGATTAAAGGTAGCGATTATACCCTGGTCTTATGGTTGAATAAAGGAAGTGGCATTAGGTGGCAAAAAGATTACATACTTAAACATTTGGATGCTCTAATACCGGATGACTGGGCGCATTACCTATGACCAAAAGTACTTTAAAATCAAGACATTATTGCTCCATATATCTTTTGATTTCTGGAACAAAGCATTCTTCAAACAATTCCGCAAATAGACCTGCTGTCATCCAGGCCTTTTTATTCGCCCTCCAATGAACAGGCATCTTTTGAATGTTTTTTCCTTTTAAAGCATATGGCCTTAATGATCGGTTGATTACAAGAGACCTTAAAATTTTGTCACCAGAAGCATTGCTACACAATAAAAAAGTCACCCGATCTTTAGCAACTTTAAACCCACCAGCAATTCTTTCAGATTTTGCTATAAAAGTTCTGGCAGGCATTTTTTTTCCAGAATAGACCTGTTTCATCAGCATTGAAAATTTGGTCGGGAACATAGCACCCATCTTCAATTATTTTGTCTAGTTTTGCTGGAAAGCTTTTGGCAGCCTCTTCATCTGCTGTTGCAATTTCTCCTTTAATTTTTAAATTATGAAATGCATTTCTTTTAAGAAATCCTGTTAGTCATCCATCACTAGCCGAAAATTCTTTTCTCTTATTTTGACGATTTATTGATGGCTCCAATATATGCACTTGCTTATAAATTCGTAGTGTCTTCTGCTTTATAATATTTCCATCTACAGGTGTTCTTTTCTGCAATAAATCCTCCATGCAAAGCACTATACATTTTTCCATTTTTACTAACACTTCACCTCTAATGTATTACGATGTTTTAGAACTAAGTTTTGATGTGCAGATGACAGATGTCTGTATGTAAATGTCATATGAAATGAGTAGGTAAGAGTTATCGAATAAGGGGATTCCCCGGTGTTACTGCGGGATCCCCTTATTCAATAACATTATAGCAGTGTGCAGTGCTACCTAATTTTTGAACTGTGATAAAAACGTGAATTTTTTTTAATCATTGGTACCAAAGACTGCAATTTATACTACACTGTTTATGGTCACGTACAGTATAAGACACTGACTTTGAAATCGTGTTAGATCAAATAATTTTTTCAAAAAAGGAAGACTTTTTTGAACCGTGTAACTTCAAATTCATGTAAATAAATCTTAGAGGGACATTGCTCCCAATTCAGAATCTTAGAGGGACAGCTCCCCTCCTGCCCTATGGCTATGCCGCCAGTGGTTGATCCCCCCCTCTCCAGAACTATGGCCAAAATGTTCCATAAAATTCCTATTGTTGCAAGTTACTTTAAAAAAATTTTTTTTGTATATTTCTTGTAATATATATAGAAGCCACATATTGGAGGATGTATTTTAATTATCTTACAGTAATACGATTATACAGATACATGTGTATATATAGAGAGAGAGATAGAGAAGAGAGACCGCATATTGAACTCCTTTCAATTGTCTTTTTATCTTATACTATTTTCATTTTAACTTTTTTATATAACTTCTTATAAGCTAAAATAATGTGTTCTTATCAAACGAATAAATATACAAAAATTAAAAACAAATTTTATTATCGTAAAAGTTAATTTGTTTACTAAAAATTTAAATTCATTGGAAACAATACATAAGGAAAATCGTAAAAGTTTAAAAATTTGTTTATTAAAAATTCAAATTCATTAGACACAATACACAAGGAAATATCAAACTATATTTTGGACAAATTAAAAGAGCCAACAAAAAAATCTTTAACACAACTGAAAAGTTTTATTAGGTCGCATATCAAAATAGAACAGTATCAAGCAATTTTAAAAATTAAACAATTGTCCTTTTTTTCAAGACAAAATAACAACTGCAAAAATGCAACTGCAACAAATATGCAGCCGCAGCAGTAGAGTTAAAGTACTTTAGCACTATAGTTAAGTAGAATTTAGCCAAATGAGTTCTTAATTAGAACTGTATGTTGTTTAGAAAGTACTGTACAACTTTAATAAACTCTAGAATTACTTGTTACTGCTATAATTAATGCTACCGAATAATAAAGGAAAGTCTTCACAAAAAAATATTCAATGAAATTTACAAAATATTTAATGAATATCATGCATAATTAAGTGAGAAATTTTTTATAAATATTTAATTTATCAGTTATTAATTGCATTTGGTGTTTAATACTTTGAAAACATTTTTTATAGCCCAATAATAGAGGATGATTCGAATGCTTATTTTCATTTTTTAACACATATGTATTAAGTTTATCACAATTATCATTTACAAATCTAATATTACAGTGGACTAATCCCATTACATTGCGTAATGTATTTCCATTAGCAGTTACCAAGACTATTTCATGATATTTTAAATTAGGCAATTCTCTAGGTTTAAAATCAGAGAGAAATTTTTCCCATTTCAAAACATGTTGTAATAAGGTATTTAAATTTTCATTATTTTCTTTAAATTTTGATGTTGCTTTTTTCGCAAATAAAGATCGTTTATTACTAATAACATTACAAACAGTTGTATTTAATAAATTAACATATGAATTTAATGTCTCTACTAATTGAATAATTCTCTGAATAACTTCTGTGTTTTCTTTAGTTAATTCCGTCACTCTTGTATTCTGTAAAAAGACAATTATTAGTCAAATGTATATAGTGAACTATTTACATTTTGTTTATTTAACAATGGGGAACAGATCAAAGATTCAAAATGTAGTCCCATACAGCAAAGGAATACTTAGCAGTCAGGTCAACTTAAAGAAATCAAATATCAAATTATTTAATATTTATTAACTTTTAATGAATAATAAAACTTTTTGTGAGTTTTCACGGGTACTCACAAATCTTGATATATTTCAAATTTTCAGGAAAAAACAACAGAGATTTTCTTATCTGTAAGCTTTAAAGAACCTTGTTGCCCTAGCGGGGAATTTAACCACAGGCCTTCGTATTGGTCAAAGGACGATTTACCATTGAAAACCTACTATTGATCTACCAGCAACATATTGCCAAGTTGGCTACTTGTCTTGGGTACAGATGGGTGTGCCAGCTGCTCCTTTGGGAGGAGGTAAGCCTCATATTATCACCTGGGAACGCCATTTTCATCTTTTGAGAGGTTGAGATGCTTCTCTGGCCCAGGCTATGAGTGCCGGCTGTGTGGGCATCTCTGGTGTACCACATTTTCTATTCTGGAAAAGTGATAATTTCACCAGGATCCCCACTGACAGAACCTTTTTCACTTCTTGGGGAGAATTTTGCCAATGCTCTTTTGCTCCCTTTTTGACAAAAACTTGACAAGGTAAGCTTTTGATTTTCTATTACTTTTGGAATCTTTGTGTTCCTCGGTGACTCAGACTGAATTAATGCCAGATTATGACTCCTAGAAATAACTTTGAGCCTGAACAGGATTTATTTGAAATGTCTCTTTGCTGGCTCCTAATGCAAGTTAACAAAATATAGAATTTCTGCATTAAAAGTATTTTCTAAAGATTTAATTACAAAATATGTATATTTACTACTGAAATTTATTTATATACTTTTTACAACACAGTTGAAAAGTGTTTATGACTTTGTTCATTCTGTCTATTTGTCTGTCCGTTAGCACAATAATTGCCATAAAAATGACTTCATCAAAATGAAATTTTAGTATGTTGTTCAGACTGTCTGTGGGACATTATCCCATAAAAATATGAAAACAATTTCAGCAAAATACATTCCGTAGTTTTTTAAATAAAAATTAAAATAATAATTACATCCATATTATATGAAGAGAAAACGTGCCCCACTTCAAAATAAAATATGGCATCCATCTTGTGTCAAAATCGTGATTTTTAAAGTTCTTGTTAATTTATATTTAGTGTTGTATGCATCCTGAAACCACTTAATTTTTGCTTAATTTCGGTGCATCTACATTCTGAAACAACACAATTACAATATATTTGAGTTTAAATGATCATCAAAGTTTGATTATTTCTACAACGAAGCCTAATTTTCATAACAGAAAAATATTATCAATATCACACAAAATATACGGTATGGGAAAAGAAATATGAAGAATAATTTTAGTGTAAATAAAAATGTATGATATTTGTTAGATCATGCAAGAGAAAATAAATTCTTGGGTTGAAAAAAAAAATTGAAAATATAATGTAATATCTCATTAAAAGTTACCCCAAAACTCACACTGAAAACATAATTAATTGCAACCTCAAATTAAATCATTAATTATCTTTAATCAATATCCTAGAGAATCAAATTAATAGGTACAAATTTTTCTTACAGAATTCCTTTCTGCATAAAAATATGAGCAATAATAAAATAAAAACAGCACAGAAAAGTAGGAATAAAATGTTATAATGCAAAATTGTCAACTCTTGAAAGAATAAAAAGCATGCCACAATCAGTTTGAGATATTTCAAAATTTAGCCGCAGTTAACATGGGGTTAGAAGAAGGGAAACTTAAAAACAATAAAACTGCAAAAGCAAATGAGTAAAATCAATAATAGCATGCCTTATAACATACTAAATGTAACAAGTAAACAATCATTGTAATAAATTGCTTAATGTCTTAATATTTTATGACATTTTATTAACTTTATAATTCATCTATAAAATTAAATTGTGAATTAAATGTACAATAAGCATTAATTAAACACATAAATATAAAAGAAAAGGTTATTTTAGAAAGAAGTTTGTGAAAGATTTTTTAAACACTTAGAGAGAGAAATCTACTGTTCAAAGGTAAGAAAGTGTATGTCCATCAGTAGGCTGTACCATTTTCTCTTAGAAAGAATCACATAGAAAAGAATATAAATTTGTTTGAAATGTCAAGAGTGTAAGAAACATCCTTATCTAATCAAAAATTTGCAAAAGTCCCAAAATTTCCAGGAATAAAAAAAAACTAAAGAAGGCCAAAAATATCTGAATTTATTGATTTTGTAGACTTAAAAATGCTACCAAATCAGCTGTTAATGAACGGCCATATTTGGCGAATCATTGCTAAAGCATTAATCTCCCCAATCTGGAAAGAAGATGCTATATAATTTTCGCATAACGATCACTCACGAGACTTTTTCTTAAAGTTTTAGTTCTGTTTTAATTTGGAGATGCTGGGTTTGCTCAAATCATAACTAAGACTCAAATTGAATGGGAAAGGAAAACAATTTCATTTAAAGAAGGATAGACCAAGGCTACAGATTGGCTTGGAATCTGGATATTTTTGATTCATGCATATCAGGAAATCTGGAGATTTTGAATTTTTCAGGCTTGAAATCTGGATATTTTTGACATTTTGATTCATTAATTTCATCTTTACTCAATATCCTAGAGAATCAAATTAATAGGTTCAAATTTTTCTCACAGAATTTTTTTTTATTCAAAATTTATCAAATATGTAATTCAGTAATCTTATTTATAAAACTTTTATATGATTTAATAAAGTTAATACTCCCATGAAAATGAAGTAATTGAAATTTGTTGAATCCATACCATTAAATCTTGTCTGTTGATATATGATGATGAGTCTTTGTGTTCTTTACTCTGTTATAGAAGAGACCATAATATGGATAAAGATTGCTAAATGGATGCTCTATATCTTTCTAGCACCTTCCATTGAAATCTGCATCCATGCTAAACACTTAGATTAATTATGTTTAAAATGTAGGAATCCTAAATTCTTTGAGCAAACTATGAATAACAGCTAATTTAGATATTACATATATTTGTACAAATAAATTTTTACAACTGATATTAACAATTGATTATATTTATTACCATATTGATCATATGGTTTCAACATGAAAGCAAAAATACCACAAATACTAGTTGTTAAAAGAAGACAAATATGATAAAGAAATTTCATAAAGAGCAATTGTGGGTCAATATTTTAGAAAGTGCCAATTTAGGTCATAGGATGTATAAATATTTACTTATATTACTTATATACTTTGTATAAATATTTACATTATTGTTTTACTTGTAGTATAGTAAATAAAATAAAAAAAATAATTCATTTTTCAATCCACCATAAACACTTAACAAATCAGATCGTTAACAAGGTATATCATGTGGTTGTTAATCTTGGTCTCATGAGCTAAGAAACTTCCCAACAAACATGACAAGCATTCTAATCTGTTTTATTTAGCTCATTTTATTGATATCAATCTCTGTTTTGTTTTTTTGGTAGTTATAACATATTTTGGGAAATTTCATCAAATATACAGCCATGTTCCATGTCTTAAATATCAGTTTGGTAATATGCACTTTTAAAAGGATTTTCGATCTTGCTTCGATTCTTTGATTAAAGTTATCGTTCGGTCATCATAAAGTCACCATTCGATTTTTTGGTTAAAATAATATAATCATTACAAAATTATTCAATGTATTTCTATGCAAAGTTTGATCAAAAGTTTTAAATCTAATTTTAGCATATTTCAGGTAAGATATTGTTTAATAGTTTTACTGCATATGTACTAAATATGCTTTTAAAATCGGTAACACAAGCTAATACATTAATATTTTAATGCACTTGTTTATTTTTTATGTGATTATAAAAAATCCAAAAAGAAGTGCACAATAGCAAAGTTTAGGTTTTTAAATCAAAATTGCAGCTATTTTACAAGAGCTTAAAAGAGATTTCAACAGTGCTGTAATACAAATATACAGAGTTGTTCAAATAAGGGGATAAAACCATTTCAGCACTCTTTACAAGTTAAAAAACAATGGACATTTATGAATCCAAAATGCAATTACACATGCATTTTAATACGGGGCGCGGTAGCCCATTGGTTAGCGCGCTGGAGTTGCACTCGGTAGGCCCGGGTTCGATTCCAGCCGCTGCCAAAACTGCCGCCGTGTTCACGCGGAGTACGATCACGTTAAACATGTCGGTCCGTAAGTCCTTCCGAGAGGTTGGTGGTAGGGGAAGGAGGGTACGGTCCCTGTGGATGCCTCCCCCACAGGGTTCCGGTCTAAATTGGGTGGCACTTCCCGGCCGTCCAAACAGTTACCTTACACCTTTCTGGTAGGTCGGACGGTCTGGGTCTCAACAACATGCATTTTAATACAGTTCAAACAAGGTTTTTATACAATAAAAATAATGAAAAAATAAGAAAAGGTTAGGTTACAATAATATACATAGTGCAAAACAGTAGTTGGCGATGATTAGCAGATTAGCTTTATTCGAAATATTTGCACTTGTTTTTAATTGCCAGTTTGACCTGAAATTATTATTTTTTCATGTGAAAAATCCCAGTTTCTGCTGAAATCATTATTTTCCTACAGAAAAATAACTTTTATGAGAAAAAAATAAAGAATTTTTAAGGATCGTTGAGAAAAATTGCATTTTTTAAAGACTTTTAATGAAAAAGTCCTTTTAAGGGCGCTAAAAAGGAAGAAAGAAAAATAAGGACTTTCTAAGGATGGAAAAAATCTTACCTTAATTTTTTCTAAAAACTTCTGGAAATTCTACTGGTACTTATTGAATATTGACCCATATATGTATTGTATAAGAGCATGTGTGTAGAGTAAGAATATAAAAAAAATCTGATGTGGGCAACACATAACTTTCCTTATATAATGAAATTAATTTACTACTTTTACAGTAAAAAAAACAAGTTTTTCTTATAGCAGATACTTATATTCTTTCCAAGATATTGAATTTTCGGCAATTAGTTGTAATTTCCATTGATTTAGTGTCATTTTTATCCATTTGGCGAGATTTTTGTTAATTTGGCAGCATTTCAAAAAGTTGCCAAGTTGGCGACATTCCGCCAAAATCTCGCCAAGCGTTATGGACGGAGAAATAAGTTATCCTTATAGCAGATAAATGACTATTGGCGTTCAAATATGAAAGTATTACTCAAAGTATCTTTTTTCATGAATGGAACGAGCTAGATCCACAAGAATAATGTCACCCAATTTATCGCATGATATTACATATGAAAAGTGAACATGTTTCTCAACACTTAATATTTTTTTTTAATTTATGGGATTTTTTGATAAATTTATTTGAAAAATGTGCAATATCTCGATAACGGTTCATGCTAGCGTTCTAATGTTTATGTCAATCGTTTTCTAAGGAAAAATTACATAAGAAATGTCTATTTGCGTAACTTTATTAAAGGTTTTGATTTTTTGATGATTTTTTCAAAATTTCACTCAAAAATTTAGGGGGGTTCTGAATATTCGATTACGTTTAAAAACAATAGGCTTCCAGTATTCACAGATTGTGATCTTTGTACCAAATTTCATTCGAATCGCTCCATTCGTTCGTGAGATATCGTCTCCACAGACTCACTGACACACACACACACAGACATCACTTCAAATGTTTGATTCATGATCAGGGATGCTTGAAACGTGCTCTCCCGTCGAAAACTCGAATTCGAATTTTCGACCCCATCACAATACTTTCCTTATACATTATGTATATAAGGAAAGTAATAAGCAAAACTTATAAGCAGGGTTGCAGATAGTGAATGGAAGGATATTGCTACTATTGCATTCAATATAAAGCAGTATTATTTTGGTTACTTTAAGAAGCAAACTATATGCAGGTTACAGGAAAAATGAGAAAACTATAAAGTATTTGGAAAGACTATAAAAGACTATAACTCTATAATAGCTTCATATTTTCACAATGAAATATGATTATTCATTTTATTATTTAGACTAACTGTCTTATGAGCTTTCCAAGAGCAACAGAAACTGAAAGATAATGTTAACATCTAGAAAGAATATCCAAAAATAAAAACCAGTTATCATGTATAAAAATATATAAAAGGGAATATGTTAAGAGGGATATTGCACTATTAGTAGCAAAATTTTAAAAGTAAAGCAACAAATTAAAATTCTGTAATTCTGAATGCTAATTTCAATGAAATTATGCTAGGATGTCAGTTGATGATTCTTCCAAGTTATACATGAGGTATTTTACACACAACTATTTATTTGTCAGATAGCACAAGAAATTTATGCAGGAGCCTTCATATGGTGGTAAATGGTGTGTACACTTCATTTTTAGTGGAACTATTATTAATCATTTATATTCTCTTTTGCATACCTATTTCATACAGTCTTAGGACTTTTGGAAAAACCAGAAGTGATAACTCCAGAATTGGAAATGGGCAGTTCAGTGCAGAATCCATATCAATCATTATGTATCTTCTTATCTATAGAAAATTCTGATAAATAGATGTTTGAAGGAAATATTATGTACTGAAAGGGAAAAAAACTGGAAGTGGCTATTCTTACTGACACTCCCCACCACCATTCTCATCCAGAATTTTATGCTGAAACCATATCAATCATCATTAAAGCTCTATCTCTATCTCTCTGTATATATATATATTTATATATATATATACATATATATATATATATATATATATATATAGTAGATCCTGACCCATAGATGTTTCAGGAAAAATGTTAATTTTTTAATTGGAAATCCTTCATGAGTCCCTCTACTCCCTGTAGAATTTGATGCTGAATCCATATCAGAAATTATCTATGCCCTATCTATAGTCAATCCTGAGAAATAGATGTTTTAAGGAAATTTTTTAAACTGCAAGTGGAAATGCAACTGGAAATTTTTAGTGAACTACCCTATCTCTTGCAGAATTTTATTGTGAATCCATATCAGTTATCATCTAAAAAACTGGATCGGTAGCCAATCTTAAAAGATAGATGTATCGAGTGAAATGAAAATTTTTGAACCGCAAATGGAAAAAGAACCGGAAGTGAAAATCCTTAGTGAACCTCCCTTCCCATTATTCTTTGGAATTTGCTGTTGAATCTAAATCAGTCATCATGAGTTCTATTTATAGCAAATTATGAGAAATAGATTTTTCGCAAAACCAAAACTATGGCAAAATTTTTACCACCAATGTTTGTTTTAAAAAATCCATTATTTATAGTAGTACACCTAACAAAGCAAAACTGAAATGTAAATTTTTAATATGGTAAAATAATAATTATAGCACAGCTGTGCATGGAGCTTGCACATCCTTGTTAGCATATAGAATGTATTTTCCTTCTGGGTTTATCTATACTATTGGGCTTTAAGTGAATAAAACAATACAAATAAATATACTAAAATTAGAAAAAAAGAAATACCTATTTTAAATACAACATGCCTCAAAATGTTAGTTCTAAAACAAAAGATCATCAATGTACATGTATTTCTACAACTCGGACCACAGACATAGCATGGTATTTATGAATAAAAATTTTAATTCTGATTGTGACATGTTTTAATTTTTCAAGATAAAACTTAATCATTAAATAAAACGAAACTTATAGTTACAGGTACCTGCTGTAATTGAGGATCAACAGGCTGACGAAAAGGAAGAGATTTAGGATCTTGAAACTTCACAAGAGTATCTAACTCCTCTCTCTTCTTCATCAATGCCTGTCGTAATTCATCTGGATTATAAGCTAAGGGCAAAAGAACATTTATTTAAAAAAATGAAAAATGACAAAATTTAAATTTTAATACAAGTTATATAGTCGATATGCAGAAATTAAAAGATGTCATGTAATTATATACACTTAAACGTTCAAAAAATAAGGTAGTTTTTTAAAGTACATCTTTTATTATTTGTATATAAAAATATTATATGTATTATTTATATGTACAATGTAGTTTTTTAAAATACCCCTTTTATTATTTGTATGTAACTTAAATGTTTGAAAAGTGCATGTATTAAAATGCACATAACCTAAATGTATGAAAAACAATGACATGCCAAATTTGGACTTCCTAGAGCTGCTCTGGTTCTTGATTTACCCCCCAAAAATCAGTACATTTCTGTGACAAGCTCAGGACGAGCTAAACTAGTAAAGTTCAAAATCCAAAAAATTAAAATGCACTATGATAGACAGTGCACTAAATGAAAGATTTCTAACTACTCCAGATCTCAAGTTATTCTCAAAACACATGTACATTCCTATGGTAGGCCCAGGACGGGCTATCTCAATGAGATTCAAAATCCAAATAATTAAAATATATCACAAAAGACAATGACATATCAAATTTTAGAGCTGCTGTGGTTTATCTTCAAAAATGCATACATTACTATGGCACACCCAGGATGACCTAGTTAAGGGGGGGGGGGGACAACCTTTCATGTTCAAAGGCCACATTAAATAAAATTGCCTTCTAATAAGGCCAAATAGAAGAATTTTTATTATATATGTAAGATACTTCAAAATGAAAATCTTTAATGGAAAATATAATTAAAGTATACAACTTAAAAAGAAGGAAGATTCTTTGAGAAGGCCATGCTTAATACCCAGAAAAAAATTTGTTTCATGCCATTTTGCATTCCATTCTCATATAATTATCTTGCATAATAAAATATGCCTGTCTGTGTGTTCTATGGAGAAAAGCCTAAGCTTCAGCCATGAAAATCCGTAAAGAGTTAGCTGAACTCTCAATATGACAGACCTCATTGAGACTTATAAACTTTTCTTTCTTTTGCGATTTCAAGTATTTTCATTTATTAGTGTTTATATTGAGCTATGCAAAACTCCAACTTCTTGAATATCGGTTTTTTAACTTCATGAATTTAAAAGATATAGATTTAGGGTATATCAAAAGAGCTTATTTAAGACGTTGCAAAGGCACATATGTATTATTTAAGTAACAGACACTTCCTGGACATTCATTCTAGTTGATCATAAAGATGATATAAGAATTCCTAAGGACACAAGGCAAAAATTAAGTACCTAGGCCTTAAAATCTATTTATAAAATTGAGAAGTTTTAAGAACAGTGGAATACTGAAATATTTTTATTTATCAATATAAGCAGAAGTCAACCTATGGATGAATATATAGACATATATGGAATGACAGCCAAATATACTAAAATTTCAAATAAATGCATCAAAATAAAATTAAATAACAACAAATATTTTACTTTCCCTTCAATACACAGTAATGGAACGTATTGGAATGGGGCTGAAAATTAGAATCCACGGATTTGACGTATTTACACATTTTGTGCACTCAAGAACATAAATCAACTATTTTAAGTTTGATGTCTGTGTATTCACTGTTGCTGACAACTATCTAATCAAATTTCATGAAATTCAGTAGTAAGTTATCTCGGTGCTGATTTGATTTTGGTACAATTGAGAAAATAAAGCTGGCTTTTTCTCCTTTTTATTTTTCCAAAATGGCTTACAAAATGAATCACTCCTATTATACTAAAATGAATTATGTTTGAAATATTTCTGGTTGTTGGCACCTTGGCATGTTAGTGCCTTTGCCACAATGCTCCTTCTCGTCAAGAGCAGCAAAGCCAGATGCAAGGATATACACAGAGGATCACCACAAAGCACAAAACCTGAATGTTTGAAATTTCGATGCTGTTTCAAAATGTGCTCAAGTTATTAAATGGAAGGGAATTAAAAACTAAAAATATGATGTTAATTTTAATTATGTATCCATATTATGTGTTATTCTGTGTGATAAAATTCAAATTAATACATTATAAAGAGAAAATGAATTTGAATCTGTATGGAAAGTCATAAGCTGTTCACTTTAAGACATTTTACAGTCTATTTCAAGAACAAAAAATCCAATGTGCGCAGCACATGACTATCCTACATACTGAAATTCATTTTCCCTTTCTTTATTTCATAATTTATTAAATTAAGTTTAATTGCACAAAATCACACAGGTAATTATTTAAAATTGCACTGAATTTAGTTTTAATACAATTTTTATTTCACGGTTGGACATATTTTTAAAGGCAGCACTGAAAAAAAAAAAAATAAATAAATAAAATAATACTGAAATGTTTCAAAAGTTCTAATTCTAGCCCTAAAATTATGGGTTTTGTTTCATTATTTTTGTCATCAAAAATTACATATAAAACAAAAATTTAATTAATACATTTGAACATATGTAGTCTTTTATTTTAGTTTTCATGACTTTTGTGCATCATTTCAGGAAAGAAAAGATATGCTCTGTTTTCAGAATTGTACCATAATCTAATCAGCATCAGGGTAACCAAGGAGTGACTTACCTACCAATTTTGTTAAATTTGGTCCATTAGTTTTTCAGTCAGAGTGGATATATATATTTAATAGATTGACACACACACAGACATGATGCTAAAACTAATTTTTTTGTGTGTGGTCTAGAGTGAGTAAAATGTATAGAACTGTCGAAAAGTCGAGTTCCAAATTTTGAAACAATTCAAATACTTTCCCAATACGTTACCATGTATTATAGGGAAAGTAAAAAGATGTAGAAAATGTTAACAGTGCCAATAATTGAGTTAAAATATAGAAATACATTACTTTTTGTATTTGGCCCAAGTTTTGGAGGAGGTTGAGATGTTTCTCTGCAAGAATCTGGTTTAATTTCGGAACTAGAATCTGCAGCACTAGTAGCAGGCTGTGGAGTAGATGGAGTAGATGGCTTTACTGCAACAGGCTCGTCTTTTATAGATGAACCAGTAGCATACCTCTTATCTTCTGTTGGTTCTTGATCCATTTCCATCTTCATTTGAAGTTTCATATTAGACTTAGCATCTAATATAATTTCAGATTTTCCCATTTCACTTTTAACATCTGAACCAACTTCCATTTTTGCAACTTCCATTTTTACACTGCAATTGCTTTCACCAACAGATTTTTGAGAGGAAAATGCAAAAACTTTACCACCTGTCTGAATAGATCCCTGGTCAGATGTTGATGATACCGGAGTGCTGGATTGGTTGGTGTCAGTTTGATTAACAGACTTTATTCCACCTTCATGAGATAAGGTCATAAGAGGTTTACATTGTTCATTGCTATCCTCAACATTAAGCACTGAAGGTTGAGCCTGCTTTACATTAGTGCGGGCCTGGATAGGCTGCTGTTGAACTTGAGGTGAATGAGCTTGAATTTGGTTTTGTTGAGGTTGTTGAACAGGTGCCTGCTGGGATTGTGTCTGTGGTGTCGATGGTTGAGGAGTCTGAAGTCCAGATGAATGTGGTTGCATTTGGGGTGACAGTCCAGACTGTGACATAATCTGATTCAAATGTTGTTGGGATGCCTGCTGCGGAGGTTGCATATGTTGTAATTGATTTTGTTGTTGCTGGTTGATTATCTGCATCTGAATTATTAATAAAAAATTACAGAAATGTAAGCAAAGTTATGACTACAAAATTAAGTATTAACACTATATTTGACTTACAAAAATCTGATTGATTTCAACACATCAATAAGTAAAATATGGAAGGGCGGTAGAAACAATGTAATTTATTTATTTACATCTCAACAGGCACAACAAATCCAATTACAGAGAAGAGTAAAAATCAACACATATACCTACTAACACACAAAAAAAATACACAAATAAAAAAACTTATACAATAAAACACAATTAAAATATACAAATTAAATCTTTGGTGGATCATTAAAAATGTCAAGACTAAAAGATAACCCATTGTTCACTCTGACAAATGCACTATAGGTTGATTTTTCAAAAAATTTCTACCCTGAAACCCCACAAAGAGTACACACCTATTTCTTGTTCTATAAGTATGTATATTAATATTAAGATATTAATTTCACTTTGTAAGTCCGTACAGTCAATATTATAATGTATTAACTTATAAAAAAACAAGAAGAGAAGCTACAACCGTTTACATTCCAGAGATCTAATACCATTGTTGGCGTAGAGAAAAGTATTAGACATATCACTGTTATAAATACCATTACACTTATAACAAATGTATCTTAAAACTTTATTTTGAGTCTTCTCAATTTTACTATTAGTACAATCATAATATGGATTCCAAACCACACACCTATACTCCAAAATAGGCCTTACAAAATAATTAAGACAAATAAGCACAGAAGTATCCCTAAAATCATTTCACTTTCTCCTCAAGAAACCCAAATTCCTACAAACCCTTTTGACAATATTCTGTATATGCATATTAAAAGTAAATTCAAACATAATTCCAAGATCAGAAATATTCTTTTTTCTATTGAGAAATCTATCATTAATTTCATAATCACACACAACAGGATTACATCTATGAGTAAAGTTACGATAAAGCACTTATCAGTGTTTAAGGACAATCGATTACTGGTACACCAATTACATAATTTACAAAGTTCAGATTGCAATACAACAGTATCATGATATGTTGAGATACATTTATAAATCTTGAGGTCATAAGCAAAAAAAAAAGAAGAAGAATCAAAGATATCAGTCAGATCATTAATAAACAAAATGAAAAACAAGGGCCCCAGCACAGATCCCTGTGGAACACCAGAAATATTATAGTACCATCTTGAATAAACAGAGTTTTATTCACATTTAATAGCCTTCCAACAAAATACATGTGCAACCACCTAATTAATTCCTGACTAAAGCCATTATCCAGTAGTTTACAGATTAACAGATCAATATTTACTCTAATGAAAGCCTTTGCAAAGTCTAAAAATAACATCCAATTGTTTACTCTCAAGAACTTTAACAATATTAAAATGTAAACACACAAAATTACTAGAAGTAGAATGCTTCTTAAAAATATAATTTATAGTTTTATGAGTAATCTTCTGACACATTATGGATTCAAAAATTTTTGCAAAGACTGACAAGATAGCAATTGGCCTATAACTTTTTACACAAGATTTATCACCCTTTTTGAGCACTGGAATTATTTTTTACCTCACCTCTTCCATTAAAAGAAAGTAGAGCTACAAAGAAAAAATTGTTCAACAATTACATACAGCTCAAACTGCTGCTAATAGTAATGTAATACAACTAGAATAACTTCATTAAAAGCAACAAGCACAAAATTAATAGCATTGACCAGTTTCAAAGACAAAAAACAGCCTTCTTCATCAGGACACAAAAAGCATAACATGCACTCCAGAGAAAAAGATTGGCAACTGATGAACAAACAATTGTGACTGAAGCACCCTTCCCTATTTCAGTCATGTTTGTTATTCTTCACTGATCTTTCTCTCATGAGTGAAGGCTGGGATGTCTTATGTGTCCCAACAGAAAAGGCTGTTCTTGCCTTTGAAACTAGTTGATACTATTAATATTGCATTGCATGCTACTTTTAAGAAAATTATTTAAGTATAATTATATTCTTCCTTCTATGAAATAAATACTTTCAAATCTATTTTTGTTTTCAACTTTAATTTTTCAATATTTAGTGTAAATTTAGGTCAAAAATTTCTAAAAATTTGAACTCAACATTTTTGCTCTAAAAAATATTTATAGTTCGTTCGCATCATTTACAGGGACAGGCGTTTATGTTGAGTCAGTCAAAACACAGGTTGAGAATGAGAAAAACTGTCCAGGTTGAGGATTTGATAAGATATGGGATGCTTATTTCCCTTATATTATTTAAAAAAAAATTCTTTTCCCCACTTATCATATAAACTTGTTCAAAGTTCAATCTTATTTTAATTCACAGTTATGATGATTTACTTTTAATATTTTGAGATTTTTAGAATGCTTGAAATTTCAAGAGGTACCAAACATGTTTTTTTGCCAGTTTATTTAAATACTGTAGACTATCCATAAAAAAAGTTTAATTTATTTTCAGAATTTAGGCTGCAAGAATCTTATAATTATGCTTCACTATGTTTAATAGACTTTGAAAAATGTACATTCTTAAATCAGGGTATTTTGCAATAATATGATATAGTATTATTGATCTGAAAAAAATCAAAACATTAAAAAGTTCAGAAACTTCTAAAAATGTGAATATATAGTGATGTACTAGATATACAATCTAATTCTTGATGGACTATATTGCAATTAAAGGTGAATATCAATTTGGCCTTTTCATTCCTATGCATATGCAATTATAAAATTCTTTATAATTTACTAGAACAAATTACCTGGCCTTCCTTTCCCAGGTCCTAAACCTGCTACCTAAATAATAGATAAAACCACTTAATTTCCAAATCGCCTGTTTTGAAATAACATTTTTCTTTCGTTTCAATCCAACTCCTTTAGATTCAATGCATGTATAATCGCATACATCTGTCATGCTTGTGCACAGACATCCACTTCTCCCCATAGCAACGCCTAGCCAACTGGAAAAAGAACAATATCCATTCTTTTTATTTTTATGTTCTTGGTTGATAATTAATAGAAAATCAGAGAGTAGACTAATTCAAAATAAATTAATCTGAGTGTGCCTCAACTGTACTTTCTCATACCAGAATCCATTTTTAGAATCTTTATATTTTTCAAATTTTAAAAATCAGTATCACGGATTCAAATGATCACAACTATAGAGTGTTACCCTCAACTTTAAAGGCTTTGAAAAAAATCTTCTGATTCATACTCTACTTGAAAATATACTATATAATTCAACTATGCCCAGGTAATATCTAATCACCTGTTAAACATTGATATACTTACCTCTTCTAATTGACCGATTTGTTGGATTGTAGACTGCATAGCCTCCTTTTCAGCATGCAAGGCATCTCGTTCTGACCGAATCTACCAGAATAACAGAACACATTATAAACTAATACATTAGATAAACTAGAAGCATAGTATAGATGTTAGAAGTACACATATATAGAGGCGGTGTTCCAAACAGGAGTAGATTCCAGGGAAGGTCTAAGGGTCAGCTAACCTCTTGTTTGTAACAGTGTCGGCTGGGCCTGTTAGTATAAATATGTCATTTTGAAAATATAGATATAACATTTCATTCACTTGATATTGACCTCCTCTAGTGAAGGTAATGGCATTTTAAGGTCATTATCTGCATTGTCTATGTCTAAGAACAAATTATGAAAGTAATGAATATTCTTTAGAGAACAAAAACCTTACTCGCAGCATTTCTTAAATAGAAACCATGGGGCTGTGGCCAATCATTCAAAAGATATTTAGTGGTTCAATATATTTGAAACATGTACAAGTAATGCTGTAAAACTTAGTATTGATTAAAATATAAGTTTTAAAGTAAGAACTCGTATAAATGAGCCAAACATTTTTGCTGAATAGACATACTCGCAAAATACACAAAACAAAATGGTCTTCTATGTTAAATTAGAAGCTTAAATATAACAAGACATCAGAACTTTTAGCTCAAGATGAATAATAAATGTATTTATAGATGTACCTGCTTTAATTCTAGCTCTTTAACTCTTAACTTTTCTGTCCATAAAACTTCTTGTAACTTGGCACTTTCTTCCAGTTTTAATAATGTGGACTCCTGAAAGTTAAATAACTGTTCATAAGATAACATTTCATAACCACATACTAAATTTTATAACTATATACTAATAAATAATAACTACATATTTTATAAATACATACTAAAATTAACCAGAATGGAATTTTCAGTTTTTGTGTACTTGTTATTAAAATAAATGCTGTCACACCTACAGATTTAATGGAATATCTGAATATGAAAAACCATTTCAAATTTAAACACATAAAAATAACTCATAATTCTGTTAATATTTTCCCCCAATCACTGTATGTTGTCTTATTTTCAACATTTACAGGCATTTTAAGCTAAAAATCAATTATATCAATACTTTGAATTGAAGTTTGATTGTCAACAAATGATTTTGGTGTTTCAAATGCAACTCGGTTACTATAGTTATCACAATGGAATCAAAAACTATAAATTCATTAATAAAATATTATAAAAATAAAATAGTTTGCTGTAACTATGAATTAAAATATCTCAAAAATGATTGATTGTACATTAATAGAGACAATCAAGAAAATTTAGAACTCTTTTATGCATAATGGTATAAAACTGAATTTTATGTGCTTAGCCATTCTCGTGTTTTTGCTGAAAAAATGTTAGAACAAAAATTCTGAAATTTATAAATTACTTATCAGTCAAATCCCATGTGTATGCAAAGTACAAAATTAAGTTTCTACCTTTACCAGTTTGGACTGTAATTCAAACCTTTGTCAGTCATGGATATTGAGGGATTACAGCACATAAATTTTCCACTGTTTAATTTTTATTCTATAAAAAACTTTGAGATGAAATTCCTAAATATTTAAAAAATTAAAAACATTTTACACATTTAAACTCTTTGAAGTTAATGTGGAAACATTTAAATTATCAATCCTACATTTATCAATATGCAATGAATATAGAAACTATTTATAATTATATTGAATGCTTTCAAGAGACAAAACCTTTAACATCGAATTCCAGTTACTCAATTGAATCAAAACCCTGAATAAGAACAAATAGTACAAAAAGCAAATTTGGAGGAAATTGATATCAAAAGAACATTGCATGTTCTAGGTGAGGAATCTGTCTGACCTGCACCTTCTTCCAAACACAGAAATCCATAGAGAATGTGCTTTAGACCAGTGGTTTGTCAGTGTCTGCAAGCCTTCCATTAACAGTCTATAGAGTGCTCATTTTACAAATAGAAAACTCACGATTTTAGCTAACAACCAAAAAAATTCTAATTGAAAGCTGATTCAAAAAGTTTCAATCACAGATAGTTACAATAAATGTACATATACCAGATTATTATGTCCAAACATTCATATCTGTTTATTGTATTGAAGGATAATTTGACTGTAATTGCATTGGAGCTAGATGCTGATGACTTGGAAGATGATTTTTCAAACTTCAAAATCTCTTGCTTCCTTTTGGATTAAAGGCTTCTACAGACCAGCATAAAATACTATCAGAAGCAGCAGCAATGAAAATTTCATGCTTGTTGAGACAAAATTAGTGTATGTTCACACTGGAGCAGGGCTGTAGTGGAGGGTATACGCTGTATACCCTCTGGTTTTTCCAGCAAATTCTGTATAACATCTGCTTTTTCTTAAAAGCTACGTACACGCTTTGCTTTTCCTAGAAAAGTCGCCACCCCCCTGGTTTATGGATTTCCTATATATGTACATGTATATGCGCGTGTGTATGTGCATGTTCCCCCCCCCCCTATGGAAAGTGTAAGTAGTAAGTACATGTTTCGCCTCCCCCTGGAAAAAATTCGGCAGGCACCCATGGTATACCCTCTGTTTTTTTTACGACTACAGCACTGCGCTGGAGTATCACTTTTTTCACAGTGTCACAATGTACTTATCATCGAATGAAGAAAAGGCCCATTTCTTACTTGCCTTATACGAAATGCCATATAAATAATTTATGGTTCCATAAAAAAATAACCCTATTAACGAAAGATATGCCTATCCATCCCTCCTTGTAATATCTATTCTATTAGTCCTAAAAAAAGTCAAACTCTTTGTTCTCTTACCTTACTTCTGTTTACTAATATTTACTAAATTTGCATTTATAATTAGTATTGTATGTAATTATGTATAATTAGTTACTTATAACTAATTAAGTAACTATATAATTAAAGTGAAGCAGGTTCCAAATGTAGTTTCCTCAAATCTGTTTGTGTGCAAGTTTCAATGTCTCATTGACATAGTAAAACTCAACAGATTTGAAAAAAGTTTTGTAAATAACTTGAACTAATCATGTTTTAGATCATGATGAAGCTTGAATTTTGATCTGTGTACTGATATATCTAAGGCCACATTTCAGATAATGCTCGGTCACCATTAATATTGGTTGTAAGGGTGAAGTGACTAAAGCTTAATGAATACAAATACAATACATAAATGACAATTTTTGTATCATTGATTTTATTAAATATATTTTTTTTATAATATATATATTTTAAATATTTCATTTTACCCTATATTTCCCATGTTAAAAATTTTAGAAAATTCATCAGTCCACAATAAAACAATACAGAAATTAAACCCTTATCGCAGGTCATGCTTACTCCATAAGACATTCTAGTAACATCTACATACAGTATTCAGATGATTTATACAAAACTAAGTTTAAAATTAAAAAAAAAAAAAAAAGACCCATAATCTGCAGAAAACTCAAATTTAAAGACAATGTACTTTAGATCTTTACTTATGGTGTTGATTTAACCCTTTCGGGACGGCGGCATTCTGAAACTACCGTGGTCCAAAGGACGGAGCTCTTCGCTTCCGAACTTTTCCTAAAGGACGGCTAATTTGTTGCGCTAAGCCTAACTCTCGAAATAAATTCACTAAAAATCACCTCTTCAACACAGAAATCTACTTCTTTCAGAAATAATAGAAATACTTATTTTCTATTTGATATATATTTTTCATACGAATCGCAATGCAAGATACTCGTTAATTGCATTTACTATGAATTCTACTATTCACATCATCAAAAAATCTGCTAAAAAAATTAATTTCCTTATCTAAATTAGGCGGCATAATATTGTGATTGATTCCAAGTATGCTAAAAAACTCATGAGAATTAAAATCTTTCAAATCTCCTGTTCAAAAACATAATTTGCAGAAACAGCTACTGAAGCTGCTGACGTTGTAATAATAGTACACTCAGAATGTGAAGAATCATTTGCATTTTCATATTAATCTTCAGAAATACCACAGTTCCACGAATCTTTACTATGTGCATCACTTTTATTACTGCCCGGTTTGTTTATCATACGAGTATATTTTTCCACAGAAAAAAAACATCCTGGCCCAGCCATTCTCTGATCCGAAATAATCTAATTACAATTAAAATCTTATAAATCTCCTGTCCAAAAACATAATTCGCAGAAACAGCTACTGAAGCTGGCGACGTTGCAATAATAGTACGCTCAGAATCTGACGAATCATTTGCATTTTCATATTAATCTTCAGAAATATCACAGTTTCTTGAATCTTTACTGTGTGCATCACTTTCATTACTGCCCAGTTCGTTTATCATACGAGTATATTTTTCCACAGAAAAAAAACATCCTGGCCCAGCCATTCTCTGATCCAAAATAATCTAATAATTTCACTGCCGCACATTCCTTTAAAACCCAAACTAAAAAAAAAATACTCTCTTACATTCCTATAATTCACCAAAGAAATCATTAAGCTAAAATCAAAACGAGACCCGAAACTCAATTATAAAACTGTAGATGCTGTAAGAAGTGCTCTGTTTGTTTATATTACAAAACCATGTTTCACTGCTCCAAATAGAGAAATAATTTATTGGATCCACCCCTAACCAAGGTCAAGTATCTGCAAAATACATTGGAGTTGTTCGCATGGACATTTAACGCCATCTAGTAGACAAATAAATTCACATGAAATGTTCCATATGAAAACGCACTCACATGGCCGTCGTTTGTTAGGGTAAATTTTTCCGAATGCGAATATGTGACTATCATCCTTGAATGCAAGTTCGTAGCCGAAGCGCGGGTGTACCAACCATTGCGAAAGGGTTAGTTTAACACCTTAGAATAGCAAATTTAAATAGAATATTTCAAATTCTGTAAGTTTTTTCTTTGTATAGAGAAATAAGTCTTAGCGAGGAGTGGTTGCCTTTACACTAACATACAAGCTTTTAATCTGATAAAAGTCAATAAATTTAATTACAGTTTATTTTCCCTTATTGTGTCAGAATCATAAATGTATGTACAGCTCAAACTGCTGCTAAAGTAAGAGAACTAAAATAACTTTGTTAAAAGCAACATACAACACAAAAATAATAGTGTCAATCAGTTTTAAAAGCAAAAAACAGCCTTCATCATTAGGAAACAAGCTGAGCAATCAATACTTGTGAGAGCTAGATCAGTAGGCAACTAATGTTGGAACAATAAATGCAACTGAAGCAGTGAAAGAAGTGGAGAAAAAGAGGCAAAAACTAAGGAGGAAAAAACAAAAGGTGGGACACAATGAATTAATGAATGAATGATAAAATATCAAACAAGAAAGCAAACATCATCTGATTTGGACAACTTATGTAGCTTCTGAAACCAGTTAGGGGTTTTTTTTAATTCACACACACATTTATGTTCATAGTTTTACTCACAGAACAAGTGCTTTTAATCCTTTGTTGGATGTTCATTTTTTTTCTTTGGCATTTTACCATTCATTCATTGTATCCTACCACTTGTTCCTTCCATCTTGGTTTTTACCTTTTTTTCTCCTCTCACCATTGGCAACTTCCTTTCACTACTTCAGTCACATTTGCTATTTATCAGCGGCCGATCTAGCTCTCACAAGCAAAGTTATGCGATTTGTGTGTCCTTGCAAAGAATGCTGTCTTTTGTCTTCAAAACCAGTTGGCACTACTAATTTTGTGCTGTATGTTGCTTTTAATGAAGTTATTTTAGTTTTATTGCAAAATAAATTTAAATCTAATTTAATTGTTCTGGATTAACAATGAAATTCAAAAATGAATAAACTGAATGAAGAAATAAATTACCGTTTCTGCAAGCACTTGCTTATAGTGTTTATGTTTCAAATATTCATTTCCTTTTTCTTCAAGAAGTTTTTCTATACTTACCCGAGAATCACTATTTTCAATAACTGCTAGTTGCTCAAATTCTAACAACCACTTTTCAAAAGGCTGCAAAAATATAAAACAAAATTATAAAATATATTAGAAAATTCTGAAGATGGAATTAAATTATAAAAAATGGTCTTTTATAGTTTCCTAACAATATCAAAATTACATTTGCTTAAATCAATGCTTCCATCCAGGCTTCATGAGCCAATTTAGTTCCATCATGCAGGCTGGGTCAGATCACTTTAATAAGATTTTAGATCAGGCTAAAATTGAACCCATTTTTGAAAAGGTCTTAAGGGGGGAAAAAATTAATTTCATAATTTTTATTTTTTTTATGATACATTTCAGCTA
This sequence comes from Amaurobius ferox, assembly GCA_951213105.1. Taxonomy (NCBI): domain Eukaryota; kingdom Metazoa; phylum Arthropoda; class Arachnida; order Araneae; family Amaurobiidae; genus Amaurobius; species Amaurobius ferox. Next base: position 14,275,908 of record OX578152.1, on the reverse strand, counting down.
GCGAAATGTAAAAAAGCATTTTTTAATAGAGAAAAATGTATAGCACCTACCAATCACAGGGCTACTACAATGAAGAAGAAAGTGGATATTAATAAATGTATCATATTATGCAAATGGTAGTTTTACATTTCCCAAGTAAAAAGTTTCCATAACATAGGACTGAATTTGGACACAACCTTTTTATTAAAAAGGAATATTGAAATGTTTGACACCTAAAAATTAAAAAGCAAATTATATTTTTAATATTTAAAAATGTAGTTTTTTATTTAATATAATCCCCATGTGTCCCTCCCCCCCAACTGCCAAATAAAAAATCACAACTTAATAAGCTTTAATTTTGTCATTTTCTTTTAATTTAATGTTTTATATTTAATTAGATCAGTGATGGCCAAACTTTTTATGGCATGTGCCAGGGTGAGGCTATTGTACCTTGAGTGTGCCATTCAAATCATCCTTTCTACCTAATCGGGTTTCTATTAGATTTAAATAACAATACAATTGTTTAATTGCATGAAGTTTATTATGATTATATCATTCTTAGAGAACAAAACAATGAACAACACTTATTTGTAACACACAATGAAACTGCAATTTATAAAATTTTAATGTGACTTTTGAATTTGCCAATTTTTTACAATTTTCTATTATGTATGGGTTTACTTTTGAAGCAAGCAAGAGTTTTACAGAAAATGATTGTTCACAAACATAGGTTGAGAGAAACCTATTAAAGTACCTCGTTGCTAAGTCACAAAATCAGGAACTGAAGAAATAAAAATAATTTTTTTATAATTGTATTTAAGTGCAATATTACGCTGACGGTCAATCATTTCTATCTGCATGTCTGGAGAATAGTAAGAGGACCCAACATCAATCGAAAAGGGATTTGTAAAAAGTTTAACATTTTTCTTATCCCTCTCGAAATTACAAAAGCTTACTGTAAAGGAATCATGTAAAACATATATTAAGCTTTTGTACCTCTCATAATTTAGGGCATTTTTAGATATTTTTGCTTGTTCTTACATTCAAATGAAATAAAATACCTTCTTTTGAAAAAAATCATTAGAAAAAAGCAAAACTTTAGTCAAAAATGATATAAAAGACACCAATATTGGACACCAATATTAAAATTTAAATTAGTATGATGTCTAAATTTCTTATCTCATCCCATAATAAATGCATTTTCTGAAAACATTAGGTTTCTACATGCCACACAATACAATTCTGTATGCCACTTAGCACGAGTTGGCTGCCACTGAATTAAATAATTTAAAACAAGAAAGATCAATCATGCATAAAGCATTGATTATGCACTTTCCAACTTCAATGCAATTTTATACAAACATCTCTAAAATGCGATACATTTAGCGGTAATATTTTTAAAATTATCATAATTAATTTATTATATTTGAAAACTTCATCGAAAAAAAATTAACTTCATTCAAATGACGGCATTGAAATATAAATTGCCTGGTTTAAACATCCCTAAAATGCGATACATTCCTCGGTAATATTTTTAAAATTATCATAACACTACAATAATTTATTATATTTGAAAACTTCATTGAAAACAGATGAACTTTATTCAAATGACGTCGTCGAAATATAAATCGCCTCTATACAAAAGCAGCATTTCATTTATAAATATTTTTCCAATCGTTTCATTCATCACAATACTATAATAATTTATTTTATTTAAAAATTTGGAAAATTGTTATCTACCATATTTATTTTAAAATGTGAAACCTTTCTCATATATAAAATAATTAAACTCTTGGAAAGAAATTTAAATAAAATTTTTAAATAAAATTTTCCAAATTTTATTTAAAAATTTGGAAAATTGTTATCTACCATATTTATTTTAAAATGTGAAACCTTTCTCATATATAAAATAATTAAACTCTTGGAAAGATATTTATTATATAATATATCTCTTTTTCTTTCTGGAGGATATAACGAGAGTCAGAATTTAATTGAATTTGTTTTTCTCCCTATATTAAATAATTTTTATTTAAAAAACTACCTAACATTTTACTGAAATTTTTTTTATATATTTTATTGGATAATTTGAATATTTCCTAAAATTTTCGAAGACATTTGTGAATTTTAAATATGCTTAAAAAATGTTTGAAACATTAGGTCCCATAGGATTCAATGTATTTCATTTTATCAACCTGGGTTCAATAAAAAACTAATTGGGTGATAGTATTCATTTATATTCCCATAGGTCCCACAGACCGTCTGAAAAACATACTAAAATTTTATTTTGATAAAGCAATTTTTATGGCAGTTATCGTGCTAACGGACAGACAGAGAGACAGAATAACAAAGTCATAAACACTTTCAACTACGTTGTAAAGTGTTAATAAACAGTAACAAAAATTCTGCATTACATTAGAAAAATATGTTAAATTAATTTTCTTTTTTAAAGATGTAATAGGATGTTAGTTCTAAGTATGAAAATGCGAAGTTACAATTAAAGAAAAACATATCATTCCGATACGAAAAACTCTAGCAACGTATAAAAGCACAAAAAACACAATAATACAGCATACAGCTGTTTCAAGGATATGCTGGATCCCTTTTGTCAATGCAAGAGAACAAACAATCCAAAGTCCAAAAGAGGGGCGAAAACCCTTACAGCTGTATGCAGCATTAATGTGTTATTTGTGCTTTTATATATACATTGCTCAAGTTTTTCTTATCTTTCACATAAAGTATATTGTATCTATTGAAATCATTCAGATTTTTTTATGAAATATATGTAAAATTTATTGATTTTTTTTTAATCAAAAATACCCTAAATGTAAAATTATATCTATGATACAAAAGAAGAGTTTATAAATTGGATACAACTACATTTTTTAGTGAAAAAACAAATAAATATGCATTATTTACATAATACACTTTCCCTATAGTCATCTAGTTTCATTAAAAAATATCTTGGATGTAATTTTGCATTATTCGAACAAGCTTTTTTTTCTTCCCTTAGATTTTTACTAATAGCTAATGATTACATAAAAAAAATCTAGAGAAACTAAAAAAATTAAAATACTTGTTAAAAAAAAGTAAATGAGAGAAAACAGAAAAAAAGGCAGACTCAGAATTACTAAAGAGCAAAAAAGAAAAAATGCTTTAAATACGGTAATAGAAAAAAGGGGTTTGGTAAAACTTATAGACCGTTTTTATATTTAAAATTTAGTTTAGGAACTATTTAATGTCAAAGAGTATTTGAGCTGCAAGTTTGTATCCTGGGCAGACTAGCAATAGCAAGACCTCGAATTTATGTCGGAATGTACCTACATAGCTGAATTTTTGCAGGACAGAGCCTTTCTTTTAAATGCATATTTAATTAATGAGTTATTCAATTTTTTATGCACTTCTGAAGTGAAAATGTTTCTTCTCTACAGGGAAAGATCTAATTGGTTGAGCCAATTGCTATCTTTTTTCCCAATTGGTTTCTGGGAGAAGCGTTGCAAAATGGCATCACAAAAGTGCTTGTAAGGCAAACTCAGCGAATAGGAGGCGAAGCTTTCCGACTCACATAGGGAAATAGGGAGTTGGGGAGTGTAGTGAGAAGGGGATGGAGCCCCCTAGTTCTAAAAAATATAAATTACTGAAGAAAGAGAAATCACTTAACAGCAAAACACATCTGAGTCAATAAAAATCAACAATACTGTTTGAAAATGAGCAGAAAAAGAGATGGTCATGTTATTTTACAAGATACATGCCAGAAAGTAGTATTTTATGAAGATGATTAAAGTTTAAGAGAGAATGTGTTCCAACAAAAGAGATATCACGACAGAATAAAAAGAAAATTTAAAAAAAAATTGTGATGCACTTTTAAATTTGCATATGAAATTCCTACATCAACATTCAGAGTGCAAAATTAGTTACGTAACATTTTCCTAACCGAGGCCATTTAGGATTGGTTCCACAACCGTCACTGACAAAGATAGTCATATAATACTGTATATTCAGATACAGAAATGCTACTTATAAGTATTAAACAAAAAAAAGTTGTAAAAAAAAAAAAGCTGAAATGAACTTGTTTTACATGAGTGCTACCCTAAATATAAAGATGGCTGCTTAGAAAGTAAATGTGATACTTCTAAAATGAAAACCATTCATATTGAACTTTTGACACAAGTATTGAATGTATGTATTTATGGTGACAAACTACTACGAAACTCATGCAAACATATATGAAATTGAAAAATCCAGTGGGAAAGCCAAGAAGAAAAGAATCAATAGTAATAATACTAAACATGGTTGACAGTTTTCAAGAATTGTTTGTTCTATAAACATATTGCTAACCTATTTCATCAGCAAAATTAAGTGAAAAAATTAAAAATTATTTTAAATGTAATGAAATGTTAATGTATATTGTCTATAGCCAAAATTATACCTGCAAATATGCTGAAAAGATCCCTCTACATTTTGCAGGAAGTCGACAAATACTCTTGCACACTGAATGCATTTATAACACAGAAGATAAAGTAAACATACAATCTTTCTTTTAATATGAAAAAATGGTTATATCTAAAAGATATGCATTCTATTCTACTCAGGAGATAATTTTCAATTGGAATATCTAATTATTTTAGCCAAGTCAAATGACTATCATTCCCTATATATGAGATGGTAAATGCATGAACATTTATCCTAATCTATGGTCTAACAACCCATTATAAGAATATCAAATTTAATAAATATTGCTTAATTGCTTTGAAACATATTGATAGATTAAATATGGACTTTTTTTCCAAATTTAAGTGATGTGACATTAACTTATTAAACAGTAGCCCATATTTTATTTAAATACGTACCAGAGAGCTGTCAATAGAAACACTAGGACATATCCTTTGCAGACTTTCTCTTATTTCTGACTGAGACCTTGAAAGATCAGACTTCAACTCCTACAATGAAATTAGAGAGCAGGAGATTTACTAAATTATGAGGACAAGTTTACAATAAAAATAAATATGAGCATATTAAATATGTAACCCATATTCACTTATGTACCCTGCAAAAAACTTTTTTTACATGAATAAAGTCTATGGTTGAGGGTATCTAGCTGAAATTGAAATATTGCGAAAAATGTAAACACTTTGGATGCTTCTATCTCCCAGCCCAATAGATAACAAGATAGATAAATCATGCATAAAGCATTGATTATGAAACACTTTCCATTTAAACAGCTCTAAAATGCAATACATTCAGCACTGATATTTTTTAAATTATCACAGTACTACAATAATTTATTAAACTTGGACACTTAAAACCTCATCATAAAAGACAATGTTATAAATAGTCTGTTTCTCTATGTAAAATCAGTGAATATTTCATTCATATCACATATTTCAAACTCCAGAGTCAAGTAATTTTGTATGAAAAAAATTCAGCAATTCTTATATAACTCATCTTACAATCGCTTGATTTGTTTACATTCTGCATGCTATAGAAATTAGGCTCCATTGTAGTAATAATCAAAGTTTAGTGATCATTTAAAATCAAAAATACTGTGCATTGGCACAGAATTTAGATACGCAGATAATATGCAAAAATAAAGCAGTTTTATGATGGATGCAACACTTAAACATAAATTTAAAAGGTCTTCAAACATCATGACTTTTGCACAGGGGAAAAGAAATGGATGCCATATTTAAATTTTGAAATGAGTCACATGATCTCTTCACATAATATGGGTGTAATTATTTAAATTTTTATTTTAAAAATTCCTTAATTTTTTACTGAAATTTTTTTACACATTTTAAATGATAATTAGAATATTTCCTAAAATTTTCAAAGCAATTTGTGAATTTTAACTCAGCTTAAAATGTGTTTGAAAAATTATGTCCCATAGGGTTCAATGTAGTTCATTTTTTCAACCTGAGTTAAATCCAAAACTAATTGCTTGATGATATATATTTTCATTCCCATATGTAACACAGACCGTCCCAACAATATACTAAAATTTCATTTTGATAGTCATTCATTCATGAACAGTCATTCATGCCATAAAGGCAGTTATGTAAATGGACAAACAGAATGACTTACAACAGTCAAACACTTTACAAATATGTTGGAAAATGTTAAAATGTCAGCAATTTCTATGTGTTTTATTAAAAATAGGGTACTATTTATGAATATACTAAAACAATTTCAATTTTAATTTTTCAACTTTTTTTTAAACAATAACTTTTTATCCGAGCATGTTTTTGCTTCACTTTGCTTACTTTCAACCGTAATCTTCTTAACTATAAAATATGAGTAAAAACAGTAAGTAACAAAAATGTTCAGTAGAAAATCCAGTTTCTAGTTCAATAATTTGTTTATACAAATCTTCGTTTTTTTTAGCAATGACTAGCTTAAGATTGAAAATTGTTAGTAATGAAAAGTAAGGGGTAATCTGTAGACCTATAAAAGCCCTATAAAGATATATAAATAGATTTCAGATTAGGTTCTTAGTTTTAGTTCATTTGCCATAAATTAATTCAATTTTCTTTCAACCTACAAGAGAAGGTAAATTGTCGCAACTAATGAGAAAAAAATAGCATATATATGAATTTCATAAATTAAACAGCTTTCTTTCATCCTTTTTTTCTGGGTGAGAATTTATGCATGTTTGTGTGTGAGGGGTGTGTGTGTGCCAATTTTACATTTTGACCCAGATCACCATTCTTTACTGTATCTGCACCTCTGCTTTAATGCAAACTATGAAAAAAATGAGATAAAATCTAATATCTGATAATTACAATAAATAAAACTACTTATTTATTTATTACCCAGACCATCGAGCTCACCCAAAAGGTATAGAACAATTAAGAGGGACAACTGGGGAAAAAACTACTGCTTGTAAGAAAACTTACAAAATTTCCTTGCAAACAGCAGACATATCTGTTAGATGACAATAATCATTTTGAGATCATTGTAAGCCCCCTTCTTTAAGCCAAGAGAACAGTATGCACCCTTAACAACTGCTAAGCAGTTCAGCCTTGCAGCAGTTCGTTAACATTTTTATAAATAAGAGATATTCAGCCTTAAAACAGTGAAAAATCATGGAACAGAACACTTTCAACTGTTATACAAATCTTGGAACAGTTTGGTAGAACTGAATATATTTAAATATTTGTTATTTAAATCAATATTTATGTCATAAAATACCACTATTATTAAAATATCTATCGAAACTATTTATAAACATAACAAATGCCCCTTATTTATTAAGACTATTCTAACTTTAAACCTACCTCTACAGTCTTCTGCATTTCAGCTATCCTCTGGTCTGAGGACTTTTGTAGTTCAGTTACTTTAGTAATTTCTGATGATAATTGTCTATTTTTTTCTACTTCTTTATTGTAGTCTGATAACCTTTGCATTGATTCAATTTCAGCCTTTTTTAGTTTTTCTGTAAGCTCTGGTGAGGATTCACTTTTGGTGCTACATAGCTGATTTTGAGCGAAGTCTTTTTCTAAACTTGCTACTTTTTGGTCTGCTGCTGACTGCATTTCTGTGATTCTTTGTTCAACATCTTTTACAGCATTTGTCAATGCTTCCATAGCCTTCCAATTCTTCTCTCGAAGTTCCTGAAAATATGATTAAAGGTAGATTATTACTACATATTCATTCGTAAGACTCAATATGAATTGAAGTATTAATTTTATAAACTAAAAATACCATTTAATTGGATTAAAAAAAATAATTCTGTATTTGAATTTTTCCAATACTATACATGGAAATTCGCAGAGTTATCATAGAGATAATAACTCTTAAGAAGATCATGTTTCTGTCAATACTGATACTCTAATTTGCCTCGTTAGCCCTTTCAAAAGCCACATACTTTTTATAGTATGCTCACTTTTGATGCCATTTAAAAAGTATTTTACTTTACATTCACTTGAAACATATTGTCCTAAAAATATGATTCATTCTAAATTTAAAAAAAGTTCCTTACAATACTACATCTTGCACTCTTTATTGAAATTCTGAGTGTAAACATGGCAGAAATCAATAAGCATATTGATCCCTGTAAAGTATTAGTTTTAAAGTAATGAGAAAAATCCAAAAATACTGTTTGAAAAAATTATAAATCGGGAAATTTTTTGTTCCAACATTCTTTCAGCTATATCTTGATAACAATTAGACACACAAATTTGGTATTTTTTACTATCATGTACAACAAAAAAATATCCTAATTTTTTTAATTAACTATTAGTGTACAACCAACCATTCTTGAGATACTTCTTAAGTTACAATAGAGGATATTTTTAGTATATTTTATTATTGAAATTATTTAGGTTTTGATTATATTGTGGAAACTATGGTAACAGAGTTATGTTTCAAATGCCAAAATGGTTTGTTGATTAGCTTAAAATGTCTGAAAACATTAAAAATAAGAAAACAGAGTACTCCGAGGTGAAATATTGTTTTACATACAATTTTCATATTAACAAAACTCTAAAATGTGCACCATTTTTATGCTTGAATTTAAAACGGTTTTGAAATGAAATTTGAAAAAAAAAATTTAAAATTAATTTTAATAGTTCTTATTTTTTTTATAGATGTCCCATTTGGTAATGGCTAGCTATTTTGTCCACATGAAACATGAGTAAAAACGACTAGTATGCTCAATACAATTACTGTTTAAATATTTAATAGAATTATTAATAAACACAAATACACTATTTAATCAATAAATACAATCAATAAATACACTTTGTACGAAGGATAAGGAAACCTTGAGCAATGTGATAATACAACATACAGCTGTTTCGAGGATACGCTGAATCCCCTTCATCAGTGTAAGAGAAGCAACAAACAGAACGTTTGTTGGTTCTCTTTTCACTGATGAAAGGGATCCAATGTATTCTAGAAACAGCTGTATGCTGCATTATCATTTTACTTGTGCTTATATACATTGCTCACTCATTGCTCTTTCAGGTTTGTTGGTTTCCCTTACACTATTTAATGTCTAATGTTGTGTTCTTGCCAGTATTTTTCGAATCTGCAAGAAAAATTGGATAGTGCAGCGCACACGTCTAGATGATTTGCCATCATTGGTTGTCCAGAGTCACATAAAGTACATGATGCAGAATCAACAATTCCAATACGGTATAAATGAGCCTGTAGACAATCATGCCCCATCAAAAGTTGAAAAGAAGCAACAGCAATAGCCCGCGGGAGGTCTGGTACAACAGAAGGATCCACAGAGAGTACACTCCATGACTTTCCAGTACTTGCATGAGACGCAAAATCTTTGAAAGGGCCTGGTCTTTGACCTGGTGTAATCTTTTGAATATTTTTCCTATTTCATTTTTCATTTTAATGCTCTGTAGACTTAAAAATTCAAATTATCACTTAGTATCCAGTGGCCACTTTATCACAGGTATTTTTTGTGTAAATATATACATACATACATACACACTATACATATGTATATTAGAAAAATGTTAGTTTAGTTTCAAACAACTTTATATAAACAGAAAAAGAAAATCTTAATATAATTAACAAAAAAAGAATCCAAAATGCTCAAAATCACATTTAAAATTTTTGAAGCATTGTAAAATAAAATACGGCCATAAGAGCAAAAATCTAGCTGGTAAGTTAGTAGTTATTGCATGTAATGAACAAGGATTGCATGCACCCGCGCAGCGGGCGGGCTTAAAGCAAATAATGCTAATAAAAGCCAATTTATTTTGGGAAAAGTATTTATCTGTTAGTCCTGAACCCTCGTAGTGGGCTGGAAAGCGATTGACAGCTATTTCAAATCTATGTAGATGTGCCCGCGCAGCGTGTATATCGTTATTACATGCAGTAGAATTGTCGTTATTGCATATATCGTACGTGTATTGCATGCACCCGTTAATAAAAGACGATTCCTTTTATACGCAGCAGCTGTATCATTACCCGTGTGCCCGCATTGCGGTCGGAAACGCGATTGACAGCTACTTAATGAGTTAGCCATAACTTGCGCGCGTAGCTGAGGTGTGCGATTGACAGCTACTTCATGAACTGCACCGTGAGTCATAACTTGCGCGAGTAACGAAGGCGTGCGATCGACATCTATTCCATGAAATGCACCTCTAGTCACGATTTATGCGTGTAGCTGAGGTGTGCGATAGACAGCTACTTCATGAACTGAACCATTAGTCATGACTTGAGCGCGTAACGGAGACGTGTGATCGACAGCTACTTCATGAACTACATCGTTAGCCGTAACTTGCGCGCGTAGCTGAGGTACAAGATCAACACTTCATAAACTGCACACTTAGCCGTGACTTGCGCACATAACGTAGGTGTGCGATCGACAGTTACTTTATGAACTGCCCCGTTATTTGTGGCTTGCGTCGCAGAGGTGCACTATCGACAACTACTTCAAGAAAGGTATTGCAAGTTTAAAAACTTTTTTAAGAACAATAGGGCTGGTCGCCGAAGGCAGTAATTAAATAATATGAGGGAAATAAGTTATCCTATATTTCATCAAAGCTACTGCAACGCGTTAATCTAGACACAGCTATTTCCCTTCAATCATTCTCTGTTTTGATAGAATCAACAAAAATACATGCACAAGTTCCTGCGGCTCAAAAGAACTCTAGTCCAGAAAACTATATTTTTAAATATTGGTTTTTGAGCAAAAAGTCTTACAGAGTTCAAATCTTTGGTACTTTTCATCCCAGATGCATACTAAACATGGAATAATTTGACAAAATTTTAAGTTTAAAAAGAAATGAAAACTGTTTAAAAGTTTTATCTGTTGGAAGCGGGAATGTGTTTATTTAACATTCTTCACATTTCTGCTCTTTCATTGTTTTTAATTTATTTTTTTATGGGGAGCGTGGCGATCCAATTGCGGGACCTCCCTACTATGCCGTATTTTATTTTATCCATTGCTTTTCTTCATAAACTGCTATGTGGTCCAGACCCCTACGCAATGCATCCTTTTGAAGAGATATCCTTTAATATCATCAATGCCTAGAGAGGTTGCTAACAGCAGACAAAAATTCCTTCTCTACTCTCCTGTTTTGACATGACGTTGATCAAATATTACGTAATGAGGGGCGTAAGAGAATCATAATCCGACTAACTATATTTGTATTATTGGATTTAGACCTAAAATTCTTCAAAATTTTTGCCCACAATTGATTCCCAACAAAGAATAGTTGAGCAAAATTTTAACTTTGCAAAGAGAAACTTCGTGATTTATCTAGTAAATATGAGGAAACACACTATTCAACAATCAAACCCGTCTTTTTCTATTTTACTCCTTTGAGAGGTTAAAGGCTTCTAGGTTTGTTAGCTTGCACTGGAGATTTAAGATATCCTGTGGAGATTCCCACTCCCACAAACAAAAGAATCTCCCCCATCTCTGGTCGTAAATGATCACGTGGGTTGCCATTCGTCTTGCGATTGTATTTCACTAAAACCGCCGGAGGACGGAGAGGATTTGACCACATTGAGAATCGGCGATTTTGTCGTGATGGACACTTTTGTCGTCTTTGACTTTGTAAAAAATGAGTGCTATTTTGAACAACGTTTTGATTTCTGAAGTCTTTTTTAACATCGATCGCCGTATGAATGGAATGTATTCGGGCGATAGTACAGTAAATTTAACGCCGCAGCAAAACATTACAAAATTTTAGGATGATTTAAAAATTTTAGGTTAATTTTAGGAATTCAAGGGAAGCTTCAAACTTTTAGGAATTTTAGGACGAATGCGATCCCTGTAGTTCTTCAAAAGCCATTTCCGTTTTCGAGGAACGCGAATGACTACAGTTCACTGACACGCATTGCCTGGAAAACCCTGCAGCAGGTGCAATGTTTCTATCGACGATTTCCCCATACACTGGCAGAATTTGATATTCGCACGTTGTTCTTCAAAGGTTATTTCTGTTTTCGAGGAATGCGAATGACTACAGTTCACTCACACAAATTGTCTGGAAAAACCCTGCGGCAGGTGCAATGTTTCTGTCTGCGATTTTCCGAAATGCTGGCAGAATTTGATAATCATACGATGTTCTTCAAACACCATTTGTTTCCGACGAATGCGAATGGCTACAGTTCACTGACATGCATTGTCTGGAAAAACCCTGCACTGCGGACCTGCTTCTTCTTTTTCACATCTCGCATCTCATGTGCCTCTACGCCACAGTAAAATAGTTCCTCTCTCTCTTGTGCAATCAGGTTTGGAGATGAGTTTGGATGTTTGTATTGATGTTTGTATTTGCGTCCGTGAGTCTGTGGATGAAATTAAGAACAAATGGAGCGTTTCAAACGTAATTTAGTATGATTATTTCATTCAATCAGTGAATAATGAAATTCCTATTGATTTTAAACATGATCAAATGTTCGGAAAACTCTCCAATTTTCGAATTAATTTTTGAAAAATTATTAAAAATACCAAGACCTTCAATGATAAATAAATAAATAATAATTTCAGATGTAATTTCTTATTAGAATATGAATGAAACTAATTTTAGACTGCTCTAGCATGAGCCATTTTCAAGATATTCGATTTGGTTTTTGAAAAAATTATTAAAATATCAAAAACCTTCAACATCATCAAATAAATAATATCCCAACACCATCAAATAAATAATATCCTATGTAATTTTTTATTAGAAAATAAATGACACAAATTTTAAAATGCTGGCACAAACTGTTCTCGGGATATTGCAAGATTTTAAAGTAAAATTTTCACAAAATTTACTTTTGTAATAGTTTTATATACTTTTGATGAAGATTTTGAATAAGCCATGCCATTTGGACTAATAAGTTGCCTATAGGGTCCAATGTCAATTTCCATGCTGCTAATTCAATATCAAAAATATTGTGCGTGGATCTTATGCACCATTATTTATTTCACTGTGAAAGAAATAAAGTTACATTATGCAGTCATGAGCTGTACAGATTCTTTTTAATTCAATACATATTTATTAAAATCAACTTTACCTTGTAGAATTACATAAAAACAATTCATATTAAAAATAATATCAAATCCAATTTAAAAAAATCTGATGTGGGCAACACATGATTTTCCTTATATAATGCAATGAATTTACTATTTTTACAGTTAAAAAGAATGTTATTCCTATAGTAGATACATATATTCTTTCCAAGATATTGAATTTTCTTCATGACTCGTCATTTTCATTGATTTAGCGTCATTTTTATCCATTTGGCGAGAATTTTTTTAATTTGGCAACAATTAAAAATGTCACCAAGTTGGCGACATTCCGCCAAAATCTCGCCAAGTGTTATGGACTGAGAAATAAGTTATTCTTACAGTAGATAAATGACTATTGGTGTTCAAATACAAAAGTATTACTCAAAGTATCTTTTTTTATGAATGGAACGAGCTAGATCCACGAGAATGATGTCACCCAATTTATCGCATGGTATTACATATGAAAAGTGAACATGTTTCTCAATAGGAAATATTTCTTTTTATTTTATATAACTTTTTGATAATTTTTTTGAAAAATGTGCAATATCTCGAGAACGGTTTGTGTTAGCGTTCTAAAATTTATGTCAATCGTTTTCTAATGAAAAATTACATAAGAAATGTCTATTTGCGTAACTGTATTAGCGGTTTTGATTTTTTGATGATTTTTTCAAAATTTCATTCAAAAATTTAGGGGGCTTCTGAACATTTGATTGCGCATAATAACAATAGGCTTCCAGTACCAAATTTCATTCGAATCGGTCCATTCGTTCGTCAGTTATCGTCTCCACAGACTCACTGACACACACACACACACACACACACAGACATCACTTCAAAAATGTTTGATTCGTGTTCAGCGATGCTTGAAACGTGCTCCCCCTTCGAAAACTCGAATTTGAATTTGCGACCCGTCACAATACTTTCCTTATACATTATGTATATAAGGAAAGTAAAAATATGTTTTGTACTTGTAATGCCAGAAATGTAAAGTAATAAATATTTGGAAGGATTAAAAAATAATGGAACCAGGAATGCGTGCGGATTATCCCCACGCTAAGCAGATGGGCGATAATATACAGGTGGCCCCATATCTTACATACCACGCCCATGTTTACATACCACGCTAAGCCGTTTGGCGGCAACCGAGACGGCGACGCCATGTCTACGGATTAGCCCTCAGCTCTGCATTTCAGCACGTGGACCGCGGACCGAAAAAGGGATATAAGTGAGAGTTGCTCGAAGTGGGAGTCAGAATTGGTCAAGGCAGGCTGTTGGAGTTAGACTAGTCAAGAAGAAGCGGCGGTAGCAGAGTTAAGAGTTGTGTGTGCGTCTCTGATATAGGAATTCGAAGGAGAGCTCATGTTCATCTGGTATTGCAAGTGTAAAGTGTGACAAAGCATCGGTGTTACCCAAGTTATATGAACGAAGATCAGGTACCGTACAATTAAACTATATGAGGATAACCTCTTTGTCTAAATTTGTGTTTTTAAGGAAAAGCTAATTAATGCATCCCACCACGTGCTCCAACCAAATATCAATTCATCTGGCATTACACCCCCCGAACTACCATTGAGATGTATTCCACTATTGTGATATTTATTTAATTTGTAAAACTAAAGAGTGTAAATTGAGTATGTGATAAATAAATGTTTGTTCCTTTACTATTAACCTTAATTTTTAGTTTGTTAACTTAGTATCCCGTTAAGCACAGAAATAGGTGGGTTTTGCGGCCACCAACGCAATGTACACAGCAGTAAGTTTTAGAACAGATTACATGTATAATTAATATACTAATAAATAATTAATTTTAATGTAAAATGCATTTTTGACAATATTAATTTTAATCAACAAAATTAATAATCGGCACATTTGGTGCTCGTGACTTTAGCAGTAACGGGAATAAAATAAGGATTTATGAAATTAATAAAAATAAAAGGAATAATAATAATAAAAAATAAATATTGATAAGGTTGGACAACTGGTGGCGACATAGATGATTGTGAAAATATTGTGCACAATTCTCATTTCTCCTTATGTTATATGTATGATTATGTAAAGTTTTATCAATGAAATGGAAAAAATGGTTCTTCTAAATGAGATCGAAGGTATAATTAGAAAAATGGGATATAGGAATGGGACCAGTTAAAAAAGTGGTGAAAAGTTCAATTATAACAAGGAGTTTAAGTTTGAAAGAAGATTCAAAAATATCAAATAAAAATTATACTAAATTGGATAGAAATAATAAAAATATGGATATTCCAGTAATGCAGATCCTGCCATTATTTTGTGGGAGTAAGGAGGAAGATATAAATTTCTTTATAAAACAATTTGATGAATTAGCGGAGTTAGCAAGTTGGAAGGAAGAGCATAAAGTGGCTATCATTAAAACCAGATTAAAAGATAAGGCTATGCAGTTTTTAATTCAAAACCCTGAATTACAAAACGAAAAGGAGTTTGATAAAATAAAAATATTACTAATAAATAAATTTTCAAACAGAATAACGATAACGCAAGAACAGGACGCTTTCAATAAAATAAAACAAACGCCTGATATGTCAGTGGACGAGCTTGTGCTAAAAATAAAAAACGCAGCGCGTAAATTTTTGAACCTTAAGGATACAACAGATGGAGAGGTAGAGAAAATAACCAATAAAATAATGTTGGGAAAATTCATTAGCGCATTACGCCCTGATTTGGCAATTGAAGTGAAGAAAAAAGATCCGCAGCGGTTTGAAGATGCCATAAAAGATGCCGAACTGTTTGAAATAATTCTTAATGATAGGACTCCAGAAGAATCACATAACGAACTGAAAGAAATGTTACTTACAACACAGGTTCAAGATTTGACTTTAGAAATTAATAAATTAAAATTGCAAAATATACCAAATCAATCCATGGAACGGGCTGTTTTTTGCATAGGGTGCGGAAAAAATGGACATTATTTCTCAGATTGCTGGTACAATGAGTGTAATACTGCATTTGCAAGGAATCCCAAACGAAGGAAGTATCAGCAATATGGGTTGGAGCAAACAAATTATATCAGAGGAAACAGAAACGAAAATCTCAGAAATTTTGAACGAGAAGGATATGATAGAAATAATAGGGAATATCAAGGAAATAATAATGATCAAAGAAATTATTGCGATCAATTAGAAACCAACGTAGAAAATAGAGAGAGGCAAAGTATAAGAGGAAATTTTAGGGGGCGCAACGGAAGAAATATAAGATCAAACACATATGAGAGAAACAATAATAATAGTAATTTAAACTAAGAGCTGGAATTTGGGACCAAGGAACGAATCGTACAAATTCCAGAGAAATAAATAAATTCGGTTCACAAACATATAGAAATAACAAAAATGGAGATGACTGGCAAAACTATACAAATTTGAAGAGAGGACAATATTATGAAAATAATGATAAAGCAAAATATGATACCAAAAGTATCCTTTCAAGCGAATGTGAAAACGTATCTAGCCCACAATTACCGATGGTAGAAATAGATTGCAAAGGAATAAAAATAATAAGTGTAATTGATAGTGGGGCTCAAGTTAGTATTATAGATTTGGAAACATTTCAAAAACTAAAACAGAATAGAAATGTAAAAATAAAATACATAACCAGAAGAGTAATACTTCAGACGTTTACTAAAGAAAATATAGAATTTTTAAATTGCATTCAATTTTCATTTAGAATTGGGGAAAAGGCATGCAAAAATTATTTTTTCGTGACAAAACAGAACTTTCAGGGGCAATATAAAATGCTTTTAGGCTACGACTTTTTATCCTCACATAAAGCAATTTTAAATACAAAAGATAACGAAGTACAATTTGGGAATACTGCGATTAAATTGTATAAAAGTGAAAATACAAACCCAATACAGAATTCAAAACAAAAACCACAAAGCCAGGGAATTCGCGATGAAAATAGATATAATAGTAATTATGAAAATTATAATACTGATGACGACGAATATGAGGAAATAAATAGTTGTTATAATGAATCCAATAATGAGAATGAAGATAGAATAAGCGATGATAATGATGACGACGAATATGAGGAAATAAATAATTGTTGTAATGAATTCAATAATGAGAATGAAGGTAGAATAAGCGAGGATAATGAAAACGATAACGATAGAAAAGACTCTAATATGCAAAATTGTAGCACTCGCGATAATGTAAATGATGGAAAATGGTTACCAAGTTCTAATGAAAGTAATAAGAATAAGAATGTTAAAAAGAAAGAGGAAAAGCAGATTTTCGCAAAATTGAAAAGAAAAATAACATTAAAGCCAGGGGAGTCAGAAATAGTCCAATTGATTTTGTCACAGGAATTAAATGAGGGACAGGATGTTTTATTTTCTCCAATAAAAATGGCAAGAACATTAATCACGGATGAAGCGATCCAAAGTATAGAAAATAAAAATAAGATTAGAATGTTGTTATACAATGAAAAAAATTGCCAAATTACACTTAATAAAAATATGAACGTGGGTATAATAACAGAACAAATCGAAATTGTTGATACAAAAAATAAAAGCAGTAAACCCACGTTGGAAATTAATAATATTCAAAATTTAAATAAAACAGATTATCAACAAATTCGGGAATTAAGAAAGAAAGAAATATCTCCAGACGATTTTCAAGTACAGCACTTAAATAAGGAAGATAGAAATAAAGTTATTGCATTAATGATGACCAATACAGAGGTTTTTTCAAAGTCATATGCTACCCTAGGTAAAACATCAGCAATAGTACCGAAAATCGAACTCATGCACAATTATCCTATTCAGAGTCGACCATACCCAATTCCGAGAGCAGTACGAGAAATTGCGCAAAAAGAAATTAGGGAATTATTGGAAAATGACATTATTGAAAGTTCACAAAGCACGTACGCTAGTCCCATAATTCTTGTAAAGAAACCAAGTAAACCAAATGAAGAACCTAAATATAGACTTGCTATTGATTATAGGGCCATAAACGCGTATTTACCACTTTTGCCAATAAACTTACCAAAGGTGAAGGATATATTACAAAATATCGCTGGTAGTAAAATTTATACAGTTATGGATTTGAAGGCGGCGTTTTTTCAGATCGAACTAAGAAAACAAGATAGAAAGGCCTTAACGTTCACAACTTTTATGGGAAATTTTAACCCTAAAAGAATTCCGTTTGGTCTTAAAAACTCAGGAGCATATTTTCAACTTTTAATGAACAAAGTGTTAGGAGATCTATCAGAGTTAAAAATATACTTTTACTTAGATGACTTAGTCATATGCGCACAAAATAACGACGAAATGTTAGAGAAAATCAAAATTGTTTTCCAAAGATTGAAAGAAAATAATTTAACACTCGACCCGGCGAAGTTACAGATATGCAAATCGCAAATTGAATTTTTAGGATATAAAGTAAATGCGAATGGTATAAGCCCATCAATAAAAAACTGTGCAAAAGTGCAAAATTTCAAACAACCCCAAACGGTTAAACAAGTAAAAAGCTTTCTTGGGACAACAAACTATTTTAGAGGTCTGATAAAAAATTATGCACAAATTGCAGAACCGTTGGTAAATTTGACAAAAAAGAATGTTAGGTTCGAGTGGAATAATGAATGTAGAAAAGCTTTTGAAAAATTAAAAAATGCAATTTTTAAAGAACCAGTTGTAAGACAGCCTGATGAAGTAAACCCGTTTGTCTTAACTACGGATGGCTCAGGTAAGGGAATTAGTAGTATTTTGATGCAAAGGGTAAATGGAGTCGATCATGTTATCGAATTTTATTCAAGACCTGTGAACCCGGCAGAGAAGCGTTATCCTGCAATAAAGCTAGAATTGCTAGCTATACACGCATCCTTACAACACTTCAGAGAATATCTGTTCGGAAGGAGTTTCACCTTGCTGAGTGACGCAAAATCCCTTATGTACCACATAAAATTAGATAAAATGCCAAATATCATATCGAGGTGGCTAATTGACATAAGTCAGTATGATTTTAAATTCAAATATCAAAAAGGTGAAAATAACGCAAGTGATTATTGCTCGAGATATGTATTTGACAATGATAACCAAATCAAATATGTAAATACTTTAATTAAAAATGATGAGATAAATGTGGAGAAAATATTAGAGCAACAAATGGTAGATGAAAAATTAAGTAAAATTAGAGAGGAATTACAAAAAGGAAGAAACCGATATCACAATAACAAGGTATACTATATTGATAGCCAAAATAAACTGTTAATGGTAAAGAAGGAAAATAAAAGACAAACGTATAGGAAAATAAATGAGAATAAGATTGTAATACCGCACTCGCTAAAGGGAAAGATAATAGAGATAGCACATTTCCCTCATTTCGGAGTAAAAAAGACATACCAATTACTTTCAAGAAAATATTTTTGGATAGGGGCTTTCCAAGACGTGGAAAATTTTTGTAAGTCTTGTAATCAATGCTTATTAGTAAAACACAAAAATATACCACCAGCCAGACTTCAGGCTATGCCAGAAATATTAAAACCAGGAATATATTTACAACTGGATTGCGTAGGAAAACTACCGCGCAGTAATGGAGGAAATAATTTTGTAATTACAATTGTAGACATGTTTTCACGATACTTTGAGGCCTATGCAGTCAGAGACATTACTGCTAAAACAATAGTGAATAAGCTAACAAACTTCGTGACAACTTATGGAGTTCCAAATATTATTCTAAGCGATAATGCTCAAATTTTTAAAAGTAAAGAATACATAGATTTTACAAATGCATTAAATATTGAAAGGCGATACAGTTCGGTTTATTTCCCAAGTTCTTTAGGTCGTTGTGAAAGAATACACAGAGACATGAAACAATGTATAATGTGTTTGTCAAAGACTACGTTTGAATGGGATGAATCTTTAAAATGGTTTAAGTTTTATGTGAATAACACTATTAACAGTAATACAGGATTTGAGCCTTCATTCCTGTTCTATCTTAGAGATTTATCATTGCCATTTGAAAATATTAAACAAACAAACATACCAAGTAAGGAAGAAATAGATATAATGTATAGTGATGTAAATAATTATAAAAATTATGTGGCACAGCATTTAAAAAATATAGATAAAGTAGTGAAAGACGCATCGGAACAACAAAAGCTGGTAAATGACAAACAAATAAAGAAATATAAAATAGTGAGAAAAAACGATATATTTATAGGAGCGACAGTGTACCTAAAAAAGTTCCTAAAACCAAGGGTATTAGAGGATCGATATGATGGACCATTTAGAATTACGAAATTAGTCCGAAATAATAATGTTATAATATGTCTTAAAAGTGATGAAAATAAAACTTATAAAGTGCACATAAATAAACTATACATGGCAGCGGAGCGAAAACAATATTTGAAAGATAGTGACGAAAGCGAATCAAACCACACACACACACAGGACAAAGAAAAAAATCAAAATGAGAAAGTGATTAGAAATAATGATCAAAGTCAAATTAAGGAAGGGAAGGTCACTAAAGAAAAGCAATTAAGCTGTGAAAATAATAGAAATGATGATGAGGTTTGTTATAATGCCAGAGGGTATAATTTTCGCCCTCGAATTGTTGTAAATAGTAATTTCATAAAACAAAGAATATGAAAAATATGTAAAAAGTTTGTAATTAATGTCATAAATAGAAAGTGATAATTGAGTGTATATGTATATGTTTTTATGTTTTAAATTGTGGATATAAGTATATTTCAAAAAGTATGTTATGTATTTCTGACATTACATATATGGCAAGTTCAAAAAAAAAAAAAAAAAAAAAAAAAAAAAAAAAAAAAAAAAAAAAAGTGAAATAACAAAGTAATTTATAAATAATATGGTGGTATGGAATTCAACCATAACCAAGAATCGGAAGTTGATAGTTGCACTACTACAATATGTTACAAAATGAAATGATAACAAGAAAATGTATAATAATAATAAAGTAATGAATGCTGTTATGTAATGATATGTCGTATGTAAATAATTATGTAAAAGGAGAAATGAAAATTATGCATTGCAAATAATATATATCAAAATTTACAATTTAATAATAATGTGAATGTTGGTAATCCTCATGTAATTTATGGTACATTATGTCAATTATGAATAATGGACTAACTTGACAGGGAACTATCAAGAAACTACAAAGAACTATCAAAGCTATGAGTTGTACGAGGCTAAAAAGTGGAACTCAGCCTTTCTCACGATGGATGAACATATGTGTTTGCGAGGAACCATTGTGAACTTAATTTCTTACCACTGGGGTGAAACTGTGGGAGAGTAACTTTTGGACTTTTTTTTCGCGGGGGGGTGAGAATGTAATGCCAGAAATGTAAAGTAATAAATATTTGGAAGGATTAAAAAATAATGGAACCAGGAATGCGTGCGGATTATCCCCACGCTAAGCAGATGGGCGATAATATACAGGTGGCCCCATATCTTACATACCACGCCCATGTTTACATACCACGCTAAGCCGTTTGGCGGCAACCGAGACGGCGACGCCATGTCTACGGATTAGCCCTCAGCTCTGCATTTCAGCACGTGGACCGCGGACCGAAAAAGGGATATAAGTGAGAGTTGCTCGAAGTGGGAGTCAGAATTGGTCAAGGCAGGCTGTTGGAGTTAGACTAGTCAAGAAGAAGCGGCGGTAGCAGAGTTAAGAGTTGTGTGTGCGTCTCTGATATAGGAATTCGAAGGAGAGCTCATGTTCATCTGGTATTGCAAGTGTAAAGTGTGACAAAGCATCGGTGTTACCCAAGTTATATGAACGAAGATCAGGTACCGTACAATTAAACTATATGAGGATAACCTCTTTGTCTAAATTTGTGTTTTTAAGGAAAAGCTAATTAATGCATCCCACCACGTGCTCCAACCAAATATCAATTCATCTGGCATTACACCCCCCGAACTACCATTGAGATGTATTCCACTATTGTGATATTTATTTAATTTGTAAAACTAAAGAGTGTAAATTGAGTATGTGATAAATAAATGTTTGTTCCTTTACTATTAACCTTAATTTTTAGTTTGTTAACTTAGTATCCCGTTAAGCACAGAAATAGGTGGGTTTTGCGGCCACCAACGCAATGTACACAGCAGTAAGTTTTAGAACAGATTACATGTATAATTAATATACTAATAAATAATTAATTTTAATGTAAAATGCATTTTTGACAATATTAATTTTAATCAACAAAATTAATAATCGGCACAGTACTCACAGAAATTTTTAACGAAGAATTTATCAATCAAGGAAGGCTTCCATATGTAGTAGGTTTGACCTACATTAAGGGAGGGTTGGTCTACTTGTTTTAATCTAAGTAAATACTAAAATAGAACAGGATAAGCTTTAGAAAAGAATAGTTAACAGCAGTGACTGAATAGTTTTACTTAATCATCAAAAAATAAAAATAAAAATAAATTCTTGATGCAATTCATGTAGTTCCTCCTACTCCCTTTAGATTAAGCAAATTCTCTACTGTTATGAAAACAGATAAATCTTCAGTCTCTGAGTAGATAAAATAATACGTTTCTGGTGTCAGATCTACATAAAACAGATTGCAAAACTGGAAGTTATTTTGCCAATTAAATGAAATATAGGGAGGATCATGCACAAATGCTGTTTTTCGCAAAATTGTTGGAAAATAGCTATTTGTTTTATTCATAATATGTTTGAAAAAGTTTTTTGTATAAAATATTTACAAAAATTTTATACAATGCAAACAGATTTCAAAAGTAAAAAATACTTCCACAATTAAACAAAATACACAGAGGATCACTCATAAATGCTGTTTTTCACGATTTTGCTGCAAGAGTTTTTCATTTCATTAATATGTTTGAAAAATAGTTTTTTTGTATGCAGCAAACTAATTCTAAAAATTTTAGTCGCTGCAAATGCGGTTTTCCCACATTAATTATATAATCACTGGTCCTCTATCTATAGTGAAACTGTATGAATAATCGCTGTTTGCTAGTGCCGATTATGTGATTGCTGGGAGATTTTCAGATGCAAGAACTGGAAAACTCCAAATTTACGACTTTGTTTCTATTTTAGGAACATTCCTGCTCCGAATTTATGGTTTTTGTGACCTGTAGAAACTCTTATTTGCAGATTAAAAAAATGCAGATTTGTATTTAAAAAAAGTGCAAACATTATGAAGATGAAAAATCGGACTATTTTGACCAAATATCAGATTCCCAGAAGAAGACTAAAATACTGAACAAATGCAGGAAAATCAGAACACTTGGCAGCTATAAGATGCTATTACAGCTATAGCTGTTAAAAAATTTTGAAGTAAATTCATAAAAAAATTAACATGTTTTTAAAAGTATATGGAGTGACAATAAGGTTGATAGATAGCACTCTAATATAAACTATTAAAGACAATCTAGATAAAAATGTTAAACCATTTTATATAATTTTTTATTATTTTGTTAATTTCAAACATTATACTAAAAGTTCAATGTCAAATAGTAGGAAAAGTAAGAATTTTCCGGAGAAGTAGGAGTAAGGGTTATTGTACTTTACCAAGAAGAATATAGGAAGAATATGACGCTTCTACATTTGTTAGGTGCATAATTCATATGTGTATAAATATTCATATGTGTATATAAATATATATCATAAATAATACTCACAGCTAGTTGTCTGTTTTTGACAGCATCAGTCATGTGTGGGTGACCCTGAAGAGCAGAATTAAACTGTGAAACAGAAAGTCCCCCGACAGTTGTAGGAACTGATGATGCATCAATAGAAATATTAGTCATCGTAGTGACCGGACCAGCTATATTGTTAAAAGACTGTTCTGGCATTTGCTGTAAACCCATTGAAGACAAAGGACTACGGCTAGGTTGGGGTTGGTTGAAATGACTTTGGTTTAATGCCATGTTCACATTAGGATTTAATGTTGTGGAGGAGGGGAAAATAGTTCAGAACCTCTGAGTGCTGGAGCATTAGCTTGCACAGTAACGTTTGGTGGAGGCATTCTCTGCTGATTTCCAGGAATACCAGGACTGGGTAGATGAGTTAGTGCACCGGAAACAGGAAGTTCTGAAATAATAAATATTAAGATATAAATATACTAACACTTTTCTACCAAGTACTTCTTAGTCAATGACTGGTTTGATAAAACAATTTGATGAACAGACCTACCAACTTTTAACACGAGAAAGACGAAGGGGCCTGTGTGGCCCCTCTCGTTATTTGTTGTTTAGTATTTCTAATAATAATTAACTAAACGTAGTGCAGCTTTCTGACTTATCATAATATGATCCTATATTAGTGCTTATTTAATTATTTATGTATTGGCATCATAAGAGCTTAAATATTGAAACTTATACCTAGAATGACGGGAGGGGCCAGAGTAGCCCCTGAGGTATTTTACAATAATAAGGAGAAATTCTTCGTTTCTCATAATCACTGACAAGTGCCATCAGTCTAGTTTGATCTTGACGTTCCTCTTTTCACAGCCGGTTTGAATTCCAAATGATACACTCCCCCCCCCCCCCCCCCCACACACACACACTGGCGACAGCCGGCCGGGCGAACAATAGCGATTGCTCTTTGAAAGAGAAATAAATTTTACATTTTGATGTGTACAGATAACGCCATGGTACAGTATTATACACTCAGTTTATTACTCATTAGAGAAGATGCTTCGAGCACGTTGACACACTCGGGAAGAAAGTTTGAAAGAATTACAACGATTAGATGAAATTGATTTAGGTGATAATGAAATTCGTGATTTGGACGGAGACGAAGAATATGTTCCCACAAAAAGCAACAATTCTGATGATGAATCTGAAATTAGTTCGCAGCATGACAGTGAACGCTATGAAAGTAATAGTTCGAACAATGGATGTTCTGAAACTAACCCCCAAGCGTCTATAAATAGTAGACAAAAGCGTGGACGTGGGAGTACCAAGGATGTGTTTAGCTGTATTAGTCGAAAACGTCGTCGTAAATGTTCCATTCCTAATATTCTACCCTCAGTTGGAAAGGAAGAAATTTCTGCAGCCAGAACAGTATGGAAAGCAATTTCACCTGCTGGGACAGTAGGCCGATGTGCAGCCCAAAACGTAGTGAAGGAAACAAAAGGTCCTACAAAAGTCCCCCAGCAGTTGTAGGAACTGATGATGCATCAATAGAAATATTAGTCATCGTAGTGACCGGACCAGTTACATTGTTAAAAGACTGTTGTGGCTGGTTTAACTGACTTTGGTTTAATGCCATATTCATATTAGGATTTAATGATGTTGATATTTGTAGAGAAGGCGAAAATACTTCAGAACTTCTGAGGGCTGAAGCATTAGCTTGCAGAGTAACCAGTAACATTTGGTGGAGTCATTCTCTGCTGATTAACAGAAAAACCAGTAACATTTGGTGGAGTCATTCTCTGCTGATTAACAGAAAAACCAGGACTGGGTCAGCACCGACAATAGGAAATTCTGAAATAATAAATATTAAGATATAAATATACTAACATTTTTCTACCAAGTACATTTTAGTCAATAACTGGTTTGATAAAACAGTTTGATGGACTAGGTTTGTTTAAAGTATTAATCTCTATACAGCAGTGGTCTCAAACTCAAATCCTTTAGAGGGCCACTTTGTAGATTTCAAGGGTTTTGGAGGGCCGCAAGAATGATTAATGCCTACGATTACGTAATTTTACAAAATACGAAACTACGTACAATTACAAAAATCTGATGTGAGCAGTACATGACTTTCCCTGCAGACTTATATTAACGTTCTCTTTATTTTAATTAAATTTATATCACTTTTAATTCAATTTTCGTTCTCATTCGTAAACCGGGCTTATTTTCAAAGGTGGCGTAGGGAAAGTACGAAAAACTAAAATATCTCGAGAACGGCTAGTCCTAGTGTAGTGGGGTTGGTCTTATTCTTTTCGTCGTTAAAAATTACGTATTAAATTAGCATTTAATGGATATATTTGAGTATACCCAATTCTTTAATTTAGATTTGAACGATTTTTGCGGGCCATTCTGCAAAAAAAGGCAGGTTATTTTTTTTTGGATCGTTCCAAAATCTAATCAGCACCAGGGTGACCTATACGTGACTCATCTACCGAATTTTGTGAAATTCGGTTCATTAGTTTTTCAGCTAGAGTGGATACAAGCTTTTGCGGGCCATTTCGCAAAAAAAGGCGGGTTATTTTATTCCGAAAGGTACCCAAAACTAATCAGCACCAGCCCCGCCCACAAGTGACTTACTTACAAAATTTAGTGAAATTCGGTCCATTAGTTTTTTAGTTAGAGTGGATACAAAATCTGCTCAGACAGACAGACACACAGACAGACAGACACATAGACACACACACAGACGTCATGCTAAAAATGGTTTTTTCGTATTCTAGAGGTCTCGAAACGTGTAGATCCGTCGAAAACTCGAGTTGCGATTTTCGGCATGATTCCAATACTTTCCCTATACATTACCATGTATTGCAGGGAAAATAAAAATCTGATGTGGGCAGCACATGACTTTCCCTGCAGACTTATATTAACGTTCTCTTTATTTTAATTAAATTTATTTCACTTTTAATTCAATTTTCGTTCTCATTCGGTAACCTGGCTTATTTTCAAAGGTGGCGTAGGGAAAGTACGAAAAACTAAAATATCTCGAGAACGGCTAGTCCTAGTGTAATGGGGTTGGTCTTATTCTTTTCGTCTTTAAAAATTATGTATTAATTCAGCATTTAATGGATATATTTGAGTATACCCAGTTCTTTAGTTTAGATTTGGACGATTTTTGCGGGCCATTTTGCAAAAAACGGCAGGTCATTTTTTTTCGAATCGTACCAAAATCTAATCAGCACCAGAGTAACCGATAAGTGACTCATCTACCGAATTTTGTGAAATTCGGTCCATTAGTTTTTCAGCTACAGAGGATACAAGCTTTTGCGGGCCATTTCACAAAAAAGGCGGGTTCTTTTATTCCGAATCGTACTCAAAACTAATCAGCACCAGCCCCGGCCACAAGTGACTTACCTACAAAATTTTCTGAAATTCGGTCCATTAGTTTTTTAGTTAGAGTGGATACAAAATCTGCACAGACAGACACACACACAGACGTCACGCTAAAAATGGTTTTTTCGTATTCTAGAGGTCTCGAAACGTGTAGATCCGTCGAAAACTCGAGTTGCGATTTTCGGCATGATTCCAATACTTTCCCTATACATTACCATGTATTGCAGGGAAAGTAAAAATCTGATGTGGGCAGCACATGACTTTCCCTGCAGACTTATATT
Source organism: Amaurobius ferox (assembly GCA_951213105.1). Lineage (NCBI taxonomy): Eukaryota > Metazoa > Arthropoda > Arachnida > Araneae > Amaurobiidae > Amaurobius > Amaurobius ferox. The sequence goes on along the minus strand of OX578152.1, from coordinate 14,248,688 downwards.
AATGTTCTCTATATTTTAATTAAATTTATTTCACTTTTAATTCAATTTCCGTTCTCATTCGGTAACCGGGCTTATTTTCAAAGGTGGCGTAGGGAAAGTACGAAAAACTAAAGTATCTCGAGAACGGCTAGCCCTAGTGTAATGGGGTTGGTCTTATTCTTTTCATCGTTAAAAATTACGTATTAAATCGGCATTTAATGGATATATTTGAGTATACCCAGTTTTTTATTTTAGATATTGGCAATTTTTGCGGGCCATTTTGCAAAAAAAGGCAGGTTATTTTTTTCTGAATCGTACCAAAATCTAATCAGCACCAGGGTGACCAATACGTGACTCATCTACCGAATTTTGTGAACTTCGGTCTATTAGTTTTTCAGCTACAGTTGATACAAGCTTTTGCGGGCCATTTCACAAAAAAGGCGGGTTCTTTTATTCCGAATCGTACTCAAAACTAATCAGCACCAGCCCCGGCCACAAGTGACTTACCTACAAAATTTTGTGAAATTCGGTCCATTAGTTTTTTAGTTAGAGTGGATACAAAATCTGCACAGGCAGACACACAGACAGACACACAGACACACACAGAGACGTCACGCTCAAAATGGTTTTTTCGTATTCTAGAGGTCTCGAAACGTGTAGATCCGTCGAAAACTCGAGTTGCGATTTTCGGCATGATTCCAATACTTTCCCTATACATTACCATGTATTGCAGGGAAAGTAAAAATCTGATGTGGGCAGCACATGACTTTCCCTGCAGACTTATATTAATGTTCTCTATATTTTAATTAAATTTAATTCACTTTTAATTCAATTTTCGTTCTCATTTGATAATTGGACTTATTTTCAAAGGTGGCGTGGAAAAATACGAAAAAAACTAATATGTCTCGAGAACGGCTAGTCCTAGTGTAATGTGGTTGGTCTTATTCTTTTCTTCGTTAAAAATTACGCATTAAACAAGCATTTAATGGATATATTTGAGCATACGTAGCTTTTTAGTTTAGATTTTGACAATTTTTGCGAGCCATTCTGCAAAAAAAGGCAGGTTATTTTTTTCTGAATCGTACTAAAATCTAATCAGCACCAGGTTGACCTATACGTGACTCATCTACCGAATTTTGTGAAATTCGGTCCATTAGTTTTTCAGCTAGAGTGGATACAAGCTTTTGCGGGCCATTTCGCAAAAAAAGGCGGGTTCTTTTATTCCGAATCGTAGCCCAAACTAATCAGCACCAGCCCCGCCCACAAGTGACTTACCTACAAAATTTTGTGAAATTCTGTCCATTAGTTTTTTAGTTAGAGTGGATACAAAATCTGCACAGACAGACAGACAGACAGACAGACAGACACACACACAGACGTCACGCTAAAAATGGTTTTTTCGTATTCTGAAGGTCCCGAAACGTGTAGATCCGTCGAAAACTCGAGTTGCGATTTTCGGCATGATTCCAATACTTTCCCTATACATTACCATGTATTGCAGGGAAAGTAAAAAGGGATTGTTTTATATATGATTAATTTTTATATGATAAAACCATTACAGATATCTTTATGGCTAAGTACTCAGTGAAATATGGCAGAAAAAACCAAAGTACACACAAGCTATTTTAATTTTATGACATACGAATTTTAATTTTGGTGGTAAAAATATTGACATTTTAAAAGGGATATGTGCCATGTTATTTGATAGGAACGTATCCTAATTTTTATATCCTATAATTTTTATAAATCATTGTAATTACGGGAAAGACGCCGAGGGTCGCAAAATAGTATGCATCGGTCCGCATGCGGCTCGTGTTTCTTGAAAAAGAAGGCTGATTTTGTTCTTTAAAACCGTTTGACAGTTTCATTTTTTACTGTAAGTATTTCTATATCTCTTCGTTTTAACAGAACATATTTTAATCCATAACACATTTGGGATAAAATAGTTGTTGTTGTTGAGACCCAGACCGTCCGACCTACCAGAAAGGTGTAAGGTAACTGTATGGACGGCCGGGAAGTGCCACCCAATTTAGACCGGAACCCAGTGGGGGAGGCATCCACAGGGACCGTACCCTCCTTCCCCTACCACCAACCTCTCGGAAGGACTTACGGACCCACATGTTTAACGTGATCGTACTCCGCATGAACACGGCGGCATTTGTGGTAGCGTGCAAATCTAGCGCGCAAACCACGGGGATACCGCACCCGAGATGACCAACAGCACGCGGTGTTCCGAGGTGGTCACCCACCAAGTACTAACCGCGCCCGATGCTGCTTGACTTCGGTGATCTAACGAGAACCGGTGTTTTCAGCACGGTACGGCCGTTGGCCCTGGGATAAAATAGTGAAATACCTGACTGTTCAAAATTGCCCTTGGAAAATAAACAGGGTCTTGTCTTTGTTCTAAAGGAGGCGTTGACCAGACAAAGAATTCCTGTCTTGTGTCGGACATCGCAGTTTAGAATGAACATATTCCATAATGAAATGTCTCTGCACATAGTTTTCCATAATCATAATCACTGTAATTAAACTCTCTAACTACATCCTTAAAAATCTGATGTGGGCAGCACATGACTTTCCTTGCAGACTCAAATTTATATTTTCTTTATTTCGTTAATAATTCCTTAGATTGAGTTTAATTGCACCAAATAACCAAATAATACTAAAATTGGCCGAACGGTCAAGACGAGCGTTTCCAAGCGATCGATCGATCGCCGCGTTGTGGGTTCGAGTCCCACGTAAGACTAGCATCTCAATCCTGCGGTCATTCCCAATGGGAAACAAAATCCGGCGCAATGCGCATGCTCACGGACTTTTCCACTCCAGTGCTTCAATATTTCGTCAAGGGGTGATATAAAAAGTGTGCAGAAGCTGACAGTCTGACATGCTTCCCAATTACAGTTTTACGATTAAAATTATAAAAATGTGATCCAAAATGTACGGCATTGCATCCCAATGAGAAGATTTACGAATATGTACAGTGTTACCTTGGATTTTAATGTTTGTTCTGAGATTTTACGATTTTTAGGCATTGGAATTTGTAATGTAATGGTTGAATGGTAAACAGAACGATGAACTGCCCTCTATTTTCTAAATTCTAATCCGATTTTAAATGTATGGTAAAGGAAAGTTTTATTTTAAATAATATAATATTTTATGATTTCGTAATTTATACACTTGAAAATTACATTCGTAATTTTACACACAAGTGGAAAAAAAGGTATTTTCTTATCGCTACCTATGTGAAGTTATTCAATTGCAAGTTTACTTTAATTCCTGTGTCTCAGGTGTGAATTAAGCATGAATTTTAAGAGAGGGGGCGATTTGCATGAACATATTACTTTGCGAGTTAATAGCGTTGTGTAAACAAACCTCTTAGTGCTGTAATACATAATGATAAGCTACTGGGAGAGGAATTCGCCCCCTCTCCCGACATGTTTGAGTGTCGCATTTAACACTATCTATTTTTTAATATTCTGTACTTAAAACTTTGATAGATAGGCAACGGCATCCCCCCTCCTGGAGAGGGAAAATAGAGGGCAGTTCATCGTTCTGTTTACCATTCAACCATTACATTACAAATTCAAATGCCTAAAAATCGTAAAATCTCAGAACGAACATTAAAATCCAAGGTAACACTGTACATATTCGTAAATATTCTCATTATGATGCAATGCTGTACATTTTGGATCGCATTTTTATAATTTTAATCGTAAAACTGTAATTGGGAAGCATGTCAGACTGTCAGCTGCGATCAGACTGTCAGCTTTTCAGCTTCTGCCAGTGTTCCCAGATTCTTTTCAAGTCTTTTCCCTAGATTCGGGAAAAAAATTCCCCAGATTTCCCTAGATTTTTTAGTCACGTGATGTGTGACGTCATAATGTTTAAAGCAACGATCTGATTGGATGCTATGCATGACGTAATCACAGTAATTTTCGGAAATTCCGTACTCTTACTGCAAGTTTCGAACAGACAAGTTTATTTATTAGCCAAATAACCTCATTCCCAGGTTAAAAATAATCTAAATATATTATTTTTATTTGGTGAAACTACAAATTGCAATTTTTCTTGTAAATAAAAATTTTAGAAAACAAAATGAAATGCTTTGTATATGTGCAGGCACAAACTAATTTACATACCTTGGAGTGATGGCATTAGTATTATGTTTTTTGAATAATCCATGTTTGATTATTTCATATTTCCCTACTTTTTCATGGAAATCTCAGGCTTAGTAGTTAAAACATCCATTGCCTTTGCTGCTTTTAGACTGCCATCTTTTAAATTCACTTTCTTGCTTCCATGAGCTACGATTTTTTTTTTCCTGAGGTGGGTTCCATTTATCAAAAAGTTATCCGACTAGACTCGGGAATGAACTTCAAATTTTTTATATATATTTTTAACTATAACAATAATAAAACTAAAGCAATAACAAATTAACAAACTACTTAATTATAACAATGACAAACTAACAATTTGAATTTAAACTAATATAAAACTATGTAGCAAAACTTGAAAAAATAAATGATATCTTTTATCAATAAATCATGTCTCCGCTCTGAACAGTCTGGTAGTCTATTTAGGTTTCCAGAAAATTTCTGCAAACAATTTTGCCCCCAGGGAAAGTATATTTTCCTATCTTCCAACACCCTCAGATTTTTCTGATAACCGCATACATTTGGAAAAAAAATAAGGTAGGAATCTGTTATTTTTACTTATCTTCTAAAGGGTTTTAAACCCCTATATCCTAGGAAAACGACTAAAGAAAATATTGTAAATCGGAATTATCGTAGCAGACAACAGTTCGTGAAAATATTCAAAATAAGCCCTTTTATTGCGGTTACAGTTAACTAAACAGTTAGTTTCAAAATCTCCGAAAAAAGTAAAAATTTAATCTTTTTTTTTCTAAGAATTTCAAAAATATGTGAAATTGAGAAGTTTTTTTAACTGAAAATTGTAAACGTAGTAGTAAATATGACAACTTAAAAATCTCTGAAAATTTCCCTAGATTTGGTTGCTTCTTCCCTAGATCCCTAGAAATCTCTGAATTTCCCTAGATCTAGGGAAAATTCCCTAGATCTGGGAACACTGGCTTCTGCACACTATTTATATCACCCCTTGACGAAATATTGAAGCACTGGAGTGGAAAAGTCCGTGAGCATGCGCATTGCGCCGGATTTTGTTTCCCATTGGGAATGACCGCAGGATTGAGATGCTAGTCCACGTAAGACATGAATGTTGTGTGATGTGGGCGCTGTGTGTTCCGCCGCCCTATGGTGCGACTGGGGCAACGTCCTAGGACGGCGAAATAGTTCACAATTCTGGCCGAATATTAGGCCAATGACGAAGAGTCTAGTGCCTGGCCATATGAAAAAAAAAATATATACTAAATTTGAATTTTTAATTCACTTTTTGTTTTTATTTGGTAATTGGATATTTGTCCGAAATCGGTATAACAAAAATGAAAGAAATCTCAAATATTTTGAGAACGTTTTAGTCCTAAAGCATAATGGAGTGTGTTATATTCTTTTCCTCGTCAAAAATTACGTATAAAACAAGAATTTAATTGATACATTTGAGCATACGTAGTCTTATTTTTTTTATTTTTCCGGGTCATTTCGTAAAAAAAGGCAGGTTGTTCTTTTCCAAATAGCACCAAAATCTAATCAGCAACAGAGCAACCTACAAGTAACTTATCTACCAAATTTTGTGACATTTGGTCAATTAGTATTTTAGCTAGAGTGGATACATGAAATTTTTAAGTTCCGTTTCGTAAAAAAAGGCGGGATCTGTTTTTACGAATCCTACCAAAAACCAATCAGCAACAGGGTCTCAACCAAGTGACTTACAGACCAAATTTTATGAAATTCGGTCCATTAGTTTTTCAGTTAGAGTGGATACATACATTGCACAGACACGCACACAGACGTCGCGCTAAAAATAAATTTTTCGTATTCTAGAGGTCTCGAAACGTGTAAATTCGTCGAAAACTTGAGTTGCGATTTTCGGCATGATTCCAATACTTTCCGTATGCATTACCATGTATTACAGGAAAAGTAAAAAGTATGTAACTTTTGCAAAAGAAACTGTAATTTAATCAGTACAATTTTTTTGTTTATTAGTATCTTGACAATAAAATTATGTCCCCATTTGACTGCTGTCACGAAAATGTTTTTATATACCGATAAAATTCGTTTTACAGAAAATACTGACTACAGTATTTCTTGTGAAATATCTTTAATATATTGAATTCTTTATTTTTTAGTATTTAATTTTTACGAACTAAATTACTTTTAGTTAAATTTAACAAAAAATATCGACTGTCAGATTCCTATACGAAATATTGCAATGCAAAAATTCGAACAAAGAGATAGAAATTTCCAATGAAAGGATACTTTTAAAAACAATTTCGAAAAGAAAATTTTCGATCAAATACCGTTAGTGGTTTTTATGATTTGACCAAAACGGTATTTATGGAACATATTTATCATACTAAAAAACACCATAGCCCCCCACGAGGGGGTGGCTAGCATGGCTACATCCAGGGGGCCCGGGACAAACGGATTTGAAAGAGGGCCGGGAAGGGGGAGTCAGGCGCCTTTCAGGGTTTTTTCTAATTGACTAATTGACAGCTGCTGAAAAAAAAAAAAAAAAAAAAAAAAAACGAGGCACTGGTTTTTGTGACTTTGAGAAATTTGAAAATTAATAACTGTAACATTTTTTTTTAATCAAAGAGGGCCCAATTCGTGGCTATGTCCTTAAAAATATGGCGCGACAAAAAATATCAATCACAATCGCTATACCATCGCATCGTTTCCATTTTTCCAGAAAGAAACACTACTTGTACTCAAGGGTGCTGACAAAATTTCCGGACCCCTATGCAAAATCTTGGGACCCTGTGCAACTCACGGTAGCGGCTCCTTACGCCCCCCCCCCCCCTCAAATATTATTAATGCCCATATATTATATATTATCCATGAATTTTTGGATGTTCGTTTTTTCTTCAAGGTCCGCGATAAAGGGAGTGGGATAAGTGGAACTAATGTCCAAGAACTGGCAGCCCATAGGGAGCCTTAAAAAAATTTTGGACAGGGGGCCCGTCCTAGGATGTAGGGGCCATGAAAAGCACATTATACTTATCGTACCTAACGATACTTTTGAAATTATATTGCGAAATTTCGAATGGAACGATTCCTCTAAGAACTTTTCACAGAGCTTTAAAAATTTTAAAACCCTTCCCGTTTTGTACGTACGATGGAGTAATATTCAACGCGAGAATATAAATAATTTAATAAAAAGAAAAACTTACCTTTTCGCAGATATTGTTCACAGCCTGTTTTCAGCACCACGTGGGACTCAAGTACTAAAGAGCTTGATTGCTTCTCGAAGTCACGTACCTATCTACCCCGGTCCCCCGGTCACTCTACCCGCGGTGAGTGGTCACCAAAGAATCTGAGTGGCCTACCTCGTCACATGGTTTAGAACCAGTGTTCCCAGATCTAGGGAATTTTCCCTAGATCTAGGGAAATTCAGAGATTTCTAGGGATCTAGGGAAGAAGCAACCAAATCTAGGGAAATTTTCAGAGATTTTTAAGTTGTCATATTTACTACTACGTTTACAATTTTCAGTTAAAAAAACTTCTCAATTTCACATATTTTTGAAATTCTTAGAAAAAAAAAGATTAAATTTTTACTTTTTTCGGAGATTTTGAAACTAACTGTTTAGTTAACTGTAACCGCAATAAAAGGGCTTATTTTGAATATTTTCACGAACTGTTGTCTGCTACGATAATTCCGATTTACAATATTTTCTTTAGTCGTTTTCCTAGGATATAGGGGTTTAAAACCCTTTAGAAGATAAGTAAAAATAACAGATTCCTACCTTATTTTTTTTCCAAATGTATGCGGTTATCAGAAAAATCTGAGGGTGTTGGAAGATAGGAAAATATACTTTCCCTGGGGGCAAAATTGTTTGCAGAAATTTTCTGGAAACCTAAATAGACTACCAGACTGTTCAGAGCGGAGACATGATTTATTGATAAAAGATATCATTTATTTTTTCAAGTTTTGCTGCTACATAGTTTTATATTAGTTTAAATTCAAATTGTTAGTTTGTCATTGTTATAATTAAGTAGTTTGTTAATTTGTTATTGCTTTAGTTTTATTATTGTTATAGTTAAAAATATATATAAAAAATTTGAAGTTCATTCCCGAGTCTAGTCGGATAACTTTTTGATAAATGGAACCCACCTCAGGAAAAAAAAAATCGTAGCTCATGGAAGCAAGAAAGTGAATTTAAAAGATGGCAGTCTAAAAGCAGCAAAGGCAATGGATGTTTTAACTACTAAGCCTGAGATTTCCATGAAAAAGTAGGGAAATATGAAATAATCAAACATGGATTATTCAAAAAACATAATACTAATGCCATCACTCCAAGGTATGTAAATTAGTTTGTGCCTGCACATATACAAAGCATTTCATTTTGTTTTCTAAAATTTTTATTTACAAGAAAAATTGCAATTTGTAGTTTCACCAAATAAAAATAATATATTTAGATTATTTTTAACCTGGGAATGAGGTTATTTGGCTAATAAATAAACTTGTCTGTTCGAAACTTGCAGTAAGAGTACGGAATTTCCGAAAATTACTGTGATTACGTCATGCATAGCATCCAATCAGATCGTTGCTTTAAACATTATGACGTCACACATCACGTGACTAAAAAATCTAGGGAAATCTGGGGAATTTTTTTCCCGAATCTAGGGAAAAGACTTGAAAAGAAGCTGGGAACACTGTTTAGAACTCAACCCATTCTACCAGTCGAGGTGGGATGAGCTAGCGACCTAGACCGGCTGTATATAGAAAGTCCAGGGTGAGGATTTATTAGTTCCGCCTGTTGAAAAACATGAAATGCTCCATACAAATGAGCGGTGAAATTACAAAATTGAGATGAAATATCATCTCGGTCCTAGTTGGAATTGAAATTGTAGGTCTTTTCTCTAACGAAAAAATGGGATCTCCCGGTTTTCAGCTGGCTGGAATTTTTATCAGCTGCAGTGTTCTGCTGGAACAAAGAGACCAGGGTCCACTCCTTAACCCTGCAGCAATATCCATTGTCCAATAACCTGTTCTCTCTTTACTCACCACGTCGTGAGTTTGAAAGTATCTGATCACGTGACATATTCTGCTAAATACCTTGCTACCAAAGACTCCTCGAAGCTTGATGCTAAGTGGGATAGAAGGAGCGAGGGGGGGGGGGGGGGCTCATTAGCGTATCCACAGACTAATTTTGTGAGTGTATATCTTTACTATTAAGATGACGCTTGATTAAAAGTCTTAAAGGATGGTAAGAATACAATCTTCTCTACCTTCGCTTTTTACAAGGCTTGCTTGTGTTCATTGACTCTTTTGAGTGGCATATTTTAAAGCAATCTCTTGTTTAAAATATATTGTACTTAGTACGTTAGATGAAATGGACAATTCCGATTTTTACTTTCCTTATATACATAATGTATAAGGAAAGTATTGTGACGGGGTCGAAAATTCGAATTCGAGTTCTCGATGGGAGAGCACGTTTCAAGCATCCCTGATCACGAACCAAACATTTTTGAAGTGAAGTCTGTGTGTGCGTGTGTGTGTCAGTGAGTCTGTGAAGACGATAACTGATGAACGAATGGACCGATTCGAACGAAATTTGGTACAAAAATCACAATTCGTAAGCACTGAAAGCCTATTGTTATCGAATGTCCAGAACCCCCACCCCCCTAAATTTTCGAGTGAAATTTTGAAAAACACGTCAAAAAGTCAAAATCGCTAATAAAATTACGCAAATAGACATTTCTTATGTAATTTTTCCTTAGAAAACGATTGAGATAAATTTTAGGATGCTAACATGAGCCGTTCTCGAGATATTGCACATTTTTCAAAAAAAATATCAAAAAGTCATATAAAATAAAAAAAAAAATATTTCTTATTGAGAAACATGTTCACTTTTCACATGTAATACCATGCGATAAATTGGGTGACATTATTCTCGTGGATCTAAATCGTTCCATTCATGAAAAAATATACTTTGAGTAATACTTTTGTATTTGAACGCCAATAGTCATTTATCTGCTGTAAGAATATGTCTTCGTCCATAACGGTTAGCGAGATTTTTGCGACGAATTTGGTGGCATATCGCCAACTTGTCGACTTTTTTAAATGTTGCTGAATTAACGAAAAACTCTCCAAACGGATAAAAATGACGCTAAATCAATGAAAATGACGACTCATTAAATAAATTAGATATCTTGGAAAGAATATAAATATCTACTATAAAAATATCTATTTTTTTTTACTGTAAAATTAGTAAATTCATTGCATCATATAAGGAAAGTCATGTGCTGCCCACATCAAATTTTTTTAACACTTTACAACAAAGTTGAAAAGTGTTTATGACTTTGTTCATTCTGTCTGTCTGTCTGTCCGTTAGCACGATAACTGCCGTAAAAATGACTTAATCAAAATGAAATTTTAGTATGTTGTTCAGACGGTCTGTAGGACCTATGGGAATATAAATGAATAATATCATCCAATTAGTTTTTGATTGAACCCAGGTTGAAAAAATGAAATACATTGAGCCCTATGGGACCTAATTTTTTAAGCATTTTTTAAGCGGATTTAAATTTCACAAATTGTTTCGAAATATATATAAAAAAAATTCAGCGAAATATATTCAGTAGTTTTTAAATAAAAATTAAAATAATAATAACACCACTTATATGAAACTATCACGTGACCATGATATGAAAATATCACGTGACCCACTACAAAATGATATATGGCATCCATCTTGTCTCAAAATCGTGATTTTTAAAGTTCTTTTTAATTCATATTGAGTGTTGTATCCGTTCTAAAACCACTTTATGTTTGCTTAAATTCTGTGCATCTACATACTGAAACAACATAATTACAATATATTTGAGTTTAAATGCTCATCCAAATTTGATTATTTCTACAACGAAGCCTATTTTTCACCTATGTAAAATGTAAACAGCAATATATGTAGAATGAGTTGTACTAGAAGTGCTGTATTTCTTTAACACAAAATCATTTAGTTCATGGAGTCTGTGTAGCTGATATGAATGAAATATTAATTGATTTTGTAAAGAGCAGGACGAATTTTTTCGATGAAGTTTTACGCATAGAGTTTAATTACTTGTAGCTCCATGGTCTTAATTTTTAAATAAAATAAATTATTATAGTATTGTGATGAATGACATGAATGGGAAATTAGTTATGAATGAAATGTTGCTTTTATAGAGAGAGCCAGGCGTGTTATTTTTTCTATGACGTCATTTGAATGAATTTCAGTTGTTTTCGATGAAGTTTTCAAATATAATAAATTATCGTAGTATTATGATAATTCTAAAATTATTACCGAGGAGTGTATCACATTTTAGAGATGTTTAAACCAGGCAATTTATATTTCAATGCCGTTCGACGAAGGTTTAAGTTTTCAAATATAATAAATTAATGTAGTATTATGATAAGTTTCAAAATTTTACCGAGGAATCTATTGCATTTTAGAGATGTTTAAATAAAATTGCATTGAAGTAGGAAAGTGTTTCATAATCAATGCTTTAAGCATGATTGATTTTTCTTGTTTTTTATAAACCCTTAAAACCAATTCATATTTAAACAGAATTTTTTGCTGATTCCAAATATCCAAGCGAAAATCTCTTAAAAAAATTATTTATTTAAATATCAAGAAAAGAAAAAAAAATGCAAAATCTTGTAAACACGAAACATACCGTGATTGGCTGTGACGTCATTTTCCCCGTTCGACCTGTGACGCAACAACATTCTATCGTGTGTTTGTTGCCTTGAGATATTTGCAGGGTAGCCGAGGTTTAATTTTGTTTACAATTGAATTTTTGCATTTGTACTTGGTCTGCTTGTATTTAGATCATTTGTTGATTATTACTTTCCTTATATACATAATATAATGTATAAGAACATGATTGCGAAAATTCGAATTCGAGTTTTCGACGGGAGTGCACGTTTCAAGCATTCTTGAACACGAAGCAGACATTTTTGAGGTGGTCTGGGTGTGTGTGTGTGTAAAAGTATGTGTGTGTGTCAGTGATTCTGTGGAGACGATATCTCACGAACAAATCAAGCGATCCGAACAAAATTTGGTACAATACTTACAATCAGTGAATACTGGAAACCTATTGTTTTTCAGCTGCTAAATTGATGGAAATGTCACCAAATTGATAGAAATGTCGCCAAACTGATAAGAATGACGCTAAATCAATAAAAATGCAAACTAATTGATTAAAATTCAATATTTTGGAAAGAGTATAAGACTCTACCATAAGACTTTCCCTGTAAAGCTTGGCAAAATTCTGCCGAATAATTTTGGCGGCATGTCGCCAATTTGACGAGTTTTTTAAATGTTTCCAAATTGACGAAACTCTTGCTAAATTGATAAAAATGACGCCAAATAGGTTGCAATATTTTGCAAATTTTTAGTTCCGTCATATAATGGGCATAGCTTTTATTATATAAGAAATGTTCTTCTAAATATCACAAACTTAGCGATATTTGGCCTCATATTGACGAAAATATCGTTAAAATTGTAAAAATGACGCCTAATTGATGAATTTATTATTAAAATACTTAAATATTTGGACTATATTGCTTATTGAGAATGCTAATAATATTGATAATTGTTAATTTAGAGTTACGTATAATATAAGTTAATTGGTATGAAATAGTTTTAAATGCTGTCACCTAGATGTTCAATGTATCACGCCAAATGTGCAATTTAACATTACAAATACTACGCCGTTGTTGAGACCCAGACCGTCCGACCTACCAGAAAGGTGTAAGGCAACCCCAGCAGGAGCTCCAGCTGGGGTTGAACACCCTTTCCACAACTACTATACTACTCACTTTTTTATGATTATAAATGGTTATGTAGCATATGTAAGGGATTATTCTGAGTAATTTGAGGGTATTAACTAGTTCCTGGGTGAATTTTATGATTTTTTATGCTCATTTTAAAAATTTCTGTAAAGTGTGCTTTCGTATCGGATTTCGAGTATTTTATACTTTAAATCATTAAAATCTAGTAATTATAGTACATGTGTTAAGGTTTTAATATATCTTAATGAGTTTTAATCCTATGAGAAGCTATTTAATGCGATTATTAAAAATATACTATCGATTATGATTATGAACGGATTGTTTATTTTCATGAGGCTAGTGTATGTAATTATGATAAGTTGTTTGTTACTCAGTTTAACTTTAACCATGATATAGCCTTCACGTGACCTTGGCGGATGGATACACCAAGAACTATGTTTAGAAATGGCCTTATCGCAACCTTGGCGGAAGGATGTTCCAGGAACTATTTTTTCTTTATGGATGGGTGTAGACGACCTTTAAGCAGCGATTTTATCATTCGAGACGTGGATTTCGTGTTGTTAAGACGCATTTCAAGTTGCTCTCAACTACGAATATGTTCGCTTTAGCTACTGATATCGGAGGTGCTATCCATGCTGTTACTGACGATCCTATGCCTAATGCACCCTCTTTGAACAGAATTGGACATGTAAGTATTTGTTTTAATGTGATTTTATTCTCCCATTTTATTAAAATTTGTATTTTTATGATGCGTAACAACTTTATTTAATTAATGTTTTTATGAATTTAATGAAATGTATTGAGGCTTTAGTATCTGGATATATTCTTTAACTTGGTAATTTTATTATTTTAGATGGTTTCTAATGGGGGTTAGTATAATGGATCTATGATTACTTTATATAAATCTTGGGATGTATATTATACTGCTACAGGAAATAACGTGTTTACACTAAAGTATAAATTTTTTATCTTGTATAGACTTGTCTTGTCTGTTTGAAAATGTTTACATTAAAGAGAAATCTATATCGGCATGTAAGGATCCATCTAATCGGAAAAATCTTACGCATGCGAGGTATGCGGAAAAGGGTTTAATCGACTATCTAATTTGAAACGGCATGGAAAAGTGCATAAGAACTCTGGAAATTAAGCTGAATCTTTTAAATGTATGTAATTTCTGATCGTAATTATTTTATTTAATGGAGACTTTCATCAATTTAATGTAACTTGTTGAGGTTTATCTGGATATATTCTTTAACTTGCTGATTTTATTATTTTGGGGTGATTCCTATCGGAATGGTTTATATGATTGTTTTAACTAAGTGATTAAAATGCATTATATTGCTACATGAAATAATGTGCTTATACTAAAGTATTGTATTTCTTTATCTTTCACAGGTTTGTCTTACTTGTTCGAAGAGCTTTACGAAGAAGAGGAATTTAGTACGGCATATGAAGATTCATGACTCTTCAAGTAAAGTTCCTTGTCCGCAATGTCCTGCTACATTTACTCGAATGAGTGATATGTTGCATCATGAACGTACAACTCATAGTGATAAGTCTATGTTGAATATGAAAAGTAAAACTTTTAGTGCTTGTCCCACGCAAGGTGGTAAAAGAAAAACTTCAGGTGTTTCTGGTATGAATAAGAAGAGGAAAGTGACTATAAATCCCTGTCAACAAGCTTTAAACAGTACAGTAACTGTTCATAAAATTGACGGAGATGGTGAAAAAGATATCCTTACCTTTTTAGATTCTAACAGAAATGATATAACACATGTGCTGTTAGAGGAGATTGCCTTGAAACGTAGTATTGTGTGGTACATAAATCTGTGTTGCCGTTTTACTCGCTTCCGATCTAAAAAAGAGCAGGAATATTGTACAGCCTATTTCAGAAGTTCCTGTATGAGGAATATTACTGAAGAAGATTTGAATGCTAATATGGATTCAGCTTTTGGAAAAGTATTAACATCATTCGAAACCTATGAAGGACGTGGTAGTGGTTGGGTTTTAGAGAGGATTGATGAACTAATGATTGATGTTGGGGTATATGAACCTCTATCTGCTTCTAGCTATATCCCACTACCTAAAGAACTAGTAGCTAAGAAGGCTGTTATTAATGTGCAGAATAGTGACAAAAAGTGCTTTATGTGGTCCATCTTAGCAGGACTTTATCCTGTTCATGATCATGTGGATCGTGTCGGTAAATATATTGAACATGAATGCAAGCTAAATATGGGTGGAATTGAGTTTCCTACACCTTTACACCAAGTTAAGTTGTTTGAGCGAAATAATAACGTGAGCTTAAATGTCTTTGGATATGAAGATAAGAAGGTGTTTCCGCTTTATATATCATCTAATAGACGGGATCAACACTGTAATTTACTACTTATTAGTAATGATGAGCACTATCATTTCTGCTGTATTAAAAGTATGAGTAAACTTCTATACGGTTTAAGAAAGCATAAAGAGAAGCAATATTTTTGCAATCACTGTTTACAGCGATTTTCATCTGAAACTCGTTTAAAGAATCATACTGAATTATGCAAACAGTATGGTCTGCAGCGAGTGGAACTGCCTAGTGGTGATGATGCAATTTTGAAATTTAAAAGTGTTTATATGCAAATGCGTGTACCATTTGTGGTATATGCGGACTTTGAATCTTTTATAATAAAAACGGATACGTGTGAGAATTCTCCCTCCATGTCACATGAGAACATCTTATCTCATCATGTTCCGTGTGGTTTTGCATACATTATTATTGGTCCTGATGGGAAAACCTTTAAAGGTCCTGTTATCTATAGAGGTGAAGATGTGGTTACTCATTTTTTGAAGGCTCTTATTCATGAAGAAGAGGAGATTCAAAGAATATTGAAAGAAAATATGAAAATGAGTTTCACTGCTGAAGATCGTGAAAACTTTCAAAATGCCGCTATCTGTCATATTTGCAACAAGGCTTTAGGGGAAGAACGTGTAAGAGACCACTGTCACTTAACTTCTAAGTTCAGAGGTGCAGCTCATCCTAATTGCAATCTGAATTATAAAATAAGACGGCGCATACCTGTTGTGTTCCACAATTTAAAAGGGTATGATGGACATTTAATTATGCAGGGAATAGGTCAATTTAAAGAAAAGAGAATTGAGTGTATTTCTAGTAATATGCAGAATTATATAACATTCCGTGTTGGAAGTCTGCAGTTTATAGACTCCTTCCAATTTTTACCTGCCTCTATTGAGAAACTAAGCTCTAGTTTGGAGTCCGATCAGTTTCATATCATTAAAGAACATTTTACAAATGATCATGTGAATTTGCTTACTAGAAAAGGTGTTTACCCCTATTCTTATATAGATTGTGCTAAGAAGTTTGAAGAAACAAGTCTGCCCTCTAAAGAGGCCTTCTTCGATGATTTAAATCAGGAGGAGGTCTCTGATGAAGCCTATGCTTATGCCCAACATGTTTGGTCATCCTTAAAGATAAAGAATATGGGGGAATATCATGACTTGTACATAAAAACTGATATTCTTCTGCTAGCAGACATTTTTGAAAATTTTCGTGATTTGACACTGAATTATTATGGAATAGATGCTGCTCACTGTCTAACATTACCATCTCTTGCTTGGAATGCTGCCCTAAAGACTAGCGGTGTATCATTAGAACTGATAACAGATCCTGATATGTACCTATTTTTAGAAGAAGGTATTAGAGGCGGTATTAGTGTAATTAGCAAACGCCTAAGCCATGCTAATAATAAGTATTTGGAACATTATGATTCTGCAAAACCTAGCAAGTATATAATGTATCTAGATGCTAATAATTTATATGGATGGGCACTAAGCCAAGCACTCCCTGTATCGGATTTTAGATGGCTTGATTCTAAAGAAATCCTGAATTTTGATCCACTTGTAGTAGAAGATGACTCGCCTGTGGGGTATATTATCGAGGCGGATATAGACTATCCTCATGATTTGCATGATGAACATAATGACTATCCACTAGCGCCTGAAAGGGTTCATATCACCCCGTCTCTGATTTCGGAGTATAGTCGTAATTTATCTAAAGAAATGGATTTAAAAATATGCAAGGATCAGATCAAATTAACACCCAATTTGAATCACAAGGTTAAATATGTCCTACATTATAGAAATTTAAAGCAATATATGAAGCTAGGGATGAAACTTGTGAAAATCCATCGGGTATTAACTTTCAAGCAAGAACCTTGGTTGAAGCCTTATGTGCAATTTAACACTAAGAAGAGAACACTGGCAAAAAATTCTTTTGAAAAAGATCTGTTCAAACTTATGAACAACGCAGTTTTTGGTAAGACGATGGAAAATTTGAGAAAAAGAATGGATGTTAAACTAGTACAGACTGAAAAGAGATTAAAAAAATGTCTTGCATCACCAGCCTTTCACTCTTTCAAAGTATTTAATGAAGATCTGGTTGCAGTTCATATGCATAAGACAAATTTAAAATTGAATAGACCTATCTATGCTGGTTTTTCAGTACTAGATCTGAGTAAAACACTCATGTATGAGTTTCATTATAATTTTATTAAAAAGGTGTATGGAAGTCGAGCTGAATTACTTTTCACAGACACGGATTCTCTGTGCTATGAAGTTGAAACAGAAGATATTTATAAAGATTTTGAAAGTCATCAAGATTTTTTCGACTTTTCGGATTATCCATGCGATCATCCACTTCATTCCAACAAAAATAAAAAAATGATTGGAAAAATGAAAGATGAGTTTAATGGTACTCCTGCTCAAGAGTTTGTAGGGTTAAGATCAAAAATGTACAGTTTAAAAACATCTTTCATGGAAAAGAAAACTGCTAAAGGTGTCAATAAGAATGCTGTGAAAAGATTCATTCATCATCAAGATTACTATAACTGCTTAACAAGACGTCGATATAATAGAGTTGAGCAAATTAAAATTGCTAGTAAAGATCAGAAGATTTATACTGTGAAACAAATTAAAATGGGGTTATCACCCTATGATGATAAACGATATATTTTAAATGATGGAATTAAGAGTTTAGCTTATGGCCATTATCAAATTTAAATGATAAAGGCATGCTAAATTAAAAAATTGTAGCGGTGTATTGTATACATCGGGTGGTGGTGGGACTACAATTTAAAAAAAAAATATTTATATTAATCAGTGAAAATGAAGATTTATTCTTTAGAGAAAGTGAATTCATTTGCATACATTGCAAGAAACTGTCTATGATCAAGTAGAATCATGATGAATTACATTAAGATACATTACTTTTTACATGTTTTACATGTATACTGACAGAGTCCTATTTAATTAAAGGCACTCTAACATGGTAAAGATGCATATGGATCAAAATCTGGAATGATTGAAATATATGTATATATATATACACACATTGAATGCTCAAGATATACAAACGAAATGAAATTTGCAAGCAAAGATTAGATTTATACTGTGAAGAGAAAAAACTTTATATTTACTTATTGATTAATAACATCCTTCTTATCTGACTGATAAAAATCTCCATTCATAGAAACATCACGTGGCAAGATGAAGCTCCGCCCTCTCTCCATCCGGAGCTATGTTTAACATGGGGAGGTATAGCTCCGGAATTTGCCCATGTTAAAGTATAGCTCCGGATGGTCCAGAACCCCCTTATATACACTACTGTTGTAGAAATAATCAAATTTAGATGATCATTTAAACTCAAATATATTGTAATTGCGTTGTTTCAGTATGCAGGTGCACAGAATTTAAGCAAAAATAAAGCGGTTTTAGGACGGATACAACACTCAATATGAATTTAAAAGAACTTTAAAACTCACGATTTTGAGGCAAGATGGATGCCATCTTGCCTCAAAATCGTGATCACGTGAAGAAAAAAATCGTGATCGAAAAGATCACGTCACCCACTTCAAAATCATCCATTTTGAAGTGGGTCACGTGATCTTTTCATATCATGGTCACGTGATCTCTTCATATAAGAGGTGTAATTATTATTTAAAGAATTACTGAATATATTTTGCTGAATTTTTTTTATATGTTTTATGGAATAATTTGAATATTACCTAAAATTTTCGAAGCAATTTGTGAATTTTAAATCCGCTTAAAAAATGTTTGAAAAATTAGGTCCCATAGGATTCAATGTATTTCATTTTTTTAACCCGGGTTCAATCCAAAACCAATTGGGTGATATTAATCATTTATATTCCCATAGGTCCTACAGACCGTCTGAACAACATACTACCATTTCATTTTGATTATGTCGTTTTTACGGTGGTTATCGTGCTAACGGACAGACAGACAGACAGAATGAATGAACAAAGTCATAAACACTTTTCAACTTTGTTGTAAAGTGTTAATAAAAATAATTCTAATTAAGAAAGAAAGTTATGTATTTATAAAAATATATTTATTATGCAAGATAATTGAAAGATCTAATAATTACCTTTCCTATGATGTATCATTTATATGAACTTTAAAAGAACTGTTAATATTTATTGTATGTTTAAAGACAAAAAAGTGAAATTTTTGAAGCTTCGTTTTTACTAAATATAAATATCCAATGTAAAATAGTAATAATAATGAATACTAAAAGAATAATTATCCGTGATATTGCTGATGTTTAGGTCATCTCCCAAATGCAAATACTCGATTTTTAGCGATTTGAATGTTGACTCGTATTCAGGGATGTTCAAAACATGTAGATCCACCAAAATTTGAGGGTCGCATTTTTTACCACATCACATACTGTTCCCCCTTCACATTGCTATGAATACTCATCATCACTCCCAACTTCATATTACTATCAAAGTAAAATTTAATTGAAAAATATTTGTCCTGTGTAATTTGGTCTTAGCACACATTGTGTGTAATGCGTAAATAATATAACGTTTAATAAAAAAATTAACTTCAACTAGCAAAAATTGACATTAAAAAAATGTTGAACTCTCAAAATCTATACTCCTATAGGGACGCATGTTCTGATATCCCGACTTTAAGAAACTTCTAAATTGATAGACGCGTTTTTGTCTTTGCTGGTACGGTTTCTCTGTCCGTATATCTTAAAGAAGGATGCTGCTCTTTGCGTCTGAAGCTGATTGAGATGCTTTTAACCAACATTTTATGCTTAACGAAGTACTTTTATTGAAGATTAATTTTCCATTATAAAGGTTAGACAGTCTTGTTTTCAATGCTTGAAATGTTATACTAAACAGAGGAATGTGTGCGTCTCTCCCCCCCCCCCCCCCCTCTCTCACACAAGCACATCACATCCAAAGTCCCATATTTGTAAATAATAAAATTAAAATTAATAAATATAGTGATTTTTATGATCATTTTAGTGATCATGCTCTCACGCGCATGTTCAGTAACAAATACCACTCGCATGCGCTGTAGGATCCTCCACGCGCATTTGAAGTTCAAACCTTAATGCTTTTGCACTGGAAAGAACCTCCACATTCATGCGTTGTAAGAGCCGTTTACACGCATACTCTGAGCTACAACGTATGTGTGCTGTAAGAATTTTGAGCTACAACGCGCATTCGCTAAAAGACCCTTTAAGCGCATGCACTGTTCAATTTTCAACGCGCATTCTCTATACGAATTTTCATGCACTCCAAAAATATACTCATTCGCATACGCTATAAGAGCCTGTACGCACATGCCTTGTTAGAAGAACCCCTACGCGCATGTTCTATAAGAGCACTCCACGCACATGCGCTGTAAATCGCGCCTCGCGCATGCGCTGTAAGATCGCTCCTTTCGCATGCCCTGTTAGAACTGCCACGAGCGTGAGCTGTAAAAATTATCATGCGCGAATGTTGTAAGAACCATCCACGCGCATGCGCTATAAGAATCTCCACGCGAATGTTGGAGCATTTCATACGCATGAGCTGTTCTGTAAGTTCGTTATTTGTATTATGTTTGTATCACGCGCATGCGCTGTGAAATCTGTGCTCGCGCATGCCCTATTAGAACTGCCACACGCATGCACTATAAAAATTATCATGCGTGCATATTATAAGAACCATCCACGCGCTTGCGCTATAAGTTTTAATGAGAATGAGATGCATTCTCCGCGCTCCAAGTCTTCCTACCCTGTTCAATCCTCAACGCGCATACTCTGTAACAGCCTCCACGCGCACGCGCGGTAAGGATCTCCACGCGAAGAGCACTTCATAAGCATGCTCTGTAAGATCGCTGCTCGCGTATGCCCTGTTAGAACTAAAACGCGCATGCGCTGTAAAAATTATCATGCGAATATGTTATAAGAACCATCCACGCGCATGCGCTGTAATTTTTAATGAGCATGTGATGAATTCTCTCTCCGCGCTCCAAGTCTTCGCCCTGTTCAATCCTCAACGCGCTTGCTCTGTAAGGGCATCCACGCGCATGCGCTGTAAGATTTCTGCTCGGACATGCGCTGTGAGATCGCTGCTCGCGCATGCTCCGTTAGAACTACCTCGCGCGTGCGCTATAAAAATTATCCTGCGTGAATGTTGTAAGAACCATCCACGCGCATGCGCTGTAAATTTTAGTGAGCATGCGATGAATTCTCTCCCCGGGCTCCAAATCTTCCCACCCTGTTCAATCCTCAACGCGCATGCTCTGTAAGAGACTCTACGGACATGCGCTGTAAGAATCTCCAGGCGAATGCATTAAATGAGCTCCCCATATGCGCATGCGCTATTTGTATTATGTTTTCGATCAAACAAGAATCTTCGAAATTATAATACTAATAATTTCAATCATCAAGAGTGATTTCTTTCGAAGTTTTTTTACGTCACGAAAGGATTATGGATGAAAAAGGGGGTGTTACTTCACTTATCTAACCTAACTAATTGATTGGATGTAGGTATAAAAACGCAATCTTATATTAAAGAACCTTTTGTGCTTGTACTTGCGAATGATAAGTTTAGAATAAAAAGCTATTTACTTTTGATTTATGCACATATTTCAGTTTCTGCATGTCTTAAGATTTGCAGTGGTAGGTGATTTAATACAGTGGGTCCTTTATTACAGTTATCTTTATTTTATTTTATTAATCTTTATTTTATGTTTATTGTGGCTGAGCGGGCCTCTGGAAAGAACGTGTCGGCCGATTGCCTCATGTTAATCAATTCTGCTCTAAAAGCATATTTCTGTGCACGTCATTGAAAGCATAATATAGACAAAATCAATGCTGAAAGTACATACAGAAAATGCAAGATATTAAAAGTACCAATTAAATTGAACATAATTTTAATTGTACTGAAAAGTAGAAATACTTTTGAAAAATTAAGAGATTTACACACATTCTACTTACAGCAAAGAACTAGTTCTTTGTGGTTCTTCAGATTTCTTTTTTATTCTCTAAAGGAAACGTGAAAAATGTAAAGATTAGAGTTCTACCTGAGAAAATAAATGTTAATTGATTTCCAAATTTTTTTCATTTCTGATAGTCATTACCGCTCAAGTTGATGACAAGTTGGGTGACCTTCCATAGAGCACGAACACAGTGTGGGGGTGGGGGTGGGGGTGCTATTAGCGTAGGAAGAGACGGTGTGGAAATAAAGTGATTAAAAGTTTATTAACCAAGCAGAAATAGCCAATCAGAGACAGGTGTTTGACACCTTCTTGTCAAAACTACACACAGAATGAGAGAGACAATGTTACCTCTTGATATTACTTTCCTTATATACATAATGTATCCGAACTGTCAAGGCGAGCGTTTCCAAGCGATCGATCGGCCGCCGCGTCGTGAGTTCGAGTCCCACGTAAGACATGAATGTTGTGTGATGTGGGCGCTGTGTGTTCCGTCGCCCTATGGTGCGTCTGGGGCAACGTCCTTGGACGGCGAAATGGTTCACGATTCCGGCCGAATATAGGGCGAATGACGAAGAATCTAGTGCTAGGTCATTTGAAAAAAAAAAAAAAAAGTATTATGACGGGGTCGAAATTTCGAATTTGAGTTTTCTACGGGAGAGCACGTTTCAAGCATCCCTGATCACGAATCGAACATTTTTGAAGTGATGTCTGTGTGTGTGTGTGAGAGAGAGACTGTGAAGACGATAACTGACGAGCGAATGGATCGATTCGAACGAAATTTGGTACAAAAATTACAATCCGTAAATTGGTTATTCCGCCTATCTTTAGGCTACCTACGATGGGCGCGATGCTCCCTTAAGGGAGGATTAGAGGGCATCTCCCCCCCCCTCTCCCCGAATATTCATACACATATTAGGATATTTAAGGATATGCAAGGTCACATATACGGATATCAAACTAGTCATTGCTGTAAGTTTTATTCTTGAGTTTGCTCCAAGTTCTACGGGCCCCCATGACCACATCATTCTTTTGAGACATTGGTGATGGTTAACATGCCACCCTAGATGTGGTGTTTGCACCTATTGCGGGAGGTTTCCACGATCTAGCTTGCCTGGCTTCGATGGCATTACTGTTACCATTGTTCATAATATTTCCTCATTTACATGTGATGTTTCCTCTCATATCATCAACTTAAATTTTGAAAGTGGCCTATTTTTTGAGCAACTTAAATTTGTTGTTATTATTCCAGTTTATAAGAAAGCTGACAAAAATAATCCCGATAATTACAGGTCTATTTCCCTTTTGTCTATTTTTACTAAAGCTATTGAAAAAATTATTAATAAAAGATTGATTTAGTATTTGAGCGCCATAAATTTTTTCAGTTCTTGCCAATTTGAGTTTCGCGAAAATAGAAGTACTGAAGACGCATTAATGAAATTTCTTGGTTAATCCAATGAGGGTTTAAATGTTGGTCATAGGGTTATTGGTGTGTTTTTGGATATCAAGAAAGCCTTTGATTATGTTGAATATCTTGCTGTATAAATTGCAGAGGACTGGCTTTCGGGGAAATGATTGGTTCTGATGTTTAGATCTGATCTTAATGGACATGAGTAATCCGTTAGAATTGGTACTGCTATAAGTAAAAAAAGTTAGTTAAGCACGGTGATTTCCAGGGTTCAGTCCTGGGTCCGATCTCGTTTCTTGTCTTTTTTAACAACCTCTGTTTATTTAATTTTAATGGGATTTTGTTTGCTTTTGCTGATGACATTGCTATATCTTATCATGGACTTACAAATCCTGATGTCTTGAGAAATATGGAAGACGATTTGGCTACCATTAGATAATGGTTCTGTGCTAATAATATTGTTCTCAATGTAAAAAATATCTAGACTTATTTGTTTTGCCTAGTCAAAAAAAAAAAATCTTTATTTACCTTTGTGTTAAAATATGATACTTTTGTTTCTATCCAGATAGTACTTGCAATTGTGAAGCTATTGAGCAGGTGAGTAGCTTTACATACCTTGGTATTACCATCGATGACTTGCTGTCTTGGAAGCCCCATATTACTGAACTGAGTAAATAATTAAAGTTAAATATCAGAAAATGTTATTTTCTACGCCAGTTTTGTCCTCCTGATGTTCTTGGATTTCTTTATTATTCCTCAATTCACTCTCGAATTCAGTATGGCATAACCTGTCTTATCTGAATACCCTCAGGCCTGTTATTTTGCTTCAAAAATTATTTATTAGGATTATCTTATGTAAACCTCGTCAGACACCATCCTTTCGTCTTTTCCTGGATTCTATGATTATGCCATTTAGGACTCAAGGACGGGGTTTACGAAGTGCGTAGGAGGGGAAAAATTCCCCTCTTTAAACTCCGAGCGAAAAGGAAAAAGAAATACTAAGGAGAATTACATAAGTGAGAGAGTTTAAATCTAGAGTTCGCTTGGGAGGGGGGGGGGGGGGGGCGACCGAGTCTTACAGAAAAAAGAAAGCTTACCGAGTCCTTCCCCAAGTCTTACAGAAAAAAGAAAGCTGGGGCCCAAGCAGGCACCCAGCGGGAAGAAAAAGGAAGGGAAGGTAGAAGCGCGTCCCTAGGGGCGCAGGGCTTTGGGCTTGAGAACGAGGGGGGGGGGGGGGGGTAAAATACACTATGAACAATGAGTTTAAAAAGGTTCGTCAAAAACGCGAGTTCAGGCGTCACCTCCGAAAGCAGAGGCCGGAGCACTAATTTTTGACGTCTTGGCTTGTAGGCCCACTGCGAGTAGGTCTTCCAGATCGCGATCGAAGCTTTTGCTATTTGTTTCCCTTTTAATTCTCTGTTCGATGTAAAGGAATCATAATTTATCAGTAAATCAAATAATATTCATGAAATTTGGAAGTATTTTCGATAATGTTCATTAAAATGGGTGATTTAAAATATTAATATTGCTGTACATTTCCTTAAAATAAAATATTTATAATGACTCATTCACTGTAGGAGCAAAGATGAAAGGATTCCATTCAGTTAGTGTTTTAATAAAAGTTTGAAAAAGAACCCTGTATATTTATTGCTTAATCAGGCATTTTATTTGAATAATTCTTCAGTACATTCAGCTAAAGTATGCGTGCTTACAGATAAAGTATGCAGAAACTAAAATGATTACTGAATACTATATCTTTAAATATCATAAGATAATCATTAAAAAGAAACTCAGAATTTAACTTTTAATATGCTTACGTGTTTATTTATTTTTATTTCATTTTATTTTATTCATTTTTTGTTGTTATAAATTGTAAAATGATTTAGAATTAAGATAAAATACTAGTTGAATGTCATTCATTAACCTATGCACTATAAATTGTAGAAGTTCAGGTTTTCTAATATAGCACATCTTATATTCCCTTTTTTACTACCAGACATTAACAAATTGTAAACAATTTTGCTTAATTATAGAGTTTGAAATACCTCAGGGGCTTTGAAAATTTAATAAAGCTGTATAATAAAACTTTTTGGTATTAATATTTCATTTACAATTCCATTGAAGTGAAAATGTAAGAAAGATTAAATTAGCTTTGTATTATTAAAATAACATTAACTATAATATAATGAAATATACAATGGTAACTTGAAATTGTAAGTTAGTTACTTTGCTTTTTTCCAAGTTATTTTAACAATTTTCAATAACATAATAACTCGCTACATAAAAAATAAAATGTGCCCAACCTAAACACAAATGACTTCCTAACCTATTCTTCTAAAATTTCAGCATGCCATAACAAATAATAAAAAATATACGTGCAATATATTAAGATACTATATCTTTTATATGCAATTACTTACTTATCAAACAGTTAAAATATGTTATTTGATGTGTGAAATATTCCATTTTACATTATTTTACTTTCATAACTTTAGTGTAGCATTTTTATTGCTACGATTTCTTACTATTGACAATATCTTAAAAAGAGAATGACATTTTTTTATCTATACAAATAAAATTGAAAATACATGTATCTGTCTGTGTGTTTATCTATCTCATCATCACGGTAGAACTGCTGCATCGAATTTCATGAACATTCTGTGGGTAGCTTTGAAATAGCCCTACTTAAAATTTAGTCCATGTTTCGAGTTTCCAGGACCAGGGATTGTCGAGATATGAATAAAAATCCCACAATTAAACCTTCCATAAAAATAGAATTATGCAGATGATATATTTTCCACAAATTTATTAAGAAAATTATATCATGATGCTTAACAACGCAATTAAATCAAATGTGTTTATTAGGCAGACGATTATTAAATTTTTTAAGATTTAAATAATAAAGAAATCAATATAAAACAAAATTTTATAACCATTTTTATACAATTTTAGCGCTTTTATTTTAGTTTATATTGATCCAATTTCATATATATTTTATAATTTGTTTTCAAACGAGAATGTTTTATTCAGATCTGCTTGAAGATAATTTTGTATAGAAAACACAGAAAGGAGAATTAAATGAAATATTTTAATAGAATGTTTTGAGTAAGAATGTCATTTAGAATACTGCAGGAATTTGCACATATATTGAATCATGGGCAATGTCGGGTATATCTGCTATTAACAGTATACATAAAATTGTATGTTGTACATCTATCTGTCTGTTTATTATCTCAGCACGGTAGAGATCACCTATTTTCATTTCATTAGAATTATTATAAAATTTCAAAAATTGAGACTCTAAATATTAAAACTTCACATCAAATTCTGAATTTTAGGTTTCTTGTATTATATGGTCAGTATGAAGAGCGGACATGCTGCTAGTCTATTATAAAATATTACACAACTAACAACATTATTAAAGTAATTTTAAAATATTTGCAGGAGACTGTATAATTTATGTATAATGACACATGTATAATAGCTGTATAATGACACAAGCTAACTTGATAAAATATACATTTTAAACATTGAATGATTTTAAATACTTTACAATTACTTAGCAAAGCTTAATTTTACAAGTACCTGGGCAGTTCTTAATTAATATGACAACAATAAAATTTTAAAACAAACTAAGAAAACTCTAAAAGGTTTGTTGACGTTATAATTAGCAACAAAACAATTTAGAATCCAGTTAGCGTTAATTGAATAGCAATAATTTGATTGCCATATATTTAAAATTCTATATAATTTTAAATGACATGATAATAAGCAAAAAATGGTAAGCACTTACTTCTAAATAGCATTTTTCGTTTTTCACATTACGGTAATAAGGTAATTAGTAATCCAATGTTATAAGGTATGTAGTCGAAGGTATGCTGGTCAAAATGTTTATTAAATGATGAACTAACATATAAGACATTCAAAAATACGATAAAAAGACCGTTATGCATCCACACGCGCGAGCCCACGTACTGCACTGCACATACGATACTTCTTTGTGTGGGCTACTCTACTAGGGGAGAACTTTCCAGAAAAGTTGAGACGGAGGAATTCGAATTCGAAGGCCAGAATTGGGCCTACAGCTAATACGTCACGAGGTACAGGGGGGGAAAGTAGTTCGGCCTTTTCTACCGGGGGTGACGGTTCAGGGAGGGCTAGGGTTCAAAGAAACAGAGGGAGTTAGCTAGAGTTCTAAGAAAAAAAGGTAGAGCAGATATAAAACAATGCTAGATGGGCCGACCCCGTGTTAGGCGGAAGAACGCATCCTTTGGGCGACGTCACGGCAACGTCCTAGGGCGCTTGCGCGCCTTCGGTTGTGTCGGGTTGTACCGCGGGATGCTAACTAGCGTGGGATTATTTACTCTACTGAGATCTCTGAGGAAATTTTGAGCAAGTTTTTGAATATGTTCTAAAAAGGGTTTAAGGTTTAGATTTCTGTGTAAAACTTCTAGCCGGACGTAACTCGGAAACCTAATAAAAGTACGAAATGCTTTATTTTGCACAACTTGAAGCTTCCTAAGGTGAATCTCAGCTGCGGATCCCCAGATTGGAGATCCGTACGTCATAATTAGACGTATGCACGACATGTACAGCAATAACTTATTTCTCATGAACAGGCGGTTGTTTCCAGCCAAGAGGGGGCGCACATGGGCAGACTTCACTTTCTGACAAGTTTCAGAGATGTGAAGTTTCCACGTAAGATTCGAATGCAAGTACACTCCAAGGTACTTGTAACTAGATTGCTAGGGAATCGGTCGTTGTTCAAAGTTAAGTTAGTGGTTAGGGTCCGGCGGGGGGGGGGGGGGGGGGTAATTGACGACGGCGCATTTGCTGACATTGACTTTAATTCGCCAATTTGTTAACCATTGGGTCATGGAATCGAGATAAGATTGGAGGGTTTCGTGCACGACTTGTGTTTGTTTCTGTTGTGCAATCAGGGCCGTGTCGTCGGCGTACTAGCCTAAGGTGACACCGGGGAAACGTGGCAGGTCATTAATGTATAGGTTGAACAATTTGGGGCCGACAAGAGAACCGTGAGGGACCCCGCTGAGTATATTCCTGGGAGAGGCGAGAGAGTTAGAAACTC